>JAQJVL010000093.1:2050876-2497648 GCA_035578905.1 Stictocephala bisonia | reverse complement strand
TGTGTCTTCTTTTAAAACTTTAGATATAGAATTTCCTAGTGTTTTTCTAATGGAGAAAAGAAAAGAGAATTGAAGTTTAAGAGGACTCAAATCCTTCACCGTGCCCGTCAGTTCTTTACTACATGTACAGTGGTACTGACCCACCCACCCACTTCTACACGTACTGTGGTACTGACCCTCCCGCCTGCCCCTATACGTACAATGGTACTGACCCACCCGCCCGCCCCTACACGTACAATGGTACTAACCCACCCGCCCGCCCCTACACGTACTGTTGTACTGACCTTCCCGCCCGCCCCTATACGTACAATGGTACTGACCCACCCGCCCGCCCCTATACGTACAGTGGTACTGACCCACCCGCCCGCCCCTACATGTACAATGGTACTGACCCGCCCCTATACGTACAATGGTACTGACCCACCCGCCCGCCCCTATACGTACAGTAATACTGACCCACCCACCCGCCCCTACATGTACAGTGGTACTGACCCACCCGCCCGCCCCTACACGTACTGTTGTACTGACCCTCCCGCCCGTTCCTATACGTACAATGGTACTGACCCACCCGCCCGCCCCTATACGTACAATGGTACTGACCCACCCACCCGCCCCTATACGTACAGTGGTACTGACCCACCCACCCGCCCCTACATGTACAGTGGTACTGACCCACCCGCCAGTCCCTACACGTACTGTTGTACTGACCTTTCCGCCCGTTCCTATACGTACAATGGTACAGACTCATCCGCCCGCCCCTATACGTACAATGGTACTGTGGAAATAATTTACATCTTCATATAAGCAAGGAAACCAAATATTTTAAAAACAAATCCAACTAAAAACATACAAGGAAATCCTAAATATAAAATAAAGACAAATCGAGAATTTATCAAACTATTTGGAACATATATAAACAGCCCAAACAGAAAAAAAAATCAAAACTTGATATTAAAAAAAAAATTTTCATGTTTTTTTACTGAAGCCAAATTGCAACAGTTTTAGTTGTAATGAGTTCAAGTCCATGAAGTGCTTCCTCAGCAGGTGGGACTTCTTTACTCTTTTCATCTTAGCTGAGACATGACAAATCCGCGTTACATTTGATATTATTGTGTAACTGGCGCCCAATGTACATGCTTTACAAAAATCAACTTTTGGTTACTTGAATATTTACCTATCATATGACACTTCAAGTGTTACAATAGGTTCATTATTACAAACTGAAATAGAAAGAAACCCATGATTTTGGGGATTTTTGTTAAGGTAAAACGCCTTTATTGAAAGAGGCTCAAAAAGAATTTACATATGCTTTTTTGAGCTATATATAATAATGACAAAAACAAGAATTATAATCTGATGAAAATTTCATGGTGGACAGTCAAATGTTTCACTATTTTGCCCACTTGACTTTTTTCTTCATCTCAGAGAATGAGCTTACTTTGGAAAGCCAACTAGAAATCAAGCCATAGTTCAGATTTTTGGTAAATAACTAAAACTAATTTTTTCTTTCTCAAACTAATATAATTATCAAGAGTATTTAAGAAAAAGCACCAATTTTGAATAAATTTCCACTATAATTATCTGGTAATTAATTACCTTAAAACAATTAACACATAATAATTCTACTTTTGAATGAAGTAACTTTATATTACATTTCAAGATGATCAGTAAATACATTTCGCTAAAATCATCACACGAATCACATACATGGAAGACATGACGAGCCATTGAGTTAGAACTGAGACATACGTTAATCCTGACAATTACTAGTTGGACTTCAATTTCATTTTCCTTTCCTTTAGTTAACACATTCACTGTAGATAACACAAAAGTGTGTCATCTTTATCATATTCATGTGTGTATGACACTGTTCAGTACACAAGTCCTGCTTCTTATCTTGGTTATTTCCTGCCTACACACAATCAGTTCATGCATTGTGCTTGATGAACACATTCCTATTAACAGTTACCTTTTTTTCTTTTTGTTATAAGTGTTAAAATGGATGACAGTGAAAGTACCTCAAAATCAAGGCTTATGTACAAGAGGTTGCCTCATACACGTACGCATCCGTATCACACACATAACATTTACTTAAAAGGAATGCCTCAGTTATGATTTTTCTACCTTTACTGCTGTTAAGAAAATGAACCGCAATAATGTAAAGCATGCAATATTGGTACTTTCGATGACAGTAACATGTGAAAAAAGATAATTTGCTGCTTTCAATTAATATTAAACTACCAGAAACTTCAATAATTCTAAAATGCTCTTGAACACAACACAGTAATGGTTTTTAGTATATAGTTTTAACAGGGTGGATACTGAAACTTAGAAAAATTATTTAAGCATAATCCAAGGTTTTTCCAATGATTATAAAATGTTTTCAAGGATAAGTTGCGGACCATTCCAACCGGATGATTGCCATTACTTATGTAATTTTATGTCTAAAAGATCACACAAAAAATGTAGTAGCTTACTGGCACCATGTAGCTATACTTTAAATTAATGCAACAATAATACTATTTTCACTTTATCTGTGGAGTCTTCTGAGTTCTTTATGACACTGTCTGGTAGTTGAGCATTTGTTCTTAGTTCTTTGACACCGTGTAGTAGCTAATAGTCTTTTACTTAGTTCTTTATAATTATACTGTACTTTACTTTTTAGTAGTTTATATTTTAAATTAATAACTATATACAATTGAAAATAAACCAGAATTAATATAATAGAACACAGACTATTTCAGCTGAGAATACACTTCCTCGAATTCTTTTTCCACAGCAAACTTTGCTAATCTTGATTCTTCATCAATTTTTGCCTTTTTAGCTTCCAATTCTTGAATGAGTTTAGTTGCCCTCCTTTTCATTTTCTGATTCTCTTCTTCCTCTTTTTTTCCTGGTTTTGTTTTTTAAGAGCATCATGAAAATTCTGTCTTGAATAACGAACAGCATTAAGCATATTTTTATTTATTTCAACATCTTTAATCTGCCCCCCATGAGCTTGTACTGCATCAAAAATTGTTCTCTGAGCAACCATTGTCTCTTCTTTCATGTTTTCAATCAAATCCTCTTTATTTATTGAAAATCCTCTTTCCACATTGGCATTACCATGTGATAACAATAAAGAAAACACAATAATTTTTTTCAGACAATTGGTTTCATCTACTTTAAGCATTGAAAGCATTGTTATCCAAAAAGTGTCTAGCCTCTCTCCAGGCATTCTATCAAAAGTCTGAAATACTTCTACTTGGTTTGCAGTATTGACAATAGCTTTAAATTGTTTACTGGCAACATCTGCTGTTTTTCCATCTACCCAGTTATTGTCTACTAGAATAGAGATTAGATCATTTAGGCGATCCTGTCCTTCTGGGTTTCCAGCCAGTTGTGGGTCAAAGCAAGAAACAGCTTTAGAAAGCTTATATTTAAGTGGAGATTTGTCTAGCATTTTTAATATTATATTCTTTAAACATGATCTACAATCTCTGTAAAAGATTTGTAAGTCCAGATCCTTAACTTTATTTCTGAAATTTTTTATTTCTTTTTTTGTTAAAAATCCAACTTTAACATGTAAAACTTGCAGCAAGTTTTCTTCTTTTTCTATATCAAATTTTAGGTTGCCAACTTTTTCCGGCTTCAGAAACCTCTCTTCAATAGAACACAAAGTATTGTGAAGCTCAGCCCCATTCCTCAGTCAGTATAAAGGAATGGGGCCAAAGGTTTGTCCGACTGAAATATTGTTAAAAATGGCTCAACATCACAGGCTATTGTTTTAAAAAATGCAAGTTTAGGACCTATAAGAGGATCTACTACAAATTTACGCAGTGTCTCAAAACTTGAACATACAGGTCTGTCCTTCTCAGGCACATCCTTCACAAACTTAATTAGGTGAGGTAGCATGTCTAAAGCTCTTTGAGCAACAACACCATTCAGGAGCCACCGGACAGGACAAAACTTGAATGGGTACAACTTAGATTTTGTAATATCAGTGTATATAGCTCTCCTTGCAGGAACATCTTTAAAAAAGTTGTATAATGCCCTTTTTATACCTCCTAATATTTCCCAACCTGTACTTTTCATGTCATTTTTGAATGCATTGTGCAATGTACACAAACCACAGCTTCCAAGATTCAAAAGTTTGGTACTATTTTCGTGTTCCTGGAGATATGCTTGAAATTCTTTGATAAATTTCCAGTTAACTGCTGGGCCATCCATGGACACCTGAAGAATTTTTGTAGGTTCCAAAGGTTTTAGTGACTGAAGAAACGAGTCTAAAATGTCACTTGCCCGAGAACGTCCAAGGAAAGTCGATGTTAAATACCTAGTACAAATTTCTTTTTTCTCCTCATCCCAGTACCTTATATTTAGGTCAATTTGTTGCCTCTGGGAAATCTTATTTAAGGATTCGTCAAATCCAACTACAAATGGATAATTTGATGCAATGGCCTGTTACACTTTATAAAAAAGTTCCTGCTTGAAGTGGGGAGCCAATCCAAAAACTATTACATAGCCCATCTTTGAACGTGAAAGTTGCATTCTCTTTGCGATTTCACTGTCTGGAAACATTTGAGAAAAATAATTCTACATCTTTTTCAGAAGCTCTGTACGATTTGTGGGTCATGACAGTTTCCAAACACCACTTAATTTCAGCTGACAAAACATGTATCGTTTTTTTAGAGATAATAAGTGTTCATCAACTTTGCTAGAGATTTCTTCGGTAGGCTTCTTTGACAATTGTTCACAATAGGATGCACTAGCTTGTACATCAGGTTTAATACATGTAGTAGGAGCAATGTCAGTAGGTTTGCTTGTAACTGATGATTTGTTTTGTACAAAACTGTGTAAATTACACGAATTATATGCAAGGGCCTTGTCTTTGTGTTTTTTCCCTCGCATATAACTGATCATTGATTGTCTACCCATAGTACACAATGATATGCAGGCTTGTGGGCAGAATCGAGACCGAGCCGAATAAATATCTGGTTTTTTTATAATCCACTCTTTTAGTATCGGATCTTGAAACCAACCGTCTTGAAATGATGTTCTTCCATGTTTTGCCATCTTGCTCATTCTAGGGAAGAAAAAGATTTAATTAGAATTATCTTGATCAACCAAATACAGCAGTACCTGAAAAACTGGTATTAATGTTGGCGGTTTTCTAAACTAATTAATTGTTAATATATATTTAATTACTAATTTATTAACAATCATGTACATATTCCCTTTTTCTTTCTTTTTGTGTACAAGATATATTTTTGATCTGTGTCTTGAGTTGTGCTAAATGCTAAAAGTTGTGACATTGGTTTTTTCAAATTTTTCGGTTAAATACATTATTTCCGCGGAATAAAAGGCATATCTCGTTTAAATACAGCCAATTCTAGACCCATTTCAAGCAAAATGTTCCAATTTATTTGGTGGCAAGAAACTGCATAAATACCGAATAGATACTTGGTTTTTTAATAAAATTACTTTTTCGAACGAATAATACCGGTAGAGGATCAAACAATTGTTTAGATAAAAAATATTGTCTTAATTTGCCTAATTATAAATTATTGATCACATTATTTAAACAACTAGAGCATGAAATAATAATTAGAATAATCAAGATTCTTTATTGTCAGAATAAGAATTAACATGTACTTTATATGCATTGACAAATTCATTATGAACTAATTTGGGTGGGAAAATTATTCCTACAATAAGGTACAATATAGGCCTTTGTGAATCAAACCTTTAATATAGGCCTAGGTTTATTAAGTATGGTAATTATGCACTTCCTTGGTGCATCTGAAAATGCAATTTAATGTTGAAATAGTGGTGAAATATAATTTTATATCTCTTGAGGAGGTTGATTTAAACATTATAGAAATGGTTGCTTACCAAAAATTCGAAAAACTAGTTGTTTATATGATAGGCTATTGCAAAAATCTTTTTCACTCATTTAGATTTTCAATTTTGTATATAAATGGTGATTTCTGCGGAATAAGCCTAAACAATGTTTCCCCACAAAATATAGACCTGATTCAACCCACTGGTGATAAAAAAGTCAAGATTGGCGAAGCATCTAGAAACTGCATAAATACCATAAGGGTAAAATTATTTTTTAATAGCTATGCCTGGACCTAAAAAATACATTAATTTAAAGTATAGGCACAACTTAGCCGAGTTACCAGAATGTACTTCATATGATTTAAATTTTGTATTTTAGTGCAATGTGGTCTTAGTACACCATGAATTTAAAACCAAATTCTTTATTCCAATTTACAATACATATAAATACATTTTATTAATCTGTTGTCAAAAAATAAATCTAAAGCACACAAAACATAATAGAAGGTAATTATGCAATTTCTAGACACCTCTTAAAATCCAATTTCTTGTTGAAAAATTGGTAAAATATAGGTTTTTAATTCTTTAGGAGGTTGGACGTTGATTTTAGCTGCAGAAAACCTGTTTTTTACCGAAAATCGAAAAACTAGTTTTTTATGAGATAGTGAAAAAACCAACTTTGGTAATTATGCACTTTCTTGCCTCCTCTGAAAATACGATTTCATGTTGAAAAAGTGGTAAAATATGAGTTTAGATCTTTTGAGGAGTTTGATTTTATCCGCGGAAAATTCGTTTTTTACCGAAAAATCGAAAAACTAGTTTTTTATCTGTTAGTGAAAAACCAACTTTTTTTAAAAATCGTTATTTTTTGACAATTTTTTTTTCATTTCTAGTGTTTTTTATGCTGAACACAAATATATAACTGGTTTTGTAGTCAAAATATTTTTTCAACTCGAAAAATGCATTTTTTACTGACATAACTAAGCATAACCTAACTTATCCTAAAAAAAATTGTAATTTGCGTTAAATTCCAGTGTTTGGCCTCCGTGACAGCCTGCCAGCTGTCATTCCGGCGGGAATATAGGTGAATTCAGTTTTTGTGATTATAGTTGTTGTATATAATGATCGCGTAATGGCCGCTAATTGCGATTCGCCGCGATAGTAGTTTTTCCGTTATAACTCGAGAAATATTTGTAATAGACCAAAATAGTTTTAAAATTTGTAATCGGCACAAAAAACACATCAAAATAAAAAAAAGTTGTTAAAATACCATTTAAAAAAAATATGAATGATGAAATGATATGACAAAAATGCTAAAAGTTGTGACATTGGTTTTTTCAAATTTTTCGGTTAAATACATTATTTCCGCGGAATAAAAGGCATATCTTGTTTAAATACAGCCAATTCTAGACCCATTTCAAGCAAAATGTTCCAATTTATTTGGTGGCAAGAAACTGCATGAATACCGAATAGATACTTGGTTTTTTAATAAAATTACTTTTTCGAACGAATAATACCGGTAGAGGATCAAACAATTGTTTAGATAAAAAATATTGTCTTAATTTGCCTAATTATAAATTAGTGATCACATTATTTAAACAACTAGAGCATGAAATAATAATTAGAATAATCAAGATTCTTTATTGTCAGAATAAGAATTAACATGTACTTTATATGCATTGACAAATTCATTATGAACTAATTTGGGTGGGAAAATTATTCCTACAATAAGGTACAATATAGGCCTTTGTGAATCAAACCTTTAATATAGGCCTAGGTTTATTAAGTATGGTAATTATGCACTTCCTTGGTGCATCTGAAAATGCAATTTAATGTTGAAATAATAGTGGTGAAATATAATTTTATATCTCTTGAGGAGGTTGATTTAAACAATATAGAAATGGTTGCTTACCAAAAATTCGAAAAACTAGTTGTTTATATGATAGGCTATTGCAAAAATCTTTTTCACTCATTTAGATTTTCAATTTTGTATATAAATGGTGATTTCTGCGGAATAAGCCTAAACAATGTTTCCCCACAAAATATAGACCTGATTCAACCCACTGGTGATAAAAAAGTCAAGATTGGCGAAGCATCTAGAAACTGCATAAATACCATAAGGGTAAAATTATTTTATATTAATAGCTATGCCTGGACCTAAAAAATACATTAATTTAAAGTATAGGCACAACTTAGCCGAGTTACCAGAATGTACTTCATATGATTTAAATTTTGTATTTTAGTGCAATGTGGTCTTAGTACACCATGAATTTAAAACCAAATTCTTTATTCCAATTTACAATACATATAAATACATTTTATTAATCTGTTGTCAAAAAATAAATCTAAAGCACACAAAACATAATAGAAGGTAATTATGCAATTTCTAGACACCTCTTAAAATCCAATTTCTTGTTGAAAAATTGGTAAAAATATAGGTTTTTAATTCTTTAGGAGGTTGGACGTTGATTTTAGCTGCAGAAAACCCGTTTTTTACCGAAAATTGAAAAACTAGTTTTTTATGAGATAGTGAAAAAACCAACTTTGGTAATTATGCACTTTCTTGCCTCCTCTGAAAATACGATTTCATGTTAAAAAAGTGGTAAAATATGAGTTTAGATCTTTTGAGGAGTTTGATTTTATCCGCGGAAAATTCGTTTTTTACCGAAAAATCGAAAAACTAGTTTTTTATCTGTTAGTGAAAAACCAACTTTTTTAAAAATCGTTATTTTTTGTCAAATTTTTTTTCATTGCTCGTGTTTTTTATGCTGAACACAAATATATAACTGGTTTTGTAGTCAAATTATTTTTTCAGCTCGAAAAATGCATTTTTTACTGACATAACCAAGCATAACCTAACTTATCCTAAAAAAATTTGTAATTTGCGTTAAATTCCAGTGTTTGGCCTCCGTGACAGCCTGCCAGCCGTCATTCCGGCGGGAATATAGGTGAATTCAGTTTTTGTGATTATAGTTGTTGTATATAATGATCGCGTAATGGCCGCTAATTGCGATTCGCCACGATAGTAGTTTTTCCGTTTATCTCGAGAAATATTTGTAATAGACCCAAATAGTTTTAAAATTTGTAATCAGCACAAAAAAACACATCAAAATAAAAAAGTTGTTAAAATACCATTTAAATTAACTGAAATATGACAAAAAAGCTAAAAGTTGTGACATTGGTTTTTTCGAATTTTTCGGTTAAATACATTATTTCCGCGGAATAAAAGGCATATCTCGTTTAAATACAGCCAATTCTAGACCCATTTCAAGCAAAATGTTCCAATTTATTTGGTGGCAAGAAACTGCATAAATACCGAATAGATACTTGGTTTTTTAATAAAATTACTTTTTCGAACGAATAATACCGGTAGAGGATCAAACAATTGTTTAGATAAAAAATATTGTCTTAATTTGCCTAATTATAAATTATTGATCACATTATTTAAACAACTAGAGCATGAAATAATAATTAGAATAATCAAGATTCTTCATTGTCAGAATAAGAATTAACCCTTAGTACTCAACTTTATTTATTTTCAACTTTTTCAGAGCTCTCCTGTCCTGCAATGCAGGCCATCGCCATTTTTCCTCTTAGCTCTAATTTATAATAGTGTGCCATGTCCATTGGATCTGCTGTCCCGCATAGCAGGACACATTCATTTATGTAAAATACTCTTCTGTCCTGCATTGCGGGACCAAGGTCACTCATGACATTTAAATTTTTATAATTATTTCTATTGTACCTAGAAGTTTCAGAGTTATTTTTAATGAATGAGAACTAATTAATGAACGAAATTTTACCCTTGATAATAAAGTGAATATATATTTTCAAAATAAAATATGCATTTGATTATACCAATTCTTCAATGCTAATTACATATGATTAGGATTACCTAAATAAATATGTTATAATAAGTTCTCTTGACAATTGTATTACTGTTTTATATTAGTAATAGCATCAAGAATTTAATTTGAAGTTTTTCTTTATTGTAATGTAAAGCGGCGATTTGTGAAGGTTAGTAGAAGTCAGACCCCTCACCCCTCCCTCTCCCACCAATCTTGTTTTTGTTGATGCTGATTTGAAAACCTTCTGTAAACAAAGGAGCCCCATATCCACCCTCTTCCACACCAAAACAAAAAAGTGTTGTTGTTGATCCCTTGTAGATAAGATAAAGACAATAACAACAACACAAGTCCCAAATATTATCACAGTATTTGAGTGGAGTCAGTTTAGTAGGAGAAGCCTTTGTGATCGGATGTCATTATATTTTTATTAGTTATAATTGTTAGTTTTTACTCGTTTGATTTTTAGATAAAGTTTACTTAACAAGTTATTTCTATTTTATATATAGTGTTATATATTTTTTTTATAACATGTCTGACAACTTACGGTCAGACGATATAAGACAAATTATAGGAAGTTTATCTGATGATAGTGACCCCGATAGCCCTGATGCTACTTTACCAACTCTACTATCTGATGAAAATGACAGTGATCACGCTAGTGATGTGGAAGAAATGGAGTTTGATGTCAGTGACGATAGTGATAGTGACGTTGATGACCCTGGACTATATTGAAACGTGTTCAGTAAAGTTTAATTGATCTATAAATATACATATTACAAGTAAAATTGATTGTTTTTGTAACTGTTTATCCTGTTTACGATACATTTAATTAATGTATATTAATGTTTAGTAGAAAAAGTGTATTTAATTGAAAAAAATAGTTTTTTTGTTTATTAAACAACATGTTTTATATTGGTAGTTAAATATTAATTAGCCATGAAAGACAATGTAATCATCAAATAGTAGTAAAATAGATAAAATTGCCTAGCAAACATAACAAAAACGAAGTTTGTAGCTATTGTGTAACTGTTCCAAATCTGTCCTTTTAAACAAACATTTAAACTTGTTTACAACATGACAATCAAAAGAATTCAGAGTACAATGGCCGTCTGCACATAAATAAAGAGAGAGCTACAGGGCACTCCGCCATGGGCTGCAATGCAGGCCAGCAGATCTCATGGACAGGCATACGATGCTTCTAATCAGAGCTGGAGGGGGAATCGCCATGTCCTGCATAGCAGGACAGGAGAGCTCTAAGGGTTAACATGTACTTTATATGCATTGACAAATTCATTATGAACTAATTAAAAAATCAATCACATATGGCATAAACCTGAAAATAAGGCGTAGTCATGTTACGTTTAAAGTTATTCATAACTAAAAACTTTAAAAGTAACTTCAAGTTTAAACAATGAACATACATGATAGCTTTATAAATATTATTAGCCTAACTTGGTTAAAAAAGTAAAATCTTGTATCTTACCTTATATCCAAACGCTATGTAAAACTGGGATTTTATGTTGAAGTTTACCTTTGTTATGAAACAAACGAAATAAACAACCACATTAACTAGCCCGAGAAGGCGAAATCGGAATTTACGAAACAAACTGGACGTTAGCACGGCAACAGTTTTCGTGGAGGTTAGGAATATGTAAAACAGTTACATGTAGCCGGGAATGGAACGATTTGTTTAAAAAAGCAGGATTAGTTACAGCTTCAGAATTATGAACCGTTATTTTTAGACCTGTGGTTATTAAGGAAGTAAACTTATCGTGAGACAAAAAATGGACCTATGTGTGGAAAAGTGCCATAGACTTGTCTACTTAATATTTTTCAAGCACATTTAGCGTTTCTGAACAAATTCAAGCATAATTCCAGGTTTTTTCAAGTACCATACAAATTCAAGCATAATTCCCGATTTTACCGGAATTCCTGGCGAGTAACCACCCTGTTTTGATTGTTCGTCTGGAGGTTTCCCTCTGACACCACAACCCAGCTTACATAGACATGTGAGGGTGAGGCAGCATGCTATGTATTATAGGAGCCTTGCAGCCAAATATCACTCCCGTAACGGGGCCAGCAGTAAATGTGTTAAAACTGTTTTGTTTTATTTCTCTTTACTATTTTATTTTGTCAGGAAATTTTCTCCTGTAAGGAAGGTGCCAACGCCACTTTGAGGGTTCATCTGCCTGTGGCCCTATTCAACTTCAAAAACCACAAACAATCGGAAGTGGTCTGAGAAAGCTCCCATCATTGGTTCACAACCTAATGTAATATAGACAAAATCTAATGGTCTTGCCCAGAATATCTGGATCTCCTTGTACAAGGTAATGAATGTGGTGTACCTATCTTTGTTGAGATGTCAGTTTCAGTGTCGGTTTCTTCACAAGTTAAAAAGAGTCACACTTTTAACATAAAGATTTCAAGTTCAGTAAAACACAGAAAAACTAATTTACTTACTTCTCTTGCCTCCGCCAGGATATGTTTTAGACAAAGATCATAATATTTCTTTCATTATGCATCTCTTCTCTTAGTACATATAAGGATGACAGGTAATTTATACATAATACTACAAAAGGGGTTTATTTTAGAAAATAATTATTCCGATAATATACAGGGATTAAAATAAATCACTAAATGCTATTGTCTTATGTTGCTGCTGCCACTGATGTACCTAAGTACCCAGTAGATTCCTCCAAAAAATATATGCCAAATAAAATTAAATGTCTATTTTATTGGTAACTAGCAGCGTGAAACTGAGCTCTAAACTACATTAAACAGAACAATGACATTTTATATCTAATAATCTATGGTGACTCAGTAGATTATTAGATATAAAATGAACATACAAGGTGCATTACAGGTTTTATATAAATTGACACAACAAACAACTTATATTTTAATAATTTATTATATCAACAAATATGCAACTCATCAGAAGGGTAAGAGTTCACATTTCATTTTTAGTTCAATAATAATTATAATGAATAATATGAAAAGAAGGGAAGGGGAGATGGCACTCAAGTCTTAGATATTTACATTATATAATGTTATATATTTATAAATATAATCCATTAAAATGTATGACTGTACTTAATATGAAAACTACAACATGTTTTGTAATACACAAGATGGGTTTTACAAAAAATTATAATCGCATGTATGAATTTTCATATTTAGAAGGCGAGTTGTGAAACAATATTTCTTTTAAGACAATGGAGGCAGCAACTGTTCTAGCGAATTATGAGATATTTCAAGCGATCACAATGCTGCAGGAATGGTATGGCTTCCTAGGAGACACAACTGGTATAACAGTGATTTACAATAATAGTGAACAGAATACGTAACAAGGAATGAGAACGGGTAACAACTTCACTAATTACTTGAAGCTTGTCTAGTAATTATATAGCAAATAAATATTTACTCATTGAAAAACCATATTTGGCAAATATACATAATAATTATAATGATTTTAAATAAACTTTTCATAAAATAAACAATTAATAAATGATTTTAAATCAAATTAAAACAATGTCATAAAATAACAACTTCTCAACAGAGCTATTAAAATTTCTTGATGTAATTATTTTCTTCTATACCAAATACTTTTGAGAAATAATTTTCATATATATGCATGAATGTACATTAATAATAATAAAAGGCTATAAAAATAATGAGAATTATTCCTACAGTAGAACGAAGTAACGAACAGTGTTAACAAACATGTGCCACTGCACAAGATATACTTTATATATAATATATTACACACATGGGTGGAGCGCGGCTAAGCTATTGGGTAATGTACACATTTATTCTTTAGTTATTTACATAGGATAATGAATCGATTTATTACGCATCATTAATAACCAATAAATGTATGAGTTAAAGTTACAAAACTGGCAAGCTGTCCGATATGAGTTTGTGATATGATTCTCTAATAAAAGTGATAGGAAAGGAAAACACTTTTACCAGTAAATTATACAAGACATGCAAAATAAAAAGATAAAGTTTGTAAAATATTTCGTGACCACTGACCCTTTTACTAGTGAATGAGTTGTGTGTGTCAACTAGACTGACAACTAATTGTTTAGTTCTCGGTGATAATGGGTAACAAATATTTCATAAACTTCATCTGTTTGGTGCACATGTTTCTCTTCAGATTTTAGGTTTAACACGTATGTTTTCCTTATACTGAACTTCTAGACCTAGTGCCCTAAAAATAACCTGTGTCTTTTATTATATGACAACTTTATTTAAAAATAAGAACTAATTACTAATACTTCCATTTGCTTGATTTGTAATACCTTTATAATTTTTGAATACAGTTTCTCTTTGCTGGCTTACCAAAACAAAATGTGTATATATATACACACGTTTTGTTTTGTATATAAATTAAATGATTAGATTTGTTTTGTCTAAGCTGTTATGGAAACAAATTAAAAGCAATGAAATAATTTACATTTCATATGACAGTTGGTAAATTTGACATTTAATTTATGTTTTCCAATTATATTTTATGGAAAAGTTATGTTTCATGAATTGAAGTTAGGTATGAAATGAAACCAATTATTGTAGAATGTCAGCATCTTAAATGCATTAAAACAATTCAAGGTTTAATCTTGTTTGTACTTTTGAGTTATTTTGGTATTATTTATTAATGATAAAACGGCAAACCAACTATAACACCCATACAATTCCAGCTGTCATTTAAAAAATTTTATTTAAAATGAACTACTTATTGGTCAATAGACTTTCCTAATTTTTGAGCATCTCATATCGCACAGCTTTTGATAAAGTTAATGACGTAGCGGACAAGATTCTTTAAGGTGTTAGGTTATTTGTAACCAAGCTTCAATAAGATGTACAATCTTTCAATGCCTGTTAAATATTCAAATTGTATATTATCAATATTGTTTATATAATGATGATAGCTATAACAAGATTAAGAAAGAAGTGAGATATATTAGCTAGAGAAGGGTGTTTAAAGCGACGTCCATATCAACAAAGATAAATCACAATGGCATGTCAATAAAATATTTACAGTCCCAAACCATTAACAACACTCCTGCACCAGTACGTTGATTCAATAAAAAAACTAAGTTACAGTAAATATAAAGTAAATTTATGATGCGAATTCTATTGTTGTTACTTGTTGAGAGTGCACGGAAGCGACAACATCACGGACAACATCGAGATTGAATCGTGTGAACTTTCAGAAAAAAAACACAGCTCCTGACAACATCAAAATTCAAACAAATTGAAAATCTTAAATCTTGAGTATAAAACAACAGAGATTTCACAAATTGTCTTTTAAGAGTGACACAAAATGCTCTGTAAACTCATCAGAGCTTCAGAGAAGGCAGACAGAGGCTTGGGCGAACGTAACACCTTTATAAGTAAAGAAGAGAGAGAGACTGTAACACTCAGTCTGATAGCTTAAGTAACTCGAGCCATAGATCAGGTGATAAAATATACACTGCAAACTATACTCACTACAACCGTAAACAAACCTTAGAATATTTTGTAATGGTTAACAGTTTTTAATTAAGTTATGCACATCATTCTGTGGCGACTCTTCCATAGAAATTAAATTACACAACTAAATTATAAACAATATGTTATTTACAAAATCTAAAATAAGTAACAAATTAACAAAACGTCAAGGACAAAAACAGGAATAATCACATATATAATTTAATCACAAATAATAACACACATTGTACAATACTATTTACACAAACAAAATCTCTTATTTACAAACTACTTCTGTGGTTTAACTAATATATTTGATTTTGTATTATTTGTACTGAGGGATAGATAAAAGAAAGAGAACTATTTAATAAAATGGCAAAGCTGCTCCAACCGACCATAAACAAATATCTATATAAAAGTACTTAGATATGATATGCCTTAGGCAACAGCTTGCAATGTGCAGACTGGAAAGACTAACTTAAAAACTGTCATACAACTATATATAAATAACAATTTAAAACTATAATGAGATTAAATGTTTAACTTTTGATAATAGATATGTTTGTATCAATTAAAAATAAAGCCGGTAATCATGCTTTTCAAAATTGCACAACAACATAAACACAGAACAATAATTGCATATGTATGTAAACTGAGCAAAAACTGAGTTTATACATTACGAATACAATAAATATATAGTTTAAATATTTCAGTAGATTATTTGAATAAGTATTTCAAACTGGAAAGTTATTATTTCATGAATAAACTTAAAATATGCATGAAAAGTTCTGAGTTGAGATGTAACACAGTTTAGTGGACAATTTTATTTATAATCAGGACTGTTTTATTAAAAAAATTATCATTATCAATAGACATTTAATAACGTGTTTTCTGATTTCAAATGTAAGAAAATTTTAATTATTCTGATTCAACTAAATTATATCTTTAACCTTTCAAGACACCATTCTCTATCTGATTCTAGAAACAAAACTGAAGGACTGTAGAAACAGCTCTCTCTCTTTGAGATGGAAACATGAATTC
This sequence comes from Stictocephala bisonia, assembly GCA_035578905.1. Classification (NCBI taxonomy): domain Eukaryota; kingdom Metazoa; phylum Arthropoda; class Insecta; order Hemiptera; family Membracidae; genus Stictocephala; species Stictocephala bisonia. Next base: position 2,481,464 of record JAQJVL010000093.1, on the reverse strand, counting down.
TTTTAGAGGAGGCAGTCTTCAAAAGGTGCTTACTACTTGTATAGATGTTCTAAAAGAGAATTAAACAAACTTGTCTAATAGTATTTACAAAACAATTTGCTTTAAATTTAATTGACTAAAAGTTAAACGCTAACACTGAGAAATCGAAATGTGCATAACAGTATACCAACAATCTTAAAGCTCTGCCACTCTCAATAGCTTGCCCAGCATTACCAACCAAAACAACATAACAGTTAAAAACATATTAAGTCATAATTTTCTTACTATTTTATTACAAAAGTGAACTTTCAAAATGAGTTTTTTAAATTAAATTGAAACTAGATTAGAATTAGCATGCATATATAATGGGACTGATGTTGATTGGAAGGCGTTCTTACTTTTTCTGTTATGATAAATGTTGCTGATTATGAAAACTAAATATAAACAAAAAGTATTTATTATTTTTAAGTTTATCAGTACGGTGTTGTAAATAATCAAACTTTAAATATTTGACAATAACACCTTGAGCAAATTGAGGTAAACAATTAAAATCCAAAACAGTATTATGACTGTTAAGTTATTAGGTAGCTGCAAAATAAAAAATAATTTAAAAAAATAAATAAAAAAGTGCAGTCATAAAAACATCTATAATAAATGCTAAGTGATTCTCACGTATCTGACTAGACTTTTATCACTTGGATGGTTGGGACAGTTGAGCAAGCTAGAAAGAGGATGGCCGGCCAGGCCAGCTGGCCGTGAGTACCATCGAGCTCAGCCCGCGATGCAGCCTGCTGCCCACAGGCCAAGCACGCTCCAGACCCAACTTAAATTAATGATATTCATGTTAGTAGATTCGTGTGACAGGTGGGTTAGGGGAGTAGACGGTTGACGTTCGTAAAAAAAGGGTTCAAACGGAAAAAACTTCATTTTCTTCCCGCCGCCTTGACGAAGGAGAATCATTAAATATTTACCTGAAAATTAATATAAATTAAGTCACTGATTTAAATACAATGCAGAAACAAAGATTGTTATATTAGCTTCTAACACTGTAGCAGTAACATTTTAACATCGCTATACACTCAAAAACACTGTTTTTGCAGTTTTGAGTCATACCTACGAGGTATAGTCAAAAAGTTTCTGGAATCGATGGAAGTTTCTACAGTCGGTGGGAATTTTGTTGTCTATCAGCTAGTACTACTCCTGAAGAAGAGATATGGGTAGCGCGAGTATCGTTCAGTCGCCATTGTTCCCCTGTGGAGAGCACTTTTCGTGTAATTGCATGTTTACATTGTGGCTTTTTGAAAATTGATTTAAAGAAAAGCTAAAAAGCATAAAATGTTGTGTTTTACCCCAAAAATCATCTTCTAAGAGACTTAAAATGTTAATTTAAGCATACAGACTTGAGGCAATGAAGAAAAGCCAATTTTACGAATGGCATAAATGTTTTTGTGAAGGTCGCATAAACATTCAACATGACACTCGTAGTGGATGCCCTTCGACTGCAACCACAGATGACAACATTGAGCAAGTTCGGCAAACTGTCCATGCAAACTCTGAAGAATAACGATTGATAAAATCGCATATGAGGTAATTTTACCTACACAAAAGTTCTTAAACACTTACGTGATGCCATTAGGAGGAAACTGCCTGAAAAATGAGTAGAAAACAATTGGATTTTGCTGCATGACAATACCCCTGCACATCGATCCCTCTAATTACGTAACTACCTAGTCAAGATACGCGTTATCACGCTAGAACGCCCTTCCTACTCGCCTGACCTCATGACGGCCTATTTCTTCCTGCTCACATGGTGAAAACATCAATAAAAGGAAAACGACTTGCAGGCGCTAAAGCTGTGAGAAAAAATGCAATAAAAGTATAGAAATATGTTTTTAAATATCAGCATCAAAAGGGGTTTGAACATCTATATAATCGTAGGGACAAGTATATTGTTGTAGGAAGAGAGTATTTTAAAAGAAAATACTGAAAATAGGTTTGTAAGTTTTATCTTTGTCCAACAAATATATTTCAACCAATTCGGGGAACTTTTTGACTATACCTAAAAATAGAACTAAATACATAATTTATTTATTCTATAAGCAAGGTTAGTGGAGTATAAGTTTGACGCATACCCTATCTTGCCCTGCAGTCCACTGTCTGGTGCGTGGTGACTTGATCCCGAGACCTGGTGATAAGGTATACAAATTCTAAGGTACTTCCAAAGTGCTGGAAACTTGAAGTTTGGACTGTACATAGACCTAATGGTGTAGCCCCCAGAAACAGTCTCACACTGGCAGATTTTTATTAAATAGGGGTTGTTTTGGAGGGTTCAAAATCAAAATTCTTTCATAAGAATAACATAGGCCGTACGAAATGTGGTTTCGTTTCAATGACTGTTTAACCTGTAAAACCAATTTTAAGGTACACGTAAAAACCAATTTTAAGGTACACGTATGCCATATTATTTTTACAGGAAGAAACAGATATTATAACGTTACCAAGGGATTAATAGGGGTTTTAAGCAATAATTTATAAATGAAAACTTTGTATTAATTGATTAAAAAATCGTCATATGAAATTTTTAAGCTGAGAGGTATTTTTATATCCTCAGGTAAGTTGTTATAAGTTTTATAATTAACCAAAGTAATAATTTAATAAACCAGGAATCTTGTTCGAATTGTAATTGTTTTACAGTAGACAATATAAGTCAAAACTTTGTACTTCAATGCATGGAGTTAATCACGTTTTTTGCATTATAATTCTTCATACTGGACCACTTAGTATTGTAAAGTAGTAGTTTTGTAAAGCATAGAATTCTATATAATTTTCAAACTTAAAGTTGTTTTCTATCTATTACATTACAGTTTTATTATAATATATGTTTTAGTTCAATACTTTTCAGGAGTTATTGAACTTATTAGTAGTTACCAACATAAGTTTTGCATGAACCTTATGTTGAGCTCCCATCCATACACATACAGTGATGAGCCACCCTCCCACCTATACAGCTACAATGGTGATCACCACCCTCCCACCCATATGGTGATGACCCATCCTCCCATTTTTACTCGTATAGAGGTGATGAATCGACCCTTGTCAACACCACTGTACATGTAAGGGAGGGTGGGTGGGTTGACACCACTGTACGTGTAAGGAAGGGTTGACACCACTGTACGTGTAACTGTACATTGTTGGGCTGGCCCACATTTTTCTGAGGCAATATAGTTTAATTAGCCAATGTAAAAAAATAATAAATATATGAAAAAAAGTTGAATGAATGACAAAATAACAGCATCAAGCAGGCAGCAAGTTGCTCAGGCCAGTGGGTCACAGCACTTTGTTAGCTGAACTACGAAAACGGCTGTGACAACCTTACACTCTAACCTAATTCTATAGGGACCTTTACAAACTAACTAAATTTCAACACTTACTGTAAGCCCTCTCATTTCTTCATTTTAACAGGATGACACAGAACCATTGTACATCAGTTGGACATAGACGAAAAATCATACCACCACGATCTAATAGAAATTTAAACTTAGAGGAGTTATCGACTAATTATCATATTGAGCAGTTTACTCTTTTAAACACATAATAAACTTTAATTTAATCAGTTTAAAAACAATAATGAACAACTATGTTTCGTATATATAAGTAGAGTTATAAAATAAGTTTTTTAAAAAATGTTCAATTTTACACTGGAATACTACATTTATTGATAGACTATTATTTAATTGTCTGTTCAAAATACTAATCAAATACATCTCTTGAAACATGTATGCCAACAGGCATGTATGTCTTGTAAATTTTCACTTTAATGCACAATTCAATAGGAGTAATAAATAATTAGGATGATAAGTAAATATTGCTGTAAGGTCTGTAAAAAATTATGGTGACTTGACAAAATAGTATCTTAAGGAATATTTCCTTAAACTTTAAAAAGCCATCATATTCAAAATGAACACATACTTTCAGAAATTATCGGATGTAATGGGCACTCACGTCCTTAATATCCCCATAAGAGATATTGGATTAATTGACCATCAATGTTGATTGATAGAAATATGCAAACCCCTAGAAAGTAGAAAGACATTTCTAGAATCCTAGAAAGTAGATGAATATCAATTGTCTTCAACAACAAAAAGATAAAATGATCCTCAGTATATACTGTAGTACAAGTAATTAAGTAAACTGGGGACAAAGTTGATAAGCAAGGCCTAAAAACGGTTACGCCTGTAGTAAATATCAGCACACGCTATTTATACATTGACACTATTATAAATTCCTTAAGAAAGCAAAATTTGCTAACGACTACTAAACTAAGAACATAACTTTCCTTGTGTTAAAAATGAAAATAACAGACAAAACAAAATTTGTTGTTGATCTGTAAAAATATTAATTAATATATTTAGGCCAAACAAAACAAATTTACATAAAGTTTGTTATTTTGCTAGTTGTTTGAAGTAGTTTTTAACACTTTTGCTGCGCTTGTGCCTTATCGGGCATCCTTGTCCTTTACTTGCTTATTCATTCAGTATTGGAGTAGCGTCTGCGAAGGAAGGTTGTTTTTGTCCGTACTGTGGCTAGTAAGACCTAATAACTTTGTATATGACTTGGTTTCAGTTCTTGCTTTTTTTTTTTTTAAATTTGTAAGTGTACATGGTAATAGTGTAAAAAATTACTAGCACCTGAAGTGGTATTACCGATTATAGCAGCTGCAGCCAGTAATGAAAGTGTTGATTAAATTTAAAGATAAGAAAATAAGGGAGAGGAATGCATTGTCATTCAAAGTCTAGTGCATGCGCAGGTGAGTATCTACTGACAATGCTAAAACAGCATAATATAGCATGGCACATGTACAATGACACAGGTCCAACTATCATTATTGTCTTGCAGTAACTTTTGTAAACTAAGGATAAACATTTTATAGCCAGATAGCATACTTTTCATGATGTTATAGTGTATGAAACAACTTATAAAAAGTTCAATTAATGAACTATCTGTTTTATATATGTCTATGCCATAAAAGGTTGAGTGGTAGAAAGGAGTTAATAATCTTTTCAATAAGGGCTTGGTAATTGATAGCTCAATGAAATGGAAAGACCATGTTGAATACAATATGACTAAGCTGAACAAAGCTATATTTAACATGCCCTGCATAACACGAATTATGAACAAAACTTACAATATACTATGCATATTCCTAGTCTATATTAAGCTATGAAATTGTAATTTGGGGCCTGACACCAGAATGGAAAAATGTTTTCAGAGCACAAAAAAAAAAAGATAATGAACGAAATGCCATCAAGAGAATTGTGCAGACCAGCTTTTAAAAACCGAAACATTAACATTTCCAGCGTTTTTCATCTATGAAACAATAATTCACGTACACGTACAATTATTGATTAGCCAGTACCAGATTGAAGATGTTTATCATAACCACAATACGAGCCACAGACATTTCCCCATCATAGATTAGCCTCATACAAAAAAGCCCATTGTTAAGTGGGATTAAATGATACAACAAAATACCACAAAAGGTTAAAAGCTTGGGAAGTGCCAGCGCATTCCACCGCCGACTCAGGAGCTTTCTCATCAATAAATGCTATTACTCAATAGCAGAGTTTATGCAGGATTCTAACATTAAATTTTTGAACTGTGGCATTGTACTATCAATTGTATTATCATTTAAGTAACTATGGTATTGTAACACTAAAATAGATTATTTTTCTAGTACTTAAAATGACTGTACTTAAAATGTTTTAAAAAATATTTATTTAAAGTAACAGGACCACAGTATTGCTGTAACTATGTAAATGTTTTTGTAACAATAAACAATTTTATTTCATTTCAAACAATTCATTAGTGAATAGTTTCTGATACCACTCACTTATTGAGTTAGTTCATGAGTGTGCGTTGGTGGGCTGTGCAGGTGGAGTGGCCGATGTAGAAGAGGGTACAGAAGGTGGAGGCTTCTCCTCTGACACAGGGGTAGGAGGTGCATCCTTACGCGGTGGCATCCTCTCATTAATAGCATCCAGACCTTTGGCTTCCGCAAACGATGTAATTTTATGGTTTGGCGAGAACCCTTGCAGTGCTGAAATGACAACATTTGTATTTAATATAAGTCACAATTTACAGTTTAACTTTATTTCTTTAAAGTTGAGGTGTAGACCACATCTTTAATTATATCTTGGAATAATGGTTTGGAGTCCTAATACTGAGAGCAAAGCAAAACTTGATTTGCAAATCTAAACATTAGATCTGTTTAAAGGCATCTACCCAATTTGCACACTTGAACGCAAACTCAATACAAATATCCAATGAACTCATTTTCAAATATACAAATTAAGTAAATGAAAAAGGTAAATGTCTGAAACAATAGATCTAGAGCCAACAGCAGTCTCAATAAAACAACTCAATATAGAAAATAACTGATCTTTGCTGTCCAATTCTGAAATGTCCTTTATCAAGTTGTTTTCTTCCAAATAATGAAGATAGTCAATTAAGCACTGATTTTTCTTGTAAGAAAAGAGATGTTTTTAAATTTTATAACAGTTTACTTAGAATTTTAAGGACCTCTTTTGTTTATATATTTGTGTCCACATAGATGGAAACCAATGAGTGGACATTGTGTAAGGGGGTTGGTGGTGGGCAGTTTAAAGTAATTATACTGTTAGTTGAAAAGGCTGTGGCAAGTTAATTTATTTGTAATAGTCATTAAACTCCATATAACTGCAGAAACGCATGGGCAATTAAAGTTATATATTGCTGTAAGCCATATAAGTGCATAACTACTACTCAAATCACAGCCACCTTTAACGAAAATGTATAAAAGATTAATCATTCTAGTAAACAGTAAGTTGGTGGCCTGGCTGCGAAGCTCCCGTGCCCCCATTCAATAAATCAATTCTACGCCTCGCATTATCTTAAATATTAATTCGTTAGTGCCAATACTACATTTCAGATTATAGTTCTCCCTCCTAATAAAAGCTAAAAATATCCCTAATAATCATCACTGTAATAAAGACAAAGTAGGAACTATCCAAAGGAAGAAGTCTACTAAATTGGCATTTTAACTGTGACAAAACTTTGTCCTCCCAAGTAGCTTGGATATAGCAAAGCACCACCACTAGTGTGGACTAGGGTATTAAAGCTGAGCTGGATAAATCTATTGTGGCAACATGCTGATAAAAATTATTACAGCATATACAAATAATGTTTCATAGAAAATGTATTCTACAAAAATTTACTGTAATTGGAGGAACATGGATACTAGATAGATTCGAATTAGTCAATCATAGACTGGATAAACTTTGATATCTTAAAAAATCGCTATAATCGCACTTGAAGTAATTGAAGTCAAATCATAGCAAATTCCCTAATGATTGCATGTATTGTTCGCTTACCATTTTTCAGTGATGTCTTGCCGCCAGAAAGGGCGCCCAAAGGCAGTGAACCCGTGGGAGTCAGGCCCTTCAGTTGTAAAACACTTTCACTCTCCTCTCTGAAACAAGGTAAAATGTGCTACAATATTTAAGGTTAACCAACTGTCATATTATTTGTTTTTTAATCTTCAGTATATTTTAGGAACAATTACTTTTCACTCAGATATTTCAGTTAGATTATTCCACCCAAATGTGTGCTTTACACATAATGCATGGGGTATATAACAAAGCACAATTTATGTAACACACAAATCACATTTTTGTATCTTTTTGTCAATCTAGAAAATATCTTCTTAAAACTGGGCTAATAATGGCAACAATAAATTCATGATGTCTTTTTTATAGATATCAATTTTTGTATTCTTGAAAATGATTTGTCTTTGGATATTAAATAAATCTACTTTTCATATCAAACAGGAACTCAAAACATTATTAAAATTAAGAATTTAAAAACTATTGCAAAAAAAACAGACAAACCAACTTGTACTCTCTGTTAGAAAATAGAGAAGCTCTAACGTTCTTCCTCTAGCCATAAGGAGTATACTATCACAAGATAAAGCGTCAATAATTGTTTTTATAGCCTCTGTTTTGTGCTACCACTATACCATCATTGGCACAAAATTTATGTTTTGGCGTGTTTTTACTGCTTATTCAGCAAATGACTGTTAATAATATACTGTATTTATGAGTATTCTTTTGAAATTATAATATTAATGAGGCAATAAAGCATTTTCACCTTATTACTGAACTGGAAACATAGCTTTTAGCTTAAAATCAGCTTAACTCAATAAAAATGGAAGTTTCAAGAAACTTGTTACAGTAACATTTTTAACTCATGTTATTTTTTAAGAAAAATCTAACATGGTTTTATTATTTATGAAATTGTCTATGAATATGTGAACTAAGAAAATTGTATATGAAAAAAATCTTACTTATGTTTTTAATCAATACTCTTGCAGATTCGTCACCTGATTTTGATAAGGTTGTCTAAACACATCTTTAGCATTAAAGTATTTTTTAACGTGTTTGAAACTGTATACCATTTGTTTACTCCAGTTCACAGAAACAGAATTATCTTACATCAAAAGACAGATGTTACAAGAAATTGCTGTAAGTAAGCAGCATGAATAACCCTATTAGTGAATAAACATGAAATCCTCAATTTAGAAATATTTTAACTGAGCTGGTTTTCCAGTTGATTACCAAGCCTAGATGGAGGCTTAATGAAGTATCATGGGTAAAGAGAGGTTGTGTGGGCAATGAATAATCATGATTGAAGAAAGGTGGGTGGGTAATGAACCATCATGAGTCACGAAGGGTGGGTGGGCAATGAACCATTGTGAGTGAAGAAAGGTGGGTGGGCAATGAACCATTGTGAGTGAAGGAAGGTTGTTAGGTAATGAACCATTGTAAGTGACGAAGGGTGGGTGGACAATGAACCATTGTAAGTGACGAAGGGTGGGTGGACAATGAACCATTGTAAGTGACGAAGGGTGGGTGGACAATGAACCATTGTAAGTGACGAAGGGTGGGTGGACAATGAACCATTGTAAGTGAAGGAAGGTTGTTAGGTAATGAACCATTGTAAGTGACGAAGGGTGGGTGGACAATGAACCATTGTAAGTGACGAAGGGTGGGTGGACAATGAACCATTGTAAGTGACGAAGGGTGGGTGGACAATGAACCATTGTGAGTGAAGAAAGGTGAGTGGGCATCTTACTGCTAAGAATTTAAAGAGTATTATTGTTGTATCTCTAGTACATAACATTTTTAAATTCCAGCACAAGATATACATTACGAAAAAGCCAATACAAAACAAAGTTATTCAAATACCTTAATACGGAGAATACACGAGCCATTTTTCCAATCGCTCGGATTTTGTTGCGAATAACTTCTTTTCTCAAATTAGCTGCTGCACCTGTGGACAAAACACAAAAAATTAGGTTTAGTATTATTTTAGTTGTTAAATAATAAAAAATGTAAATACATTAAAAACAAATTCTCTAATTAACTCAACTCGGGATCAAAATCCTGACGCATTAGACCGCTCCGTCACTGGCCCTCCCAAATGTATAAAACTATAAATATAAATTCAAAATGTATCTTAAAACAACAAAGTTAGACAAGTTAAGACAACAAGATAGATAAGTTGCAAATGTATGAAATTATAAATATACATTCAAAATGCATCTTAAAACAACTAAGTTAGACAAGTTAAAATAACAAGATAGATAAGTTGCACCAAGTTTGTTTTAAATCCCAAAAACTTTAAGACAAAAACTGAAATTAATAAATAAATATTATATCATGAATTTGAAAAAAAAACTAAAAAAAAAACCTATACTACTTTAGTACATTTATGAAATAATACTCTTCTAGTATAAAAATAAATTTCAAAACTTGAAGCAATAAAACAATACGCAAACTATTCAGAGTTGACCACTTAAGTACATCACTCTAGATCAGTGGTGTCGGGGTTGCACTTAAGATCATGAATTTACATTGAATTCGTCTTTAATATCCAAATCCCGTATACGGCTCGGAACCACAAATCTAAAATTGAAATAACACTTGTTAATAACAAAATTGTTATAATTTAAATGCTGTAAAAAAGATCACACAATAATTTAAGGTCATAAATTACGTATTTCTTCTATATACTGATATACCTACCTCTAAACACATAGCAAGTATCTACAAAGCAACATATCTGGTACATGAGAGCTAGGATGTAAATAACAGTAAAAAGATGAATACTTAAAATGAAACTTTGTAACTAAGTTTAATGGAATGAGTTCATTCATAAAAGCCAAACACATGCTTTTAATTGTTAGAAACAGATTTACTTACGTATAACTTTCATCCTGATAATATTTATAAATACTGAAACCAACAAATTAAATTGCATGCACGTTTCCCAAAATCTCAGTCACAAGGCTCACTTTACACACACAAAATGAAACCACAACTTAATATCATATTAATAAAAACAAATGCGTCTAATTTTGGATGGCCTAGAAAATTTTTTATAAATTAATAAATAATAGGATAAATAAAAACATGGCTTACACAAATGCATGTGAGATAAAATAAATAACTAACAAATTGTAATTAATTTTAATAAAATGTACTAAATTTTTTGTATGGCTTTTTTTTAGCTAGAATAAATTATAACTCTGAAATATCTTTTATATGGCATGTTTTTCATATTCTTGGACAGACTTTTTACCATTTTAATTTGAAGAAACCTATTAATTACTTTTGAAAGCCCACTATTTTTAAACAGTTTAATTTTTATAAGTTTATTGTTTACATCAAATGAATTCTTGTAGTGATTCTAATTCTTTTATAAATGTATAATGTACAAAGACAGGAGTTTCGTCATATGAGGATAACATAGTTAATAAAATGTTTAACTATAACAATGTTTCCAAAAACACTGTTTTTAACTATTATGAATTATTGTTTCAAATGAGAATATTCATATTGGATGACAATGAAACAGCTCTCATATAATGATATACTCTTTAAATTTCTTTTCACATCCTCATAGAAATATCGCAAATGTGAACATTTCTGTTTTGTAGTGAGCTTCTTGTGTTAACATGTTGATGTGGCAAAATACCACAAGAATGTGATGTAAGAAAAAAAAAAATTAACTTATAGTTGACAGTTGGCTCAGTGTATAAAACTTCAACTGTGGAATGGAAGGGCATAAGTTTAAATCTGTAACTAAAATAAGACAAAACAAGATAAAAATTGGGTAAATATCGGTAAAAGAAACCTACATGGTACAGTAAGCAATACACAGAAGCCCGCACGGACGGTCCGGCTTTGCTTTACTTTGCGTGAGAATACTCTAGGAAACTGAAAGAACGTTTGGTAAAATTACGTCACCATTGCTAAAATGAACCAAAGTTAAAATTTTTATGTAAATGAACAACAAAAAGCCGAATCTACAGGATGCAATCCATACAATAGCCTACAATTTGTTGGCTATTCTTGTCTTGACTAAGATGGTCTGGACAATGATAAACGTTTGGATAGAAAGGTCATATGAATAAACCAGCTTTATACCATATGAAATAGCATTTAATAACGTTTACTGTCACACTAGAAAGTATTTATTCAGTATTCTCCGTATTCATAGCTGTATTATAACCTTAAATGTTTACTTACACAAATCAGCGGCAACTAATAGAAACAATACAAAGCACACGACATGACAGCTAGAAAGCTAGCGCTCCATGTGGTTCGCCTAAGAACAAATCCAAATACAATACAGTACGTACAGTTTGCTGTTTACCAAGAATCATGCCTGTATGCATGCATGTCTATGATACTACGCAAGAAACGCGGCTGTGATGAGTTTATCACCGGGGCTGCCATGAGAGAACGACATTTAATGTTTCTGAGGCGGTGTAACAACTTTAGGAAACAAATATTCACCGTCTATCGGATCGGTCAGCTGATCCGCATAAACCGGAATCCGGATAATTTGAGTCCAAATAAAACAAGATTTACTGTATTTAGAAAATTAAATTTATAAAGAAGTTATTACATTTCAACAATCTTCTTTAAAATAGTAAAGCTTATAATATTGTTATTTTTTTAAGTTTTCTCAAGAGAATTGTTACTAAGTAAAAAATGCATAGAAAACTTATCAACAGATTTAAATGAACAACACGAAGAAATACCTAGATATCAAAAGGGATTTAGGCCTATATAATCATCCTTTTTAATTTGATAGCTTTTTTGCAAAATTATAAAATATCATAACTTATAAATTTCAACAATCATTACGGACAGGGAACATTTTATTATTTATTTCGTTTAAAAAATTAAATGTTTTAAAAAATTGATCATACTTTGAATGATGTGATGAGATGTAGATGTGCTAGTATTGTAAACAGACTTCACAATCTATTTTTTTTTAGACAACAATTATGAAAGGTTTCTAAAAAAGGTGGAAATAGCATATAACTCTTAGCAGTGTTCAAACTCACACTCAGCTAGTTCTTGAGTGTTGCATGTTTGGGCCTGAAGGCTGTTTTGGACACTTCAGAGTTCAACTGGTCGGCGTTATTAGCCAGTAGGAGGGCCCATGTAGGGATATGTGGGACCCCCTCCAAAAATAAAAATTTATACTTTTCTAAAAAAGATATTTGTAACTATGATTTTTTTTTAAATTTTTATTTTGTGAATGATGAAATGTACTTTCATAGTAAAAGTATGTTCAAAAAACTAATAAATCCTTAGTAAGTTTATAAACACTCTATGTAATACCACTGAGTGAAAATTAAATGACAAAGTAATTAAAAATGGGTTTTGGGAAAATTGTATTCATATAGAGCATTAGCAATAAAAAGGATAATTCTTTTGAACTATTTTATACACTGGAAGAGATTATACAGTGCAAACTGAAAACATCAGTTGAGGTCCAATGCCAAATAATTACGAGAACATCTATTTACGTGACAACCACAATAAGCTTTCAACAAGGCATTTGTTTCAGACCCTAGTTTGAAATGATCCTAAACTGATTTTGAGATATTTATCTACTATTTATTAGTTACTACTGATATATTTATATTAAAAAATGTATTCTTCAAATATTTTACTGATACTTGGATCAATGATTTAACTCTTTGAATCATAAAAGAACTCTTAAATTAATTAAAGAATATGAATTTAATGGGCATTTCTTTGATTGTGTTATTATCTTTTAAAGAATTAGTTTTCTTCATTTAAAAAATTTGTAAAATGTCTGTTTATAAATTTTGTTGTTACTTTTTTATGTAATTTGTTGCTTATATTAGATTTACAAATAGAGTTTTACATGACAGGAAGTCCATAAGAACATCTAAATCGTATAAAGAAATTTTAAATATGGACAGGATAAAGTGTACTCTATATTTTGTATGACAACACTCATATACAGAAATTCCCAACATCCAAACCTCCTTAATATCTATATTTTCTTTGAAGATGTCTAAAACATTCAAGGAAAATTTACAAAAAAATGACTTTTCAAAGATAATGGTCAGCAAGGATGGAGACCAGAAGTGAATTGTGTAAAAATGCTTTGACAAATTACTAATCAGTGATCCAATTTCCTAAAACTTTAGTCCCTTGCCTTTTTTTCACTCAAAAGCATTCTCATAAAAAGCGCTTAACTTTTAAGAAATCCATCATCACTGAAAATCGTACCATGTACCACTTTTACTTATGAGCTAAAAACTGGGTATCAAATTACAATTTTAAGAAAATATGAAAATCAGGGATTAAATTTTCTACAACATAAAAAAGTCATTCATCGACTTTTTACGTTGACCCAACCCGTTTTCCCAGAAAACAGCTTTAATTTTAATAAAACTACGGAAAATGTGTCCTTATTTCAATGGGAAATATATCAGATCTTTAATTATTGTTTGCAGACTAAGGTACCTAAATTAATGAATATGATATTCAAGGCTGAAGACTGAGCACTATGAGTATACTTTATGCGTGCAGGGGTGTTCCCTAGTTTAGCACTAATATAATGCTGTATAAAATATCTATTGTTTAACACAAAAAATCCTTATCGGTATGACAATATGTCCAATAATATCATTATATGTGATCAGATTTAGATTTGTCAAGAAATCGCTGCTATAAAAAATTTCTTTTTTAATCGGTTATTTATACACAACACAACTAAAAACATACAGCATGCAGAGCCTATTGTTAGTCCCATCCATTCATGGTGAGTGTTAGTGGGGCTACAGAGCACATAACTACAGCACTGACACCAACCAACGAGACTCACCAACATTGTCAGAGAGGAGAGAGACAGAGCGACGAGCGAGGTCCACGGAAATAAAATGAAAAACAAAACAATGGAAAACATAAGAAAACAGTGCAATATTATATAAGTAAATATACAGTGTAAGTAAAACTGTGGCAGCCACGCAGCCTAAAAACATAAAATACAATCAAAGGCAGAATACTGTGAGTGCTCAACTTAAAGACAGAAAGATGTACTAATAGAGAAAGTATGGCAGCAAAGAGCTTGAAGGAGAAAATACATGACAGCTACATAATTATCAAAAGATTGAAAAATAAATGTGAAAAATGTGAAAATGTGTTGAAAATTCAACCATTTCCAATTATAGTTTTCAGACACAAATTAAGTAAATATATAATTGCACACCCAAAACTACTGAGTGGCTGCACAATTTATAAGTCAACTTAATTTTAAGAATCACTTTCATAAATAACAAATAACTTGAGGTTGAGAGTGCCAAGTTCTAATTGTTATTTATAACCAGCACTTACGCTTAATATAACTTTTCTTTTAATATTTTATTCTCTACATAGAACTCTAATATCTTATAAATATTGCTATCTCTAGATTTGACATTCGTTTCAAAAGTGATGGAGACATTCATGGTGAATATAACTGAAATCCACTAATTTTTACTACTTTTTTAAGTTTTTTTTTTAATTTGTCACTCCTACTTAAAAGATTCACCAAAAATTAAACATACTTTAAAATGTTATCTTCCAGAATGTACTTGTTCGTCTTCAACTGTAGATTTTTGTTTCCTATAAACAGTTCAGTTTTGATAAATTCATTAGACATTTACTTGACTATATGTCTTTGTAGTGTCTTCGTAGAAAACTGTATTAATGATAATACAAAACTATACATCAAAATATATTTTTCGATGAAAAAATAAAAATCTTAAAATTTCTACAGTTTGTTGTAGTTGTGAACATTAATACAAATACTGGATAGGTATGTCAACAAGGTAATAACCCACTCACTTAAATATTCTAAAACCTTGTTGAAAATAATTCAATCAAAATATATACAGTAAATATATACATATATATATATATATATATATATATATATATATATATATATATATCATTAAGTTTTAAATAAACATAAAATAATTGAGATGTTTCTAGTATAAAAAATCCTACATATTAATAAAATACGATAAATAACAAAAATCATTATTTAGAGTCAAACTAATTTCCTTTAAACATTCGAAAACAAGACAAACTATATCAATAATCAGCATTAATCTCTACAAATTCATTTGCAAACTGTTTTGTTTGAGAGACGTGAATTACAACAAAATGATTCGTAAGACCCTGGGTTAACTCACTTGTTTCCATGATATGCTGAAACATTACTCATCATCTAAAAACATTTATGCAGAAGAAAACGTAGAAACAAAAAACTTGTTCCATAAATTAATTTGAAAAATTTGTTTAATTATATAAATTGGCAGCATAATGTTGCAGTATATATAAGTTATTATGTCAAGAAATAGGTTGAATTGACACAACGAGCAAAACTCTTTTCGTACAACAATTAACAGATAATTTTTCAATAGTACTTACATATTTTATAAATAAAGTCACATTGCATACAGTGGAAAGTATATAAGATTATTGCAGATCATTACTGTCAACCAAATTTAGGTTTTCTAGAACATGCTTCGCAAATCTATTTCTTATATTTAAGTCAATACAACGTTTAATAGTAAACACAATGTTGTTGACATTACCTGTTAATTAGAGATGTTTATAACAAAGACAAACAAATTCATTTAGTTATTTATTTTACTTTTAATACCACTGAACATACAAACTTTGCTAAACTATCTACACTAACTTTGCTAAATATACATGCAATATTTAAAGGCTTGCCATGACAAAACAATCTAACTTAAACCAGCAAAATCTCTCCTAAAAATATTTATATTGTACTGATTATAACTTGCAACATGCTGTTTACACAAGTAAAGTAGGATAATATCTAGCAGTTATATTTGAGAGGTGCCTTTCCATTTTACATTTGATGAAAGTAATTCAATCAGTTTTTTAAGTAGATAATTAGATTAGGTTATTAGGCACTTGGCCAGGAATTTTGAAACAGTATTGATATATATTCTTGGACTAGTGCCAGGATGGTCCCTTAACACAAATCACAAGAGAACAAATACAGACACAATACATAGCCCAAATTGTCTGTGCTGCTGGCACATTTTTCAGATTGTTAGGAGCTAGACTGACTAGGTTTCAACTGTCCTTGGGTAAGAGGAAGTGGTAGGGAGAGTGTCCATGTAGTAACAGAAAGCTTACTACTGACCTAGTGAAACCCACGTGAGACACAAAGCTGCTGTCTTCTGCCACCAAGCTGCATGGATCTTCTGGTGGAAATCGCAAAAGGCTACTTATCCTATTGAAAACAGCCATTAGGATTCTTGCTGATCTTAAACCACAACAAAGATCAGCTTCAGACTGTAGAAGGTTGGTCCAAGGTTCAAATGACAGAACTTCACTTGTTGAATAAAGTTTATTCAGAGGGCTATTTAAACTGGTGAGTAATTATTATTTTTCTTTTTAAGAAGACAGAAGAGAAAGCTGCTGATATGCCCTCTGATCCATAGGAATAATGACAATCACTGGTTTGTACATTCAAGCAGGTCTGCACCCAAATCTTAAACAAGGAAAGAAAGAACATCTGTGAAACACCCACCATCCCACAGTTCCTTTTTAAGAAAAACAATCCTACAAAACCAAAAACTAAGGAATACTTTACCAGAAAAAAAACATTGAAAGAACATGTTCTGAAGAGAGAACTACACAACTTCCTTCTGGACCAATCTTTCTACACCATAGAAGAATTTCTGGAAGCAAGGGCTGAAGAGCTAAGAATAAGGAAGACTAAATTGTATATGCTAATACTTAGAGTCTATTCCTGATTCTGAATAAATATGTGAATCTATTTCTATTCTTAAAGGGTGTCCAATAAAGAAGTTTGTCTAATGTCTAACACAGTTAGACTGTGTCGACACTGCCCCTGCTACTCCCAATAACCCGGGGATAGTTAAAACTGAACTATTTAAGGTGCACTGAAAATTTGTACTTGTACTGTGTCTGTATTCATGCCCTTGTGGATTTCTTCTATCAGCTAACGTTGCTTACCTCTCCTACTATAAAAATTTAAATATTGACAGTGTATGATTGTTTTGAAGTATTATAATTTGTATGATTTGATGTTTTAAAACTTGATCTCATGGATTTTACATAATATACTTTGAAATATTTAGAAGATGGTATTATGTCTACTTATTTTTTTTACTATTTCATTTTTTTAGTTTGATAAATATTTGAAAAGTAAACTCAAAAAGATAGTATAAAGAGTAAATAATATGAAAAAGAAATATTAATAGACTGTTTCACTAACCTATCAAACTAATTTGTTAATTTAATTTTGCTGTGACAATTAGCTAACTTCCCTTATCATTAACTAACCCTACATTTGCAAATTCAAGGCCTATGTATACATTGCATGTTTGAACAGCGTGCAAGTTAGACATTATATCATTTAATTAATAATGCTTATCTATCAGGTAATTTGTAAGTCTATCAGGTAATTTGTAAGTTTAATAGAGTAAACTTCAATTTTTGATACATGTGTATTTACATCCTATGTAATTTATAATTTGTTAGCTAATACGAACATGGAAATGGAACTATCATATAATTTGTGAAGGTATGGTTTATCATAACTTGTCAGTTATCTGTCATGAAATTAGTAAAATTGTAAGTTTAATTTGATAGTGAGAAAAAACAATAACAGTTTTAATCAAAATGAATTAACATGACAGTAAGATCATAATACTGTGTTGTTCTGAAAGGATAAAATTAAATCAGTAAATATAGATGATTTTAAAACTAAAATAGGGCTTTCTTAATTAATTTATTCTTGGAACTATGATGACGTAAATGAACACATACCAGTGATTACATAAAATATTTAATTTGAAATATGTCATCATCAGTACTGAACTATGTTTAGTATTACTCCAACCATATGATTCAATATTTCCTATCTGCAATATTACAATTTGATCTAAAAAATTTAAAAATATTAAGGTTGTTTCCTTGAGAAAGATAAATTAACTTCACGATCAGTCTGATAACGTGAGAACTTTAATCACAATAAATAAGGTAATCTTTATTTATTTTTATAAAATTGGAATATAGTTGGCAACATTAAGCAGTCTAATATATTTGTATTGATTGAAATGAAGATGTTACATATATTAAATGAGGCTTTATCACAAAGAAGCCGTTTACATCAATAATATTTAGTAATAGGAACTGCTCCAATAATTTACAGAGTTCACAATGCAAATACAATTTTATAAAATTACTCCCCCTAAAATAGAACTTCAGTGGCTTTGCAACTATTCGGATTGTGACTATCCAGAATCCTTCCCATCCGGATCATAATAAAATAAAGATAGCTTATTTCTTTAGCAGTAAAATGAGGTAGGTTTGCATTATTATATGAATGACATAAGTGTATAGTGGTAGACAATATAATATAGTGGTGCAAATAAAGGCACCTTAACACTATATTTCCTGCATTTCTGTATTTATACAATGTTGCACTAGGCACCTACAATGTTATCAGTAGTAACCTTGTCACATGTGACCAGTCAAATACCAAACTGAATAGTGAAATGTAGAAATAACATTCTTCTGTACACAGAGTATAAACACAAACAAAGTAAACTAACAAGAATTTAAACACAAAGGAATAGAAGAATTAAAGACAGAAACAATATTAAAGGAAAAACTGCAAGTTAATGAATGGTTAGATTCTGGTAAATCTGCAAAAAAAAGATCGCTTCATAATTTACAGTAGGAACAACCACTTTAACAGATTACAAAATTTGCTCACAAGTCTTAATCTATGGTCTGTTTTTAGCAATACAGTCCATTTTAGTCTTCTTTGTCATCCATCCACCAATTCACGGCAGTGGTACTGTGCCAACTACCCACATATACACGGACAGTCGTACTGACCATCATCCACCTACTGACCCACCTACCCACCCATACACATGCAGTGATATTGACTAATCATCCACCTATACACGAAAAGTAGTACATATCACAGAAAATACCATAGTTCTAATCGTAATATAATTATAAAAGTGCAGTCAGCAGTTAATACCCATCATTTAGGTATCATTGACATTTGAAGAGTCATCATCTCCGCACCAACCACTTAGCCTTGAACTCTGGCATATACAGAATTAATGCTATTCAGATTGGTTCACCGCCAAATAGATACAATTTAAACAATGTGTAAACAGTAATGGTATGGTATAAAATATGTGACATAGCTAATAATATTAACAATAGAATAATAAAAATAATCAAGAAAATATGATAAAAAATCATGAAACGAATAAATAGTGCAAGCATGACAAGCTAGACAGGACAGCAGTGTTGCTGCCTGCTGTCCTTTTTTCTAACAAATGCATCAAATGGGGTACTTCCAGGATGATTTATTTTAAAGGACAGAGCTTATATGACTTTATTTCCTGCTCTATAGCTTGGGAGGTAGGATAAGTACTAAGGACTGCCACGGCAGCCTAGATACTGTGAGGTTTCCTTGACAAACCCTTACCCGTGCTATAGAACAAAATAATTAATTAGATATTCTAAATATTCCTTTGTAAAAATGTTTAATTCCCTTTGTAGATTTTAAATAGATCTCTCCCACGAAAAACATTCCCTATGTGCAGGCCAAAAGTAGCCAACAACGAACACGCACACACAGTAATCCAGCTGCTACCGGCAAGTCAGCGGGTCAATAGTGTTGATATTAAAGCCAAATACCATTTATTCATTCATTCTTAAGACACTGATAGTCAAGATATGGGCGAATTAAGATTTAAAATGAGTGTTATGAGTGTAAATGAGCGAATGTAGTCATTGTTACAAACTGAAGCCGACTATCCTTTGACTAATACCCCACTGACATATGGACAGCTGATCCCTTTCAAAATTTGTTATGACTGATTGGGATCAAACTGAGAACCTTTAGCTTATAAAGCCCTGCTTTAACCAATTGACTGACTGATCAGTTTTCTCTAAAACTATAATGCTTTCGATCCTTGAGAATTAGCACAAATATTCTTTTTAAGCTGTACATGCATGCTAATAAAGGATTTTAAAATATTTTCTCTCAACAAGCTCAATTAAGGTAGATAATAGATATCCCAATACCAGCCAATCAGAGCATTTGTTCATCATACGAATGAGAGGGCATAGGGTGTGCAACTTGACATAAAAGTTATTTTGAACAATGTAAGTTTGCATTGTTTAGAAAAAAAAAATAAAACTACTCGAGTGAGGTGATACGAGCATAGCGCATGACGTGGCTGGCCCACGAGGCGTGCAAGGGTGAGCGATAGAATTTCGTATCATCAGCCTGAGTTTAGCTGCCAATATGAAAACCGTTTGTAGTCTTCATGCCTCAGAGTAGTAAGACAATTATTTAGTTGTTTAGTTTCAAATTTTAAAAATAATTTATTTGGGTCCATCCATATACAAACTTTAAGATTATTATAATACGTCATATTGTAGAATTTAGATGCTTCAGACTGTACGTACATGAGCCAAAATAACTCCTTTGAGTCTACTTCAGGAAACCAACTCTCTACCTCACAATATTATAAACCAATCAAATATTGTTAGTTTAGCATTGATGGAATGTTAAGACGTCTTAAAAGACTAAATAAACAGTACTATCCCAGTGTCCATTCACAGAGTGTACCGTATATTGCTGTGGAGAAGTGGAATACAAATCACTTAACATTTTAAGGGAGGAGGGCACATCAATGTAACAGCTGCATTTTCAGTCAAGGAATCCGAGTGTCTGACTTTTAGATATAATATTTGAGGAGGAAGTTCAGATGTCCTCATGAAGTTCATACTCAACAAGGCCATGTATTGTTCATGGACAATAGTTAAAGTAGTTTTACACTTGGCTGGAAACTTTGATAAATAACACCAATTGTACATATGGAGGCTATAACCGTGAACATGACCTGTCAAGGTGGGTTATGAGAAGATGAGAAACACCAAGTTAAATCAAAGCATTCATGAAAACTTCATTCTTAAAGGAAGATTGTGAATAATCTAGTTTATAAGTATATGAATATGTTAATTTAATAGGTGAGGTAGTGAATAAGAGAAAAAAACCTTAACATAGACACGACACAATGTTAATGCCACTGACATTAACAGGGAGAGTCATGCTGAATAAGGACCTCCAGAAACAAATATCAGGGACATGGCAAACTTGTCCATTTGTATTATATGTTTTGTACTTCTGTTCATTGCAATTGTCATTCTTGGTAACTTAATAATTAATCCATATCTAATATCACCTCAGCTACTCATAGGCAAAAGAGAATTGTGAGACTACGGTGAAAGCATTTTAAAACAATATTATTGAATAACTTTAATAAAACTGATGTAGAACATGACTTATATAAAATATGTATCTGAAATTGAAGACATTAGTAAGATTTTTGTTTCAACATTAACATAATTTGTCCAAGTTTGCAAATCATGCATGTACCTTGAACTTGCATATCTGGGGTTAAGGCTTTAAAGGAAAGGTCACAGCCTAATTTACAATTTAAACGACATAAGAAAAACCAGTGAAAATAAAAACATTTCTTTGCTAATAGTTTAACATATCACATTCTGCTGGCTTAAAATCAGAGAGAATAGATCAATGTAAGCGACAAATGCTGTTAAAGGAAATACTATCGACAAACAACACTACTCCAGAAACAACTCATCAAAAGTGAACACAACAAATCCAAACAAACTGAAACTCAACAAAATGCATGCTAAAGACCATGCTAAACCAAATTAACTAATCAAACCAGACTCAAATTAAATAACGATTCATCGATTTTGTTTGAAAATATTGAATTTATTGATTATTAAACAAAAATAAATAACCTATCATTCTACAATTGTTGTTATCTATACAGTGTTGGTGCTTACTAGGGTGTATGCTGCCAAATTTGGGGATTTCAAACTGAAAAACCAACGATTTTACAAAAAAAATTATAAGTAAACAACCAATTGAATTTGAAAATAAATATAATATAATGCAAAATCAAACAAAATATAACTAACAGAAATTTTGTAGAATTCCTAGTAATCTACATTGTTGACTATACAGAATTGGCGTTTTTAACTTGTGTCATTAAAGATATTAATCAAATTATAAAAAAATAATTTCATATTAAAATAAAATCAAACTCAAAAATGACATTTTTGAAACAAAACACATAAGTTTATGATGCTTGAGGAGCTAAACTACCAATGTCAACACACTTGATCACTACATAAAGGGCCAGCAGGGTTGAAAATAACTTACTACCTTCTGTGTGCCCAGCGGATCATGAAAAAGTTCAACATTAACAGATTTTGTTACAAACCCTAAGTAAATACACAAAGAAAAAATAAATCAAGATAAAATCTGATAGATTTCCTAAATTTTACTATTTTCCTCTAGAGATATATATGTAAAAACACTTTTACAATTACCAAATATTCTTTCAATAATAACACACAAAAACCATTAGAATATCTGAAAAATTTAGTTTTGATCATGGAATATGGATTATTTTAAACCTCAAAACTTAATATCATCCCTAAAAGATTGGTAAATATTGAAAAATTACAGAATTTTCAAAAGGTTTATTAAAATTTTAAAGTATATTTTTTTAAGTTTTGTAATTAATAGTGAACAATTATTAGTATCGTTAATAAACTTTCTTATCGTTTAATTTAAATTATAAAAACCATTTTAACCAAAAAACACTGTTGAATTATTTTAAAAAGATATATTCTTTGAACATGTCTTACTTCTCTTTTGACACCCTCTCATCAATTAAAAGTAAAATTTGTTTAAAACACATTCCATGAACAGAATTTTCCAAAAAATAAACAGAATATAGGCTTTCAATACTTTTTCTAAAAAAAATCTACTGTTACTCTCAACATAGCGTTTCAATGTTGATACTGTACAATCTACAGAGTGTGCAGTAGATAGAAAAGTTCTACAGAGATCTGAAAGAGTAAAAGTGATAAGACAATATTCAGGAGAAGAAAGTAGAAAGCCTAAAAAAGGAGTGACAACTACTGAATGCAATAATGGAGGAGCTTAAAATTAGCGGAACTACAAACTCCTTAAAGTCGCAACAGCTAAGTTACTATCTGGGAGGTTCAAACTGACAAATAACTTTTGTTAGTCAAACAAAAAAAATCAAACAAATAAATAAAAATCATACATAAAAATAGAATGAAAATACAAAATTTAAAACAACTCGAGTAAAAATGAAATTAAAAAACCAATAAAACCAAACTTAGTATGAGGAGGAAAATTAACTTACCATTCTTTTGTTTAATTATTACTTTGGCTGAAGTCGCACGGAAAGGCCAAGGCATGGCAATAGAGAGAGAGAAAGAAAGGGAATAAAAGTGCATGTCAGAATGTGCATAAAGATGGGATATTTGAAACCTCCAATAACACTAACCCTACAGTAACTAAATTGATTTTATTAAACATCAAAATATTATTTTTGAAAAGGATATTTACATTTAATAAGATTAGCTGAAAGGAATTGGAAAGGATTAGAAACAATTCAGAAAGTTAAGGTTTAAAAGAGGTGCATGGTGTGGAGATTATTGACATTCAAAAGAGGAAATTACTAATTTAACTATTCAACAATATTTATAGTTCACAAACATTGTTCATTAATCTCAACTACTTTCTTAAAATTGGTTAATTTAAATTTAAGTTAAACCTAACGTATCTTATAAACACCAAGTAAACAGATTAGCAAAATAATTTCAAGCAAGCAGAAACAATGTTGAAAGTAAATGTTATAATATGATGAAAAAAATGCTGATAAACAAAATAATAAATTAATGACAAAATTGGATAAAAGAATCTACAATGACTAAAATTTTTTTGAAATCTAAAAAAATACGTTCCACAGATAAATATTATTTAAAAATTCTATAAATGTGGCAAATTAAAAAAAAACATCTATCAATGGTAAAATAAATAAAAAGGATGATAGTAAACTACCTGGTTGAATGAAACAAGTGTAAGACATTCCAAGGTTCTAGCTAATCTAGGACATTGGAAAAGGATGACTTGGTGCCCTTCAATGTCTTCTTATGTAAATATCTTTAATATATTTTTCTTCTACATTACATTAAACGTTTACTGCCAAAGCAGTATTAATTTTATTTTCTTTTGTGTCAAGTTTAAATTAACTATAAGACAATTCTGACATATTTCAATAAACTTGAAAAGTATAACAATATGCATTCTTTACTTTACATTAAAACAACCATTATGTACTGATAGCTAGGCAAGTGATTTAAACTAGGAATTGACAAATATAAATCGCTATTTAGATGTCAGAAAATACGCTTTTTTGTAATTTATTACAAAAAACTTGCAAACCAAAGCAAGCCATTGAGAGTAAAATTGTAATTGTAATTACTCCTACTGACAAGACATTAAAACTAATTCATATTCCATTATGAATTAGTTTTAATGAATTCCACAATGAATAATTCATATTCCATTACACTATTAAAATATATTTTTATCGGAATTGGTTTGTAAAATGAAGGACACCAGTTTTGTCTAAGGAAGGTGTTTATACAAACAGGGTCACGAGAACAACTACTTTTAGGAGACAACAAGACCTAGGTTTATCTAAGCAGCTCTTACCATCTGTAGCCAGCAACGCCCGAGAAAGAGAGATAGAAAGAAAATCAAGATGATATAGAAAATCCAAATGATTAAATACTACTATATTAACAAGTCTAATAGTTGAAAACAGTTGTATAAACATTTCATCAAATATCTTTGATTAGTCTCATTTTCTAGTTCAATAATACGGTGCATTGTTAGAATCATAAATAAACGAGATTTTGGAAAGTAACAGCTCGCTTCAAAGTATATTTGGATTTCTACAAAAGTGAAGTAACCAGAAATACCAGAATGACACATGCACAATAATTACAATAAACGACTCATCATGGAGATTTATATATTTTACCATCAATTCAATCCTAAGAACTGAACGGTTAGCTATAAAATTTATAATAAACAAATACTAAATGTTTTAGGCCTACACAATCTAGCTACTGTTCTCCAAATCATGATAAAATTTAGTCACTATAACACCACCTTTACTACCAAAAGTTCTGGACAATAGATAAGCATTCTAATTTTGCAATGAATACAATATTCTTAATTATAAACTCAATTGAGGGTTTGTAAAAGTAAAAATGTGTAAAACCATCGTAAATTCTTTGCACAAAAAAATCCCACTGACAGTGTAGAACCAATTTGCACTAATTTGCACAATAAACAATTTTAATTGCACAGAATTAAATAAATACTTTTTTAAATGACAGTCATATGCTCAATCCAGAGAAGGAAAGAGCAAACGTAGCTGGATGATTAAACTTATGCTACATAATTTATTAGAGAAACAAAAACATTTCAATTAACTGCAGTAATATTTTATAACATACAGATTCTAATAACTTTGAATATTTATCTATCTTTTTAAAATCATGTCTTTATGAAGCAAATTTTCTGAGGTTATATAACTTTAAAACATATCCTTAAGCAAAAGGTTGTATAACATATTCAGTATCGTGATCATGTTTGTTACTTATATTATTTATTTATTTTATAACTATCTTAAATATTTTAGAGTATATGCATAAGTTACTGTTTTTGATAAATATGTGTATTAAACTGTCAGTATAATTTTGTATGATTGGTTCAACAAAATGCACTTTACACTCTTTGCAGCACTATATTTTAGAGTATATGCATCAGTTACTGTTTTTGATAAATATGTGTATTAAACTGTCAGTATAATTTTGTATGATTGGTTCAACAAAATGCACTTTATACTCTTTGCAGCACTATTAAATTTCCCCTCTTACCAAATTGTTCAAATAATGCATCAGATAAATTTCTAACTATTCCTCCCAATCAGTAAAAATAAATAAGAATATTTTTGCATCCTTTAGGTCTTTCTTATTATTCTACATTTGTTTAAAAAGTTACTTTTCTTTGAATTTTAAAACCTGAACAGTCAAACACTATCATTTTTAATAATACGGTAAAATTAATATGTATTCTAAAAATGCTCTATGGCAAAACTGTGAAAGTTTACAAGCAACTGTTTTCATCATAAATTTATTTGTAGTATTGAAACAAGAAAAATGCAGTGGCAAAGTTATGCAAGCTCTAAGGTGATAATATTTTGGCTGGTATTATCAGTACCATACCATTTAATGGGCTACTGCAAATGCCAATACAAGAAAGATATAATATATATGGTGTTTCGACACTACTGATATAAAAAAATGTGTTCTATTCTTTAATGTATCAAAGAATGATAAGTATCATATCAAATCAACCTTGATGACAGACATAAACTTGTTAAACTTTACAAAACAACTAATTTTGATGACTCCTGTCTATTGTGAATACTAAAAATTACTATAGACCTGAGCAACATTCTGATGAAAGTAATAGATATATCAGTTGTTATAAAAATGTACAACAAAACAGAAAATGTATCGAGATGTTGATGCTTGTCAAAGAGCTCAAGTTAACAAACTATTTAATGTATTTGGAAAAATTTAGTTCTATGATGGTCTTAGCTACAATTCACTTTAAGATAATAAAATTCTGACTGAATCAGATTTGTGTGCAATTCGTTTTAATATCAACGTGTAGGTATTGAGACTGTAAATGTAAAAATTATTTTCATGTTAAAATTTCAAGTTGGGATGTCTTTCATGCCTTCATGTTACATGTTTGTATGAAGGCTTCCATAGTCAATGTTCAAACTATCCTTGCAGGGCAGTGTCAGGTTTATATGTACAAATTGTACAAGATGCCAAACTTCAAACCCATAAAAAAGCTTTTTTAGCGCTGCAGAGGAGTTTCGGCTACAGGGCTAAAACTGATCAGCCAAATCCTCTGCAGCTTAACCTTACATAAACATTTTGATTGAGCAACGAGCGGGTGTGTCGCTCTGATGATGAATGTTGCAATGTGCTCGAAAAAGTATCTTCTACAATTTGTACATAAAAACCTGAGTCAGTCCAACTTGGATTACAACACTGTTAATACTTTGAGTTAAGGTGTACTGAACTTACCTTAAGACAGTGTTTTTAGTGGTAAGTACATGTTTATTGAACAACAACTAATGATTATCAAATATGTCTATCTCCTAGATCACACTGTGAATATTTAGATTTATAAGTTAAAGTAAATAATATGCATTGCACTTAGCATTACAAACTTTCTAATTATTTAGTTCAATCAATAATAAATATTTTACCATGCATAATATCGATCGTAAATATAAAGCGTAATGTGTGATATGTAAAAGCCAAACTCTGAGGTGTGTTGCAGCAGGTAAGTAAAATAAATTTACCTTGATAAAATACTTAAAAAGGATCTTCGCTATGCAAAATAAATAAGAAAAAAAATATGTAAAATAGCCAAAGCACGATGCTATAAATAAAAATGCTTACAAATTATATATAGTTAATGTCACTTAACAAACCAAAGTGTTATAGTGGTGCTGAAATACCAGTCTACAGTACACTATCTAATCCTCAAATTATGTATAGCCTATACTCATTTTGTCCTATTTATTTTAGAGATTTAGTTGTATTTGTAGTTTAGTTTTTATAGTTATATGTATTACATTGATTTTTTTGAAGAACATCCAAAATTAAGCAAAGTTATTGTATAATGTCAAAAGATATTATGTGCCATACAAAAATACGGCAGGCTTTTGATTAATTAGAATCAGTCATCCAGTGGCGAAATACAATGATATCTATTGTTGCTGTTGCAAACTCTGTGTGCTGAGAACATGATACACATACTACACATTCCTTGTTTACTTTTACTAACACACACATATTCAGTAATAACGATCCTTCTTGTTTCAATACAAACACTAAGTCAATGCTACTTTAGGTAAGTGCTGATTAAAATGTTTGTTGAATGTTAGAAGACAAGGGAGGTACAAAGCCAGAGTTGTTAGTGAGGAAGTGGCTGTTAGTACAATTAACTAGTAGTCATGATGGCAACTGAAAGTTATACGAGACATTTTATATTAATTCATTTTAGTTATTGGAATCTTAGTGCTCTAATTCAAATAACTAGGTTTTATCAAAAACTTAATAGTAAAATGAACTGACAAGAACATATTTAGGTTTATTAATCAATTAATATTTCATCTATGTATTGAACACTTCTTACTTTAGGCCAAGAGAGAAAATATTTAACTATGCTTAGTTTTAATTATGCTTAAAATAAAGTAGAGCCTCATTATCCAACATACAGGCATCCTATATTCTGTTTTAACCAACTCGAATGTGTTCACAAACAAAATTTAATAACGTAAATTTTTGTGCTGTATTTTATGAAAAATTTATAGTAGGTAGTTTCGTCTTAAACAGTATGCTTTTTTTGTTCCAAGTTTGTTGATAAGGAAAAATGTGTAAATTAAGTAACCAATACTAATGGCATTGACAATCGATGATTCATTAGCCACTTAGTTAGAATCTAATTGTGATCCTTTTTTATAACCAACCTACTTCTATATTTTAACCACTGATGAGTAAACACTGGTAAATTTTTAATATTGAAAACCGAATCCATATCTATTTAATATCACTGCAATGTTCATATAATAATTCACAAAAACATCATTATTTATTAGGAGTGTGCGAGTAGCTCGTAATTCAAGTTTTTTTCGAGTTTTGCCATATCTTTGAGAGTAAAATGCTATAATCAAGACAAAAGTCACATTTGTTAATTAGATTATAAAGATAAGCATTTTATGTAGGCAACTGTACTTAAAGTATGATCATAATATCGTATTCGTAACCGGAGATGTTCTCGCGATGTATTCAGATTCGTGATTCACGCACACCAGTCTCGATCGTACTGCCATAGCGATTACGGCGAAAAGTATTCTCGTTATTTATAAACAAGGCACGTCCAAAAAATCTGTTCCAAATAGCCGTCACAAAACGTAGTTTATTCGTAGTTATTCGTATTTATTTATTTATTTGTAGTTATTCGTACAAAACGTGATAACTGATCACAAAGAATCAGTTATTGATCTGTTTCAAAACTTAGTTACATAACTTTTACCAACATTAGAAATTAACAGTTGCATTTATTTCAGGTCAATCCTTTAAAAGTTCAGGATTAAAACTATTCAATGATTGACAATTTCGGACAGATTTAATTAAATCACGTTCAATCTACAACAGAAACTACGCATGGAACGTAAACTATTGAAATTGAAAAGCTATAATAATTGGAGATAGAATGCCCGGAACAGTTTCGTTCTGGCACCGTGACTAATAAAATGATGAAATAACGATTAATGTAGCTACTACCAGTACATCGCCGACTCAACAAGTCCAAATATAAAATGTACTGCTAGCCATTACCTTTGTTATCCATTTTGTTTTTAGTTTTTGTTGACGTTTACACTAGAGATGGCAATTACAGTTACTTTTTCGATAACCTGTTATGTAATTTTATTATGTTCTGGTAACGTGTTATAATAATCTGTTATTTTTGTAACCTGATATTTTTTGTTGTTGTTGACGTTCCAGACAGTTTTTCTGTTATGGCCTGACGTTAGTTAAGGCCTGAAGCCTCGTTATTCGTTGCGGCTAGTCTAGCTAATGTTCCAAATTACCAAAGGTTATGAAGCTGAAGTTATGTCTTATGTTACGTTACGATAATGAGTTACGGGCGTAGTAGCTTGACATTACAGCTCAAAGTTATTTCTGTTATTGATAATTTAACTGTTACATGCAAGAGTTTTAAGTTTCAGTCGAAGTTCAGTTACAGTTCTGTTTACTTTTCAGCGCGCTATACTTACTCTCCATTACCACTATGCGTTACAGAAATGTTCGTTATAACCTTATCATGCACCATGACTGGGAGTTACAAAAATAACCGGGTATTTCTTGTAACCTGTTAAATCTATAACATGTTACATCGCTGTAACCATGTTATTTATAAATAACCATGTTACATGCCGTTTCATTAAATCTCTTGACAGCTCAACTTGACACATGGAAGTATGAATAGTACGATGAAAACGAAAACAAGGTTAACCTTGACCAGTTGGCAGTTGCTATAGCGATAGTTAGTCAGTTATTGAGAATTAATTATTTTGTTTCTGTTAGTGGAAATAAAACATTGTAGTCAATAGTGAAATTGAGGTTAGCTGAAAAGAACATATTATTGTGTAACGACTACTTTATGGATTATTAGGTTTAACTTTCAACTGAATAAAAACATTACGGTACACATTAACAGTTTTGTGAACTTTTGAAACTTGGAAACATTAGCATGCAAAGTACCTGGGAAATATAATAAAAATAAAATAAATGGATTTTAGTAACTCTTTCCATGTCTATTGCTGTATTCTTTATATATTAAGAAAATTAATTCAAGTTTGTCAGTTTGATTTGATTAAAGTTTATAATTAAACTTTCGCAGTAGAGTTAGCAGTAAAGCTATTATATACTGTTTTAGCGTCAGAATGTAATTTTTGTTTGGTTTTAATATTTTTAATTTTTACTCTGAATTTATTTTAGGCCTCCTTTTTATAAGTTATGGCAGATATTTCACATACTATTTTACAGTTTATTTAATATATATCTTTATGAATATTTATATTTAATCATGATACAATCATTTCATAGATACTAAAATAATTTTCAGAACTTTATTAATTATTCAGCAAACTAAATAAATAGTATTAGAATGTATTGCTTACTTCATTTCAGTGTTTTCATTTTTGAAAATTAAGGGTTAAATACTCGACTCGAAAAAAACTTGCTCGAAATTATTTTTTAAAAACTCGACTCGAATCCTAAAACTACTACTTGCACACTCCTATTGTTTATGAAACCATCGTAAATTTATTTCAATTAATTATAGATTACATACAACTAGCTGCCTTTTTTAATTACTTAACTGAAACATTCTATAAGATTAATTAATTTACTTCAGAAAAATATAACTAAACAATTCTAATGCTATAGAAAGGAATAATAAATAGCTTAGAGTATGAAATGCAGATATCTAATGTGCTCATGTTGAAAGCAGTAAAAAACGCAGCAAAAAAAAAAAAAAAAAAAAAAAAAACTGAAAACAACCAACTTATTCCAGATTGATAATACATTACCTCTGATTGAAATTTTAACAGTTTGTTTATTTCTAAATTAATAATATTCTCAGGAAAATTGTTAATATACACATTGCTCAAGATCAATATGTTTACTTACTAATGCTAGAGCATAACAACAATGGTGACCAATAACTGTCCTACAAGCATGATACCAGCTGATCAACACAATCGTTTTATCCCCAATTAATTACCCTGCCAGTTTAGGTTGGATAATTTAGGCTCTAATATATTTATCTCACTCAAGAGAAAGGTAATGGTTGGTCTAGGATATATTTAAATAGTTTTAAGAATAACAAGTATTAATTAATCTTGGTACATAATTAATCATGAAATCATATGGTGAAGCCAGGCAATATGTATGTCTTTAACTCTAAGACACAGTGTACTTATAGAGTTACCCAGGTTTGTTGATATAACTCTGTTGTGGTCAGTTTTAAGAGTGTTGAATATATCACAGTTTAAATTCCATCTTCATAAATCTTAAATTGGAACCAGGCTTGACTTATAGTTTTGTTATTTCTCTAGGTTTTTTAATAGTGTATTACTTAAGCCTTACAACTGAGAATTTCTATTTACTTATCAGAGGCTACCGGTATATGTTCTTTCTCATAGCTACTTTAGGTCACAGACACGTATTTGTATCCAAACTTTTCTTACTGTACAAAGAACTCTCTCAATATTGTTACTCTCTCAAAATATGGTGAAATCTTTGTTGTGTTTTTAGAACTCTGGATAAGAACAAATAAAATATTATTACTAAGCCATAACCATCATCATAAAACCATCAAAACACACTTTTAATGATCAATTTTTATACAAAATATTTTATTTTGATCACATTTGAATGATTTTTCAAAAACTTCTATACTTCTTCAAGTTACTTGGTCAATAATCTAATGACGTACCAAATGTAAATAAATCATTATTGTCATATTATCTTGTTAGATTAATGAAGAAAATCACTGCTATAAATTAATTTGATACTATAACTTTTAGAAAAATATATGACAGTATGAAAACTTTAATAGCCCCTACTATAAACAATTTTCTTAAAGAAAAATGTATAAAATATTTTATTCTCAAGTTCACTTAATCAGCATAACAATATAAATAATATTTATAAAAATGAGAGAAAAAAACGCACCTTCTTCTAACGCATCATCTCCATCAGACATTAACTCATCATCGGAGCAGATGTTCAAAACGTTAACAAGCATCTCCGTCACTGCAACAAACAGGTTAAAAACATTTATCCTCTGTAATTTATATAAATTCAACTTATTTTTAATGGTTCCAAAACAGATTTAAAATCAACATAAATATATACAGGGTGCAACTGAAATATTTGGACAAACTTCAAGAACAACAGGTCAAGTGTACCTAGATTAAAGAAAATACCAGAAATTATGCATTTCTTGTTTGTTTTCAATAAATAAGGTAATCGTTAGTTTTGTAATAATATTTTCTACAATTTATTACTTTTGTGCTTATGTTTATACAGGGTGTAGTTTTCATTGAATTTAATGTCACAGTTTTTAACTAGCCGCCATTTTGACATTTTCGAACAAATCTTTTTTTAATTTTTTCTGTAATAGAACACTACGAGTATGGCAAATGTGCCAAATTTCAACACTACCTTTTATGATTGGTGAGAAAAAAATATAATCTAAAAAACATAGACGGACAGACAGACAGAAAACGGTACATATTAGGACATATGCTTATAAGAACCTTTTAGTTTGTTTTGACCCCAGGAACAACCTCCTGTAGTTTGACGAGGTATATTAGTTACACCCTTTATGTCTGTTAGTCACAGTTTTATGTATTGTGCTAATAAAATTAAGCATTACCAACATTTGCATATCCTTTAATAAATAAATATTTATATTCAATTATTGTTATGAATTTTTTTGTGTATCTAGGTTTACTGGCAAACTGAAGTCATTAATGCAATATCTTTTCAACCATATTTCAACAGGTACATATTCTAAAATATAACATCAATACAACATCCCCTGGACATAAAATATGATGGCTATCTTATTACACTGAAATGGGTAAAAAAGAATTAACGAAAATATTGCTTAAATGAACTACTTTTTATTAGGAAAGTATTGAAAAAAAACTTTTATACTGGCCTACCTAATATGAGTAAAAGCATTTAGAGAAATACGTATTATTGTGAAATCGTTGCTGTTTATTTTATATCAAGAATTTACCAAAATAAAGTCATGTACCTATTTGTCAATAAAGAGAATGACGTAGTTGAGTACACCCACTAAGTAGTCAAAAACGACAATTATTGTCTTGGTAAATATTTCTTCCTGTACAATAAAAACACTAAGAAAGACAAGGTTACCCGTTTCTCCTACAAACAGAAGTGACCGAGTGAATACATTTATAAAGTTAGAAACACATAACTCATTATTGTCTCAATATCTTTTCAACCATATTTCAACAGGTACATATTCTAAAATATAACATCAATACAACATCCCCTGGACATAAAATATGATGGCTATCTTATTACACTGATAATGGGTAAAAAAAGAATTAACGAAAATATTGCTTAAATGAACTACTTTTTATTAGGAAAGTATTGAAAAAAAACTTTTATACTGGCCTACCTAATATGAGTAAAAGCATTTAGAGAAATAAGTATTATTGTGAAATCGTTGCTGTTTATTTTATATCAAGAATTTACCAAAATAAAGTCATGTACCTATTTGTCAATAAAGAGAATGACGTAGTTGAGTACACCCACTAAGTAGTCAAAAACGACAATTATTGTCTTGGTAAATATTTCTTCCTGTACAATAAAAACACTAAGAAAGACAAGGTTACCCGTTTCTCCTACAAACAGAAGTGACCGAGTGAATACATTTATAAAGTTAGAAACACATAACTCATTATTGTCTGAGTAAGGGCTGTCATCGTGCAAAATATATACTCAATCAAGTCACTAACCTTTTTCTCCTACAAACGGAAGTGACCAAGTAAATACGTCCATAAAGTTGGGCAACCAGTAAGGGTGAGGAGAGCAGTTGAACTGCCGGATGTTCATCACATTGTTCTCATACTTCAGTACAGCCGCCTGTAACAATCAAAATTCAGGTAAGTATTACGATTTCCAGTTTCTGACGTTTGGAAATAGTGTATACATGGAATCTAGGGGTACGCGAGTCCTCAAAACTTTGAGTATTTGATCGAGTACTTTATTACTCGAATTCGGCTCGAAGCTTTCAAAACTACACGAAGATCGATCGAGTAGTTGTATTTCACGAAATATCAGATTTGCATCTTAATTTAGTTTTAAGAGTAAACAGTTTTATAAGTTATGAATAAAAAATGTTTGCTTCCTTGTGTTTTATTTTACCCTTAATCATACGTTAACAGTTTGGTACTAATTATGAACTAAACAATACACCTAAGAATAGATAGTACACGACGACAGTCAAATGAACTAGTCGACGTAGTAAACGAGTTCGTTTATTATGATTTGAACTAGTTCAATTCAAAGTGAACAACAGAGCTGGGAAGGAAGCGATCACACATGTTGGTTGTCCGAGTCTACTAGTCACTTGTAACCTAACCTAAAATAGCGTGAATAAAACAGAAGTGTGGGTTAGTGTCTTTATGACCCAAGAAAGGGGACGAGAGATCCGGTTCAAGATGTTCAAAAAGACCTGTTACCGATACAAATCTAATGGTCTGTACGCCGTGGAAATTATGCATATTTTCGTTCATATCAATAATACCGCTCAATCAAAATTGTACCAAGAACGGGTCACTTTAGATCCCAAAAATCGAACTTCCCATCTTTTTTAGGCGAAAGTTCATCTCAGTTGTAGTATACGTACATGCAAAGAACCGTTCAGCTCCTTTTCGGAACTGAAATTATCGTATAATTCTTGCGAGTCGATTGGGGTCCATTTTGTTTTTTAATCTGAGCACTGAATCATCCATTGATTTGACATAAAAAAATACTGTATTGTATCATATAAAATATGGTAATGGTGTTCTAGCAGCGTGTGACACATTATTAATTTATTTTCCGTCAAAAAGAAAATATATATAACCGTGGCGAACGTCTATTAATTATTACTCTGTAAACACCTTAAATCGCCAAAACTGTGTGTAATATTTGCGCATACGATATTTTTTCCTGTCAATTTGTTGAACGGTTTTCTGACTAGGTTAGACAATAATACAGTTGGAGTATAAAAGGTGGTAAAGTACGATAATTTTGTTTCGTAAACTCACTGAACGGTTCCCTGTTCACATTGACGTCGATGTAAACTGTAAAACAATCACGAATCAACCCAAGTGAGGGAGAAACATGTTGGAAGACCTTTTCTGAACAAAATATGACGAATTTGGAGATTTGGAAAATAATTTTTATTGAACCGAAGCCTTATCAAACGTCTCGTTTTTTAATTCATAAGTTTATATTTCAGACTGCATCTCGTCGCCAATATCGTCTAGACCTATTATATTAGCCGACTACGTCTATGGTTTTCATTCGATTACACCAGGTTTTCATGAATTTCTCCTTATGAAATAATTATTTATCTGTTGTTCAGTGTAGCCTCATGTATCGAAGTAGTTTCAAGTTGCTCTATTTCATCACCGATCATAATTTAAAAACTAATTCATCCTAAGCAACTTTAATATCTATTTTTAGTAAACCTGCTTAGTTATTATTATCAATCGATTGAACTACAGTCTTTGTCATTCAGATCTTCAAATTTGATTATAAAATTCAGAGATTATTTCCGGTTAGTTGTAACCTTGTTATTACTGAATTAATACCCACAGAATACAGATCCACTCTTCTTGGCGTGTACACAATCAATTTTTTGTTGAGAGGAGGCAATTCTGAAAGCAAATAGCTGCATTTGGCGATGACGCCTGAATTTTAGCATCAGTTTGGTTGGATGCAACTTTTGCCAAGAAGCTTCACTACGTTTTCGCGGTACAGTTTGAACTGAACCACCAGATAAACATATCGGCTGGCTGTGAAACAGTATAATTGGCTTGCATAGAAAATCTGATCTGTGATATGAGTGAACAGATTAAATCTTTATAATCCACGTTGTTTCAATTAATAATATACTTTCTTAATTTCTTACATAATATTAGTTATGAAAAAAGGTTAAACAAAACAATGCCACATAAAAATGTAGGAAGGCAGGAAGTAAAAAGTTTTATTTATCAAATGTTATAGTTACAAACAACAAATCAAAATTATTGTGTTCAGTTTAGATGTATATATTTACGAATCTGGCAAAACTTAATATAGGCTTAGGATGGTGTCTGCCTTTTACAGTTGACTTGGGTTAACAGGAAATCCTTCTGAAAATACTAGATACTCGAAAAAAATGCCAACTACTCAACTCGACTCAAACATCACTACTCGCACACCCCTAATGGAATCCTATTAAATCTTTTTCTCAACTTTAAATAAATATATCCACATTATCCATTAAAATTAAGTTATCCACATTAACCATTAAAATAAAGTTATCCAATACCACACATTATCCACATCAAGTGTTTATAATTGGTTGGAGAAGGCTACAACACTTTATGAGTGGAATTCATCCAACACACACAAGCATGCATGCCACAGGGTATTACAAACATATTAATGTATTGGTGAATGATTTATACTAAACTTATCAGAGATTTACTTTACGAAACAGAAATTACAGTTTAAAAAGTTCAGCAGAGTAACAATTATCTCAACCCAAGGTAAATGGGATTGATAGCACTACAGAAATGATAATTAATACACACACTAAGAGGGCTAACTTGCACACATCTATAAAGGGAAGGAATAATTAGATATTTAGTTTATTTTGGAAAGAGAAGGGAAGCTCTAAGCCCCTCGCCCTTTTGGAAAGAGAAGGGAAGCTCTAAGCCCCTCGCCCTTTTGCGTGTCAACCTTGGGTTTATTGTGCTCCACTGTTGCCTGCTAGATTGGTGTAGTGATTCCAGGAGATTTAACTAATTCCACTTACATTACCAATCCTGAAATATTTTCCTAAAAGCTAGCTTCCAAATTCTCCTCTGGAGTTTCAATCCTGAAGATTCACCCTCTCCTGATTTTCAGAGCTTCACATCCTGTCAATTAGTAAATGACAGGCTCTTAAGCCTCCCCACAAAGCCAGAAACTGATGCCTTTCATTGCTTATTCTACCAACAATAATTGTAAAATTCACCCTCACCTACTGTTTACTAGATCTCACACAGCAAGTGGCTATCCAATTATATAAGCAAACACCAGCCAGATATAAATCATGCTAGTGAATGAATGGCCTGGTTAGCGCGGAGTTAGGTCTCCTAACTATTGTTTGGCGTGTACTTGGAAAATTCTGTTTAACCCATTGAGGACATAATTAACTAAAAACAAAAAATTATAAGTTCAATTACTTGAACAACAAGCTAAAAGTGAGCAAAATGTTGAGGTGATTGGTGCTGTTGACTAAATAATCAACTTTACATTAGAGGCATCCTACCACTATTCTGTTATGTCGCCACACTGTTCTCTAGATACTAGCCTAAGGCTTGTCGTACTATGAAAGCCTAAAAATATAGGGCAATATCTCTAGTCAGATTTAATAATAGAGAATCTGTTATCTATTTTATTTTAAAAAGTAAAAGAAAAATATCTGAAGTGCTACTTACAGAAGTACCAATTTTTTACAATTCTGGGGATTTGTAACAATATGAAGACAATTAACAAATAATGTATTTTGAGCTGAATAGTGTTTGGTTATTGATTAATTAAATTTACATTCTATTAAAATCTTGCTCATGAGAAACAAACAAATCTACAAGCAATGATTCTCACATAAATTAAGTTTCATTTTCTTAGGTAATATTTGCTCTCTCTACTTCTTCTGTATCTCCCTAGTTTCAGTAGCCTGGTGCTCATAGAACTTAGTGAACGTATATACTAGTG
The DNA here is from genome assembly GCA_035578905.1 of Stictocephala bisonia. Taxonomy (NCBI): domain Eukaryota; kingdom Metazoa; phylum Arthropoda; class Insecta; order Hemiptera; family Membracidae; genus Stictocephala; species Stictocephala bisonia. Next base: position 2,442,876 of record JAQJVL010000093.1, on the reverse strand, counting down.
AGACACAATTACAAGCCTTAACTATTGAAGCAGGTATAAGTTGATTTCTCATTCCAAGACAATGGAGACAATACTGAGTTAATCTTCTTTATTGCCAATGCTCAGATGTGAATGGTAGTAATTATACTACTACGTTGACTTTCACAGAACCTAAAAATTAACTAATTTTATACAAGAGCTTAGTAGGCGACCTGTTTAATTGCTTAAAACAAACTAAACTTACTTTTTTAACCTTTTGAATCCCAGCTGCCAATTTATTGTCAGTGAATTATTCTGTCTAAAAACTCCAGGCCGCCGATATATTGTCTGTAAAAAATTGTCGAGAAACCCCCGCTGACGATATGTCGCCGGTAGGATTTAAGAGGTCGTAAATAACACGAATGGTGGTGTCGTTCACATGTGAACGACATTAAAAAAAATTCAAAATTAAAGACCTACATTCGTTCACATATGAACAACACCACCATTCGTTCAAACATTAAAAAAAAATATTAATCTACCTTTTTAAGGATATATAACATTTTCTATGATAGATTTTTAGGTACAGTACATATATGTGTAGAGAGTTACTGCTTTATCTGCAATAGTTCAAGAAATATAATAGCTTCCCCAGATGTTGGCACACCCTGTAATTATCAAATGGCTATCAATTCCAGGGAGAAAAAATGAATAAATAAATGAAGAACTAAATTGAAAAGTTAAAATCTGAAGAAAACCAAACTTAAAATACAATGTATGTAGTGTTTCAATATTGATCTAACATCATAGAGAAAGTGATGGGGCAGACAGCAAGTCCTAGTTTTGAAACCATTCAACACCTGCTTCTTTAATTGAATAAAGACCACCTATTCCCCCTGAAAAATCAGAATGGGAAATAATAAAATTGGCAGCTTTTGAGTGTTAGTTCTGAAGTCACATGACTGATCATTTTCCATTCCTCACTTATATTCCACATGCGATAGCGACTCAATATGGTCAACTGGATGGTAAGGTTTACTTCACTACTAGTCATAGGGTCTGTTACCTGAAATCTCTTCTGACCACAAAACATATCCAAAGTTAACACCTAGCTGGTTTCTGGTGAAAATTCATTTGAAATTAACTGGTAAGCTAGTCAAGGAGGTAGCTTTCCAGATTAAATTTACCTAGCAAGTTGTGTGTTACCTTGCAAAATGGGGAGATTCGAAGTAGATAAGATCTTTTTAGACTTTCACGGTGGTTCATCTTTGCATTGTATAACTGGAGCTATGTTGCTCCAGATATACAACCTCTCTTTTCAAAAAAGTTAATAAAATTCTTCCGCCTAAATACAAAACCATCTATTAAAAGCTACTTTCAAATCATTATCCCTTAAAGTGCTGTGACCCAAGCCATTTATTCATATTGTGGAAGAAATAGAACTTGATTAGAGTAAAATTAAGGCTTTAGGTTGGGTTGGGGATCTAAAACATCGAACCGATATCATCCAAAGTATTTTTAATTGAAAAGCAGTTTATGAACATGCATTTTCATGAATGAGAACAATGTCAGAAGTTAGCTGTATTGCCCTTCTGAGATCTTTAAGTTTCAATGTAAACTATAACATTTGGAAATAATACTGGTTTAGTTTACCTTTTTCTGGTGTAACAGTTCTTCAATTACATTACTGCTATGTACATTTCAAAGCATTTAAAGCTTCATCATCAGGCTTCCAAAAACGTCACTGTTTAAAACAACTAAAATTATAAACATTAAAAAAATGTTTTAATGTTTTATAATTTTAGTGTTTTAATGTTTTTAACAGTGACGTTTTTGGAAGCCTGATAATGAAGCTTTAAATGATTTGAAATGTACATAGCAGTAATGTAATTGAAGAACTGTTACGACAGAAAAATATAAACTAAACCAGTATTATTTATATAATATAACAGTTCTGGAGGCTTATAAAACAAAATGAATATAACATTTGTCACAGTATCTTTACATGAACTCAACCAAAAGAATGTCTTCCCTGTCCCAAAACACTGTTCTCAAGATTTATTGGTGAAAATGGTTTGGTGATTATAATGAGTTTAGCCAATATGTGTCATCACTCCAATAATTCTTCCTTTTGTTCAACATTGAGTAAGGACTTTTGTTTCGTCACCTTTCACAAAGTTCTTAGGAAATGCATTATCTTCTTCATGATATGAAATAAGAAGTGAAGAGGTCACTTTTGATCCCATTGTCTTGTTTTGTGTTCATCAGTCAGAGGTTTGGGAACCCTCTGATTATAACATTTTCAGATCTAAGTTTCCGAGTCAAAATTTGAGGCATTTCAGTTTTTGGAATTTGAGTAAAGCATGTTTCTTTTTACTATTTGTCATATAAACCTACATTTACATACATCATTTCTTACAAATTTCAACCCTAATATTAAACGGATGGCAATATTAATTACCTTGTTGTTATAGACATCTAAGTAGTTTGGAGCAGAGAAGATCGTTATGAGAGAGGGGAAACCTGTTGTCTGACTTTTTCTGTACATCCGATACCTGCACAAACAAACTCATATAGCAAACATACAATTTGTATACTAATATTAAATTCAATGGCTATACAACTTCACACTACAGAGAATTTACAATGTTAGATGATGTTTCAGTGTTTGATATATCTCAATCACGATTAATTAACATCTAACAACAGATAGCAACACTCTGTGCCACTAATCAATGAAATATGACCAAATATACAGGTACATTACATTAATTAACATCTAACAACAGATAGCAACACTCTGTGCCACTAATCAATGAAATATGACCAAATATACAGTGTACCGGGTCTTTGACCGGTACATTTCGGTTTTTTTTCGTTGTCTGCCAGGCTGCCTGAGATCGCTCACGCTCTGCGTTCCGCGTACTTTGGTAGCCGTTGGCCCGGTTCCGTTTCGTTCCGGGTTCCAGCAGCTTCGGTCAGGTTGGCCTGGCTGTTCAGTTGTCTTGTGCTGCCTGCAGAATTACGTTATGACCAGCTAGACACACTAAAACGTAAGTGTTCATTTCGTAAGTTTCAATATTTAATCACCCTTTTGGTGAAAATACTTTTGTTTCATTGAAAATATTAATCGGGCTTAGTTGTGTTTTCAGGGTTTTGTTAAATTTGTGTTCTTTGTCTAGATGTTTCTCAGACTAGGTTAAAGCCATGTGCTTCCATGTTAATTTTTACCGTTAATTACCGTTAGTGCCTTTTATATCTGCCTTTATTTTCCATTGTAATTCTGTATAATGTTCATTGAGCCTTTCTACAGTTGTAGTTACCGATTTACCATATTTTTTGTTCTTTGACAATAACCTAGCCTATCTTTAGCTTTTCATGTTATAACCTATTGCTCATGTTTCCATAGCCTGGTTTTCAGTTTGTCATTTTTAGTTCATATACGCAATTTATTCTTTGGTAATTTGTTAACTTGTAATTGGTTAAATTGTAAGTTGTTAAATATTCCATAGCCTAAAGTTAAGCTTTCACTGTCTTGTTGCTCCAATCATGTATAAGTTTGTCTCTTCATGTTAAGTTTGGCGAAATCATGCACACTTATATTTAGTGGTTATGTGTAATATTTTGTTGTGATGGCTGGACTGTATTTGATGTGCTGTGTGTTGTGCCCTACAGTCCAGGGTCCTTGAGTGGGACTTTCAGCCCTCAGCCCGCCGTCCGGGGGAACTTCGATATTCTCCACTGCTAGCCTGGCCTGAGGACCATGTTGGAGCCTGGAGTTGCCCGCTACCCGCCCTACATCTTTGGGGGTAGAAGTCTTCAGTCCTCAGGTCAGTTCTTTCCATCTTTTCCCGGCGGCTGAGCTGGGGGTGATTTATAAGAAAACAAAAAAATATATAAAAACAAAAAGAAGAAAAAAAGTTTGCGGAACTTTTGGTGTGGCCTAGGCCTAAAACTAAAAACCTGGACAGTGAATTATGAAACAGCCATGGGGACTTAATTATTTTTTTTATTAACGAGGGAAAGGCTTTTAAAATACCCAAGATTTTTTTTGATGTTAATATTTATTTTATTTATATTTATTGTTATTTATTTTTAATTAGTTTATATTCCTTGTTATTAATTAATTAGTTTTATTTGTTGTTATATCTTTTTAGATTTTATAGTTGTTAGGTCCCTATGGTTAAATCATGTTATTATTTATTTAATTGCTTAGGCCTAGTTATTGTTATTTATTTTTTGTTAAGTGTATTTGTGGGGGGGGGGTTTTGAAGTGAATTTTTACTCGACGGTACCGTGTTATATTTTCTTTTAAATTATTTAATTTTTAAACTTTCACCAAAAGGGGATTATTTTGCTTAACTTTTAATTCGGAGCTGCCCAGGGATTCCGGCTTACTCCCTGGCCCGGTGGAATCAAGGGATGCGGGCCAAATTGCCGGTGTAATTGGTGATACCAAAAATTTTATAATTTTCTTCACTTTTAGTCGGGGCCTATTAAATTTTTCTTACGTTTTGGGGTGTCTCAGGCTAGGCTGCAGATAGGCCATACAGTTGATTAATTGTTAAATTTTGGTATTTGTAGAGTTTGTGGTATTTATAGCGTTTGTTATTATTGTGTAGTATCTTGGTAATTTTAGTGTTTGTTATTATTTATTTAAGTGAGAATTTATATTGTGGCCTTCTGCCTAATTTTGTTTTGGCCTTCTGCCTGCCAAGTTTGGCTTATTTGTTGATTTTTTGGTAATAAACTAGTTTTGCTCAGCTGCCGAGTGTTATTTTGGACCCTCCAACTGCCACCCGTGATCCCATCGCTCGACTTGTTTTGAGCCATCCCCCGGTTGGCACGCTTTCCAGCTTTGGTGGGGGGATGGGTCTCAATTGGTAGCAGAGCGTGGTTGCCTATAAAAAAAAAAAAAATAAAATAAAAAAAAAAAAAAAACAAAAAAATTAATTCTTTCTTGGTTGTTGACGGTGGGTGTTTGCCAGTTAGTAGGCCATGGTTGGCCGACCTACTGTCAAGGTGTCTTTGTAATACGTAGAGAAAAAAAAAAAAAAAGAAACAAATAAATAATTATTTAAAAAGAAAAACAATTAAAAACCAAATAAATCATTTTACTTTATATTAAAAAAAAAAAAAAAAAAAAAAAAAAAAAAAAAAAAAAACCTAGGCAATCCGCTTGGTTACTTTGTGGAATGGGTTTCATGGGTGGATTGGAGTGGTCGGCAGTGGCTCGGTAGGCTGAGGGTTTAGTTCGTCTTGGACCCTGGAGTTGTTGTCGTTTTTTGTGTATACTGTTGAGAATTTTGTTTTGCGAGATGGCCTATCTGCAGAATGTTGCGCTCCTGGTCAAGGAGGAGTTGATTTTCGAATTGAGGTCGCGGGGTGTGACTCCGGAAGGGGATGTTTTGAATCTCCGGAGGTTGCTGCGGGAGCAGTTGTCCGCGGGTACGGCGGTGGATTGGTCTGACCTGCTGGAGGTTGGTGATGAGTTGGGGATTTGTAAACGGAAGGTGGAAGATTGGGAAGGGGTGTTAGAGGATTTGCAGTTTGAACCTCCAGTGGGTCGTGACCGGGCCTGCCGCCTTGCACGTTTGGGGCATCTGCTTGCCCGTTTAAGGCTGGTCAACCGGGCACCGGGGTTGGAACCATCGGATAGGGCGTGGATCTTGGAGAGTGTGTCTAGGCTGGAGGAGATTTTTCAGGCACTCTCCGGGTCCACGACTCCTACGGGTCTGGGTCAGCGGCCTGCTTTCACACTTTCTCCTAACGTGTCGAGGCCGCAGGCTGAGACAATGGCTCTCACTGTGCCTGAGGTTCCTTCTGAGCCTGCAGGCGTTTCTGTTAAGGTTGCTTGTGGTTCGGCTCCAGCTGCCGTTCCGTCTGCTTCTTTGGGTTCACCTGCTCTTCGGCAGCTGAGCTACCACAAGCTGCCTAACCCTCTCACGCCCATGATCCAGAATCTCCCTGTGATCGATGGGATGGATCCTGAGGGGCTTCTGAAGTTTCTGGTGGCCTTTCTCAGACTTAGTGAGATGCCCGGCATGCAGGCTGGGGACTTGCTTCGTCTGGTTTTCCCTTATTGTAGAGGTCCCGTTGGGGAGTTGCTGAGTTCTGTCTTGGCCAGTGATGCCTCGGTGGACTCGTTCCATCGAGAGTTACTTTCGTCGTTTCTTCCCCTTCGACTCAGGGAGAGGATGGTCATGGACAGATTTTATCGGTCGCAGGGTAGGGGCGAGTCTCTGGCAGCCTATGTCTCTTCAGTCAAGGAAGCTCGTCAAGCGTTGCGCCTCACCCTTTCTGAAGCTGACACCGTTCGTGTCATCCTGGATGGCATTTCTCCAGAAGAACGGTGCAGATTGGTTTTTGCTGGTGTTCCTTCTACTTTTCGGGAGCTGCATCAGCTGTGCATTGTTTCGCGCAGCGTGCAGTTCTCAGACCAGCAAGGGAGGGATTCTGAGAGTCATCGTGCTCTCCCCACCCGTCGACCGGCTATGTCTGTAGGTGTGAGTCAGCCAGTGGAGGGTCGTGGTTCTCGGCCTCCGGTTGTGTGTTTTGCTTGTGGCCAACCTGGTCACATTCGACGTGACTGTCCACGTGCTCGAGGTCGTGGGGCGGGAAACGCTCAGCGCGGGGGGTTGCCTCCACAGTAGCTCCCCGCGTTGTTGCGACTGACCGTGGCCATTTGCCTCTGACGCGTGCCCATAGCAGGAGCGTCGGGGATGTTTCGGGCCTTGCTGGCATGGCTTCCCTGGGACTTAGGGCGGTCACCTCGGTGTGTCCTGGCGTTTTTGTATCTTTTGGTGGTACGGTGTGTACATCAAATTCGATTGTACAGATTCCGAACTTAATTTCCAAGCATTATTTAGTTTTCTTAGATCGCAACACTGAAGTCAGGTTTGGTTTACACAAAAGTTTAGTTTTTTTTATGGAGCCAGCTTAATGGGGTCCTTGTTTTTGTATTTCGATGCACTGTTCTAATCTGTGGTGTTACCATGATATTATTGGCTATTTATGTTTTATTATTTATATTACCAATCTGAAACATTGTTAGAGGAATACGAAAAGAAAGAAATCCTAGTAGTACAGCAACTAAGGTAAAATTGTGGAGATAAATAAAGTAAATAAGTGTTGTACAGTACATACACTGTACAAATTATAGCACAAATAAACCATGAGTTCTATATACATCTATTTTTGTTCATCATAGATATATTGGTTGTTGGGGAGGCATTTTCTAATAGGGGTCGAGGACGCTCTTTGACTCTAGATCCCAAATTAAAAATCAGATTCCTAATTTTGCAAGTTTTAAGTTGTGTATTTACTGAATATTTACATTGATTTCATGATCAAGCCCCCAAATCAATTACTTACATTAAAATACTGATATAGGTTTAAACAGCTAATTGTTGCTATTCTTGAGATTGATTAGTTCTCAAGACACATTATGTTTACCCAACCACTTACTATCAGGCTTGGTGTCAGTATCATATTTATCAAGACTGTATTTCTTATTGTTTCACTTATAGTATTTAAATTCCTTAAATCTGTGATCAAACTGTATTTTAAAGTAACATGAGAAAGTATATTAAATGGATCATTGTAACCTAAATCTGTAGTTAAATTGGTTTCAAAAGCAATTACAATCTAAAACACATAAACCGCAACAACATTCATATCCGTTTTTACCTTTTTATTTGTTTTTTTATTTCTTTAATGGATAAGTACAGAGGTTCTTCAATAATAACAACTAAAGAGGAACAATGTTTATATTTCACTAACCCTGCATCTTGTGCTTCATGGGCCCTGATTATGGATAGTAAATTGTTGTTCTGTAGGAAATCACAGCAAGCAGCATAACTGCAACACAAGAGTTATTGATAAAATAACATCATCAAACCTAGTGAAGATGAATCCACTAAAATTAAGAATACAATCACAAGTGTTGTACTTATAGGAATGCAAATTATATCAATGGTTTCCAAACAACACGTAAAAATCGCATAATACTTTGTTTTATCAGATCTTCAAAAATAAATAAAATACACCAAACAATGATGATGATGGCATTTGTATGAACAAGTATTCAACAGCTGTAAAAGTATTTCTGGTTATTAACACTCAGATAACCAGAAACATAATTATTAATCGAGTTACTTCACTTGCATTTGATTGTCAGATAGTCAATCATACATGATTTAAAATCATACATAACTTTACTACAAATTTTGTGGGGCTGTTATCCATTTCCATAAAGTAATGTACGTAGAATGAAAATCATACTAGCTTCTCTTCACTGAATATTCATATATCAATGAGTGTATAAAAGTTTTAAAGTTTCCAACAGTCTCATTTGTCCTTTTTGTCCAAAACTTGAAATTGGCCAAATATTATTTAACTGATTTCAAGATATGATTAAATTGATTTTTACTATTTGCTAAATCATGGCCTGTTCAGTCTAATATCTGGATTTTTAAAAGGGATAAGTTAATCTCCTTTTTTTTAATCTTAGTCTGCCCATTTCCCATAGACTATTGATTTGTGCAAGGAACTTATTTGGACAGAGTAAGGGGGAGAAACATTACAGTACAAGAAACTTCCAGTCAAGGCCAGGATTAAAACCTGTGCTATTTCTAACTCAGGTTGAAAATTCTGATGCCTTTGACTGATCAGCCACAGGCTCTAGTCTACCAAATATCTTTCCTAAAAGTCAATCTTCCTTTCATTGTAGGCACTTGACTTTGCATGTTTGAACTTCAAAAAATGAAAATTTAGATTAAACTTATGCTTGATTATATAAAATAATCACGTAGTTGCCTGGAAGCAAAGGTATCAAGTTGGTCCTGCATTTAAAGTTAAGTACCAGATTTGCATAACTAAACATGAATTAATACAAATTGATATTAAATTCATAAAGCAAATCGGTTTCATGACTTGAAAATGATCCTAGAGTTGAACCTTTTAGTGTAGCCAACCTCCATTTTATTACATTCATGGCTATTTTGGTTGGAATTTATACCAAAGTATTTCACATATGTAATAATTTTAATGTGTTACAATCTTTAATTTCTAGTTTCCTGGAACCTACATATTCTATCATCCGGCCAAATTAGTCAATTATTCTCTGACGGTTTCCAAGTATGAATCCAGGGAAAATATTTAAAATGTCATTTCAAACAAAGGAGAATAATAAGAGTGTTACATGAAAATCAATAAAAGTTTGATGTATACAGTGTGCCTCTGAACTCTCTTATAAGCTCTCTTGGTTATTGTTTCTGGTTCATTTAGAAGTGTCCAAACACATTGGTTATCCTTACAGCTGCCATTTTTTAAAATTTATATCTCAAAAATGAAAAGGTGTATTAAGCTGGAATTTTCTATGGTTCTTTATTACATAAACATCCATTTTGTGCAAAATCGTTGGTTTCATGTTTCAAAAAATTAAAGATGGCGGACATTTAAAATTTAAAATCCTAAATAACTAATAAACCAATAATTATATTAAAAATTACACGGAGTTTTTTTAGAAAATTAAATTACAAACCAAATGATATAATGTTTTTAAAAATCAGAGGAAAAATAACAAAGATAATTTATGTGAGAGTACTGTATGTACAATGCAGTATACCAGTACAATGTGCAACACAAATGTAACAGTTGATATTAATAAAGTAATTCGTTATAATCTTAAATCAGCTGACTAGTACAATAAAGTTTATGTGAACATCTAATTTAAGACTATCACAAATTACTTCATTATTATCAGCTATTATATTTTTGTTGCACATTGTGCTGGCATTTTGCATTATACATACTGTCACATAAATTGTCTTTCCTTTGTTTTTTTTATCCGATTTTTAAAAACATTATATCAATGGATTTGTAATTGAATTTTCTAAAAACCATTACTCTGTTTAATTTTTAATGTAATTATATGTTTAGCATTTTAAGTTTTTAATGAATGCCATTTTGATAGAGGAAAACCAATAGTTTTTCAAAATGGATATTTATATTATAAAGGACCATAAAAAATTCCAGCTTAATAAATTTTTTGTTTTTGAAATATAGATTTAAAATTGAAAAAATGGTGGCTGCAAGGATAACCGAGGTGTTTTGAGCACTTGAAATATGATCCTAAATGAACCAGAAACAATAACCACGACAGCTTATCCGAGAGTTCAGATACACTTTGTATAAATAAAATTGTACTGTATTTTGTTTCATGCGTAGTTTAAAAGTTTGTTTGTACAGTACTTTAATTGTATTAGCCTACAAAAAGCACACTTTTTTTAGTACATTAAAAAAATCATACTGCTGTTACCAAATAAAATTATTTACTGCCCACCCTATAATCCCTGATTTCATTAGTCTAGCAGTAATCTGGTATATTTTAGGTTGATTTAGCAAACAAATTAATATACTGAATGTATGATGATGGACATTTCAACAATGTCTCACCTGTAAAAATACGAGCAGCCACGCACACTATTGTGGCTGAAATGCTCAGCGTTCTTCTCGTTGCCAAAGTCCTCTAGGGGGTCAGACCACAGTAAGTCACACATTGGCCCAAACGCAGGTGGCTCCTTGAATCTGTCCAACTGAAACAAATTTTTACGTGAATAGCAGCAAACTTTTTAGACTACAATTACAGATTAATCAAACAAAGTTGTAAACTTAGTCTACATTTAATTTATTGTATGGTAAAATGCAACCTTATACGAGGTTTATTCTGACCTGAGGAGAGCTATCAAAGTGGAATAGATCACTGCACAAGGGAGCATTATCATACAGTTAAAACCTACTAACTTTTAGAAATATCTTAACAAGTTCAAGGACAATTTCTCTTCTATCCCCGCAGTGAGCATTGACAACTGTGTTTGTACTGACTCTGCTGTGAAGTTTTTTTTGTTTTTCATTTTTTTTCATATTTTTCATATTTTTCATTATTCATTTTTTTACTATACTCACAATCACGCACAAAATAAACATACTGGCACTTAAAATACATACATAATCCCATCGTTAGACTGCGCCATGTAATATGATGGGTCTTGAATAAGGCGACATGTTGCTGCTACTAAATGTTACTAAATGACCCACCTATACACGAACAAAGATAGTGACCCACCCGCCCACCCATACAGGCACAGTGATAGTGACCCACCTGACCACCCATACAGGCACAGTGATAGTGACCCACCCGACCACCCATACAGGCACAGTGATATAGTGACCCACCCACCCACCTATACACGAACAGTGATAGTGACCCACTCGCCCACCCATACATGCACAGTGATAGTGACCCACCCACCCACCTATACATGCACAGTGATAGTGACCCACCCGCCCACCCATACAGGCACAGTGATAGTAACCCACCCGCCCACCCATACATGGACAGTGATAGACCCACCTGCCCGCCCACACACGTAAAGTGGTATCGAATACTATACTTGAAAGTGGTAAAGAATACTTGAAGTCTGTTTGTGACTTTTGATTATGATCAATTAAATGGAGAACCCGAAATTCCACCTGAAAAAGGTAAAAATTCAGTTATTGAAATTTCATTCATTATCTGTTGACACCATTCAATTTCCTATCAAGATTTTTAAAACTCGCTCACCAACTGATATTTATAATATTTATAATTGGGCGAGCCGGTGGCCGAGTGGTCTAAGGCGCCAGGACTTTGAGCTTGGGTTAGAGATAGCGCTGGTTCGAATCCGGCCAAGACCGGAAGATTTATCAGTAATATTCACCTTCTACTGTACTGGTTCGCCTCCTTACTCTGTCTGATAAGTTCCTCGCACAGATCAATAGTCTATGAGGAATGGGCAGAGTAAGGTAAAAGATGGAGGTTGGCCTCTCCTTAAAAAAAAAAAAAAATATATTCAATCATTTGTTATAAAAAATGACATAATTGCTCCTGTGCTTGCCTCGTTGTTCAACTAAATTTTAATATCAGGAGAGTTTCCTTCAGTCTAGTAGTTAGTACCGTGTCCAAAAAGAAGGACCACAGAATCGGTTTTGAGCGTAGTACCTAAGGTACAAGAGCTCTTCATTAGCATAGTTTCATGAAAGATCATTCAACTATTATGTCCTCATTTCTTGCAGATATTGGACCTGCGATAGAGCGTCGAAGGTTAATCTAGGTCCTCAAAAGGAGTTCAGCAAAGGCTTCTTCACCATATATTTTTTTAAAGAAGCTCTATTCCTTTGTATTCTCCCTGGACTTTTTTCAGTGAATAAAATATTAACTTTTGGATAGGACATTTTAAGTGCTATTTGGAGGTGTGTATTTAGAGAACTTTGTTGCCAGTTCAGGAATACAACAAGGCTATAACTTAGAGCATTTGTTTTCTCATTATTTATTTAAAACGTTCCACCTGTTCAGAGCTGAAGTTCAAGTCTATGGGAATGATATTAAAATATCTCTGTAGATCGATGATGCAAGAGACCATCTGGCTCTCAAATCTTGTATTGGTTCGGCTGTGAGACGTACTAAAGCCAACCACATGCCACTAAACCCTAGCATTAAAGTGTTAGTTTCGTTCACACATAAAACTAATCTGTCAGTCTTCTTATGACATTAGTGGCAGTAAAATCCAAATATAGAGTGGTGTTTGAGATTGTGGCGTTCTCATAGACTCTGAGTTGATCTTCTCTGAACATTAAACTGTGTTGTATAAAAAGTAAGAAGGAACTTTGGTCTCGTCATGTGGATCGTCAGGTATTTCAATCATAATCAAGCCTGTTGAACATTTCAAAGTCCTTGGTTCAAAGTCATCTTGAGCATGCCACTGTTACTTGGAATGGGGTATACACAGATGCAGCCATCGAGGCTGTCCACAGTAAATTGAAACACAAGTAGAACTATAATAACTAAACTTATTAGGTTGTCATGCTGTAAGTGACTTCCTATTTTTTAATAGAGTGTTTCATAGCCACACTGGTTCAGTACAAGCCTATTGGTCTAGAGTTCCAGAATATATTTTTCGCTCAAGAGATCAAAATGTTGTTTGCCTGTATTTTGGAGTGTGTGATCCAGTGGTCAGATGTGCTAGCATTGGAAACAAGCTTCACAGAATATATAATTTTTTTAGCGATTATGTCTTTAGGGATGCTGAAAGCAGCATAAAATTCTTTACTGTGTGCCATCATATTTCGTTAGTGTTGCATGAGTGGGCCTGAAGGCTGTCTTGGACACTTAAGTGTTCAACTGGCCAGTGTGATGATCAGTGAGGTGTAGAGGTCCCTTGAAATATTCCCTTAAACAAAGGTTATATTCACTATATTATACATCATTTATATTCGTTCAAACAATTACTACATTCAATATCTTGCAGTTTATATTCACTCAAATGTTATATTCATTAAATTATTCATAATTTATATTCGTTCAGACAAAGGTTACATTCACTCATCTGCAGTTTATTTTTCGTCAAATATTCCTTTATCTGTGGACAGTTTAAACACAATCCTTCGCACCCAACAAACAAATATATACCCAGCCTCTTCTTTGCCTCAAACGCGGTAAACGAAGATATCCGAAATGAAATATTTCTGTCGTTAGTATAAATAATAGTTCCTAAAACCTCCGCTAAAGTGCAGCATCAACTTAGACATGTCTTTGGCTAATTCCCTCAGCCTATAAAAAATGTAAATCGTCTATCAATGAAAAAGGTCGGAGCAGCCAATTAGAGCGTGCATGGGCACGGCTTCGTCCCCTTTGCACATGCGTAAAATGAAAATATCCTCCTTCTGTCGCTCCATTCAAGCACATTGTTTTCAACACTTATTGTTCTTTTTCCGTTTTATAGTTTTCAATTATTTTGTTGTAGTTATTATTGTATCATAAACGAAAGATACTGTTAAAAGTTTCAACTAAAATGTTGACAATTTATTATATATATGTACTTTTCATTATAGTTGTACATCTACAGTAAAATAGTGTTAAAAGTTGTAATTGTTACTTTAAATATAAATTTATACATTTATTATGTACCTTTATGTTTCTAAAACTTAAAAAAATTAACTTCACATTTCATTAAACATTTTTTGTACATAATTACGTGTTACTTTATAATAGGGTATAAAATTATTTCTGTGTGCGAAAGGTTAATTGACGATTAAAACCACAATACAAGAGGCTAAGAGCGCAAGTAACTCACTTACATGGACAAGTATGCAAGTCACAGAGTAGAAATGTTATGAATTCTAAACACACTAAGTGGTAAGCAATCCATGTTACTTGGAAAAGATTTTTAAAATCCCCATGCCTGCATATAAGAGAATGGTAAAGGTTAGGTTGTAGTAAATGAATTACAAATATGTATCGAACCCTTTTCCTAATTTAGGCTTTAATGTAAAATGCCTTTAAACTCTTAATTAATTATTTAATGCTCATTCCTACATCAAATTAATATTTAAAAGTACAAATCTAGTATATAATTTAAACTACAGATACATTTTTCTCTTTCACTAAGCAAACAGTTATTTTAATAACTTAAAAGTAATTTCATTTCACAGACAACATTAGAGCACATTCCATATTGACATTTAATATAAATGGTAACCATTCCAAATAACACCCAATAGGAAATAAATTGATTATTTTAAACAAGTTTTTTATGGTACATTATATTTATGAAAGTTTCTATAATTTTTCAGAAAAATGTTTGCCAACAGGTAGGATACCACTAGTCTGGGGTGTCCATGTATATGGTCGCCATTGTTCAGATATTGCTTAGTGAGGCAGAACTGTGTATCAGATTGTCAGTTGACCAAACATCAGACCAATACCGCGTGGTTTGTATTCCACGTACAGCTGTGGGCCCCTAAGCTGCTCTGGCTATTAGGCTATTATTAATAAATGGCATAAATCAAACTCAGTAACCAGACTTTCACAATTATCCTACACTGATGTAATGATTTATATTCACCTTTGAAATATGCATAAGCTCTGTCAGCATTTTATGACTAAATTAAAATTTCGCCATCATTATCATCATCAACATCCAGGATGTTTTGCTTTCAGGCTGGTCATATTGTAGCCTTCGGCCAAACCTCCGTTTTGAGCAAGTATTTTTTTGTTTGTTTTATACTTCCCTTCAATTCTTACCACTGTCTACAATTTGATTCTTCTTTCCTTTTCTCTCTTTTTAAATTTTCATTCTACAGCTGTTTCGACAATCTCTCATTTCATCATGTGTCCTAACCAATTCATTATTTGGTTTCTTATAGTGTTCAGTATTTTCCTCTTTGAGCCCACTCGTCTCACTATTTCATTTCGTACTGTATATCTTCCTATCTTATTTGCTTCATGCTTCTCCAAATCAAAATCTCATTGGTTCAAATAGCTTCTCCTTTTATTTCTTAGAGTACTTGTTTCCACTGCATTTAACTACATTCTCCAAATAAAACACTTCATAAATCTTTACCTCAGCTTCTTATCCAACTGTCCACGAAGTTATAACTTCTATTTTTATGAAATTTTCTTTATCTCATAGTAATCCTTACTTTTATTTCTTTTCTACAACTCATATATCCTTCAATCATACTGCCTAGATATATGAAATTACGTATTTCCCTATCGGTTATCTTTTTAGTTTAATATTTACTTGTTCCTCCTCTCTTCTTATTACCATAATCCTTGTTTTATTTATTTTGGTATCCATCCCGTACTCTTCACTTAATGCACTTGACTTGTTTATAATTTCTACAAGCACTTTCTTACTTTCTGCTACTAAAGCCACATCGTCAGCAAAGCTTTTTTTTTCTCCCTATTTCGGACTAAAAAGAGTAGGTGATAAATCGTACCCCTAACTGACACTTTTTCCTACGTCAATTTTCTCTAATAGTTCTTCACCTATTCTTAACATTTCTTTCTGCTTCATATAGAGCTCTTAGTTCTACAGTCTTTCTTTCCAATTCATTCCATTCATTCATTCTTAGAATTTATATTGTCTTTTTTCATTTGACTCAATCAGAAAATTTTAAAGATCAATGAAAATCACATATATCTTTCAGTTCATCTCTGTATACCTTTCCTGTATAGGTCTTAGCAATCCACTATGATCCCATCCCTTTCGTAAAACAAATCTTTTCTTCTTTAATATTCACATCTAATTTTTCATACATTCTTCTATTAATTGTTCTTAGTTAAATGTTTGCTGTACCACATGTGCTATTAAACCTACTGTATATCTATATTGGTCACATTTTCTTGTATTTTTCTTTTTAATTTAAATATAATATAATATTAATCAACTTATAGGAAATGTCCATTACAGTTTCAGTTGATTGTTTAATGGGCTGGATGAGTGAATAAAATTAATACTTTAGAAAGATACTCTATTTCATTTATATAAAAAATAAACAGTTACAAAAACGTCCAATCTATCTTTTTATTGAAAGAGTAATAAAAATAAAACAGGACAGGCAGGACACAGCCTATGATTGTACATCAGAAAAGGACAGGCAGGACATAGCCTAGGATTGTACATCAGAAAAGTTTTATAATTAGCTCTCTTTATTGACTTTATACCTCCTGTTTCCTGTTCCTGTTCTTTATACTCCTTTCTTAATTTATTGCAAAAATAGCTTCACTACAATTTGTCATCCGCCCTTATTGTAAAAAGCTAATGGAGTAGCCCACACAGTGGTGTCAATACATAGAGTTTTCATGCAGTTAATAATTGTCATTTGTTCCTAGCTTTTTACCAGCTGTTCCAATTTGTTCTCTTTGGAATTAACTAAGAAAAACAAGATTGCTGTGAGCATTAACATAACAAAGAGATAAAAAGGCCTCATACAGATATACAGTCCAAAAACTTTGGTTCTTGAAAAACGACATGTTTCATTAAAAGCTTGATCTTCAGAGCATGTGTCAAAATACAAAATTATACCACACAAAATATAAACACACACATAAACATATAGCATGTTCGCCTACAGTTGACATACCAGAGCTGGAACAGTGATGTCAAAAGTAGATCTGTATGTGTTTTAGGTTTATGTGTGTGTATGGTTTTAATTTTAATTTTGACATGAATTCTGAAGATCTTAAGTTGTTTTTTCTAAACATCTCAGCACAAGTTTTTTTTAAAGAATAACATTTTTTTAAAGTCTGGTGAAGGTGAGGCCTATTTTATAACAATACAAGTACAAAAAGGTCAAATTATCATGGAAGTCAATTTTGGTAAACTACATTTTCCATCCTCAGTTCCACAAATAAGATTAGTAAATGTGGTTTGCCAAAATTAATAATCACAATATTTGTTCTTTGTTATACTGTAGTAAATTTGTGTACCAATAAATTTGTGTTATAGTTATACTGTAGTAAACTTAAAATCAATGTACCACAATAGATAGATTTTCATGTTCAATTATTACTGCAATGAGTGGGGTGTTCATGAATGGCTGTGACCGACCAGCTCACATGTTGATTGTGCCGCTGAACCACCTCTGTATTGATCCTCCCTACACCCACCCAGCCAACGCAGCCTCCCTCCCCCCACTTACTGTAGGTCCGTGCAGTTGCACTCTCAGAGACGTAGGCCAGACACTCTCTTACAAAGACTCTTTAAACCACTTTCCTATTTCATTATTGTCAGTCTTTGGAAATTAATGATATTTTAACAAATATATACTTTAACTAAACATATATTTACCACTTAAATTTGTTAAAATGATTGGTATGGTGTCCCTAATCAAAGGTAGTTTAATATTAAGTTAAAAATGCCACTGCCATGGATGACAAAGAATAAAAAAATTAGCCGCTTTTTAAAATTCCGCAGGATTCAAAATTTTTATTTTAAATGAATACTATACTTATTCATAATGAACAATAATATAATTTATATGAAAATATTTCTATAATTAGACCAAATTGCTGCTAAAACAGGCAAAATTCAGATACCAGATATACATATATTTAATAATAAGTATTTAGTATTATTAATATTTATTTATATAGTTAATAATAAAACTCATTTAGGTACAATTACAATTTAGACGAAATTTGTCAAAAAATTGTCTGGAATCCAACACAATAAACACAGAAAGTAAAATTTTATTTCTTGATAATTTTGATTTAAAAAATAGGCATAATGAAATTAAAATAAATTTTTTCACTATTAAAATTGAAAATACTTCAAACAAAGCAAAAATAATACAGTAAATTAATGTTAAAAGCCAGGAAACAACTTTGAATGAAACAAAAATAATGTGAGTAGAGATATAAATTGCAGAAATAACATTTTACCAGCAAACAATTCAAAAGGAAATTATGGCATAAAAAACAGCTTTCATGAGGAAATACTTTTGGGAAAAACAACATTTTATAGAAATAGTGTTATGAAAACAATAGAGAGAAATAAGGTTTAGATTATCTTCTTATTGGTATCATATGTGAGATACAGTTTTATGAGGAAATAAGAGACATGGAAAATGTTATAAGGAACAAAGACCTTTCAGAAGGAACATTTTGAAAACAATTCTGACTAAAATTATTCTTGGGATAGTTAAATGCTTAGACTAAATTATTTATCTATTTATTATTTTATGCGAGGATATATATATATATATATATATATATATATATATATATATTCATGGACAACAGGTAAAAACACTGCCCATCACAACTTATTTTCAACTAGACTACACCATTACATCTCTTTACTACCTAAAAAATTTGTATTTCCTACCACCATACGTTTTGGCAGTCTGAAAATTACATCAGTGATATATAAAACCAAGAACGTCCCCAACACAGTGAGAATACAGGGCCAGGCCAGCGAGCCTGTCAACAGATGTCAACCTGGCTTAGCCACCCACTCTTCTAACCCCCTGCACTCGTTGAACTTTCTCTGGCTATCATGTAGCTGCAACACTGTTAGTCATGGTAATTTACATTGTGAGAGATTTTACTACACCTCTCATGACTGTGTGTGCTAAATGAATTAATGTAATTAACAATAATACATAATTAATGCACGACAAGAGAAGCTCTGAACAACAAGAAAACATGAGTCCCACGATTTCTGTTTTCTGACCACCATATCTACCTTGATACCAGTGTACAGATTGAATTGTACTTTAACTGAACTGTGTTTAAAAATAAAACTGCATTCAAGGCACAAGAATATTTTTACTGTTGATAAAAATAAAACAGTCAAATTTTAGACTAATACATCAACATTTTTCAAATTACTCAAGAGATATTTGTTAAAAGCTTTATTATATTGTTTGGATGATTAATTAATTAAGGCTCAATAAACATATTTGCATAATATATGTCTACGATTACCTTCATTACTAATTCTTTAGAGTTACTTAGGTCACTATGACTTTTTATATATCTACTTATCATAGTATATTAATGTTTTTCTAGATTTTTCGTAAGCATTGTAAAGTAATTAATAATTTTACTTTAGTAAGTGTTGGTAGATAATGTTTAGAGATTTCCAATGCTTCAAGTGTTTGGGGAACAAACACAACGTTGCAACAGGTATAACAAACTCCTGTCATCTTCAGGTGTACTTACTAACTTAGCCTACATCCTAAACTGGTTTTGTTTTGTTTGTTTTTTTTTTTTTTTTTTAGGTCATTGGCCTGTAACTATATTCATTGTATACTGTCATAATAAGAATTATTTAAATTTTTAGCAAGAAAGATTGTTTCCAGAAAGGTAATTGTAATGAATTTCAATTTTTATTTTAACTTGTAAGTTAATTTTTCAAATATAACATTGATTAATTTGGATACCAACTCTTGCCTATACTGATTCTGGCTGTTGTTTTACATACAGAATAACGCAATGTCTACCAAATATATGCAATACATTACAAAAATAAATCATTTAAGAGTATAAATGCCAGGAAATTTATGAATTTTTGAAGCGATTACTTCTGTTTATTACTCAGTAGTTGTGAACCAGTTTTGTAATTATTGTAATTCTTTCCCACGGATATGTTTGTTTTCGTTTTGTGTTTAATGGACTGGATTGAAGTAAGTTATGTATTATGGTTAAATGGACTACTTTCTCAACAAATTTAGTTTATTTTATATATCTAGATTAATTCTTACATAGTAATTTGGATGTTTGTTGTGTGTAAACATTTTCCTCAATAATTTGTATTATTACGATTGTTTGTTTGTGATTGTCTCCTTAGTGCTCGTAATTTGAGTGACTGTTGTATTTGATATACTAGCTTGAATCTTTATGTCTACTATTTTACATAAATCATAATAGATAAGAGTTTAGCTTCATAATACTTAGTATTTTTTTGGTGTTTTGTTTTTTAATTATTTTGTTAAGTCACACAACAAATATTAAAATGCTTAACATTTTATGAACAATATTTTGGAGTTGTAATTGAACAACACCAAAGTTTGTAACTGAATTAAATGTATAAACTAATTCAAGCCAAACCAGGTTCATTAATTAACTTTTTAAAATTGATCCAATGGCTCTGCTATTAAGCCAATTAGATCATTAAAATAATTATGTATGAATTGATAAGTAAATTTGTTGTCAATAGAAGCCTATTGTATAGTTTTCTATCCAGAAAAATGATTATCCTGTCAAAATCAACAACAATGTATCATTATACAATTTTCCCAGTACTAAGGCCTGGCCTCCACTTGCGATTTCTCTCCTCAACAGTTGTGTTGCAGTGAAAATTGGACCATGTTGCATCTTTAAAATTGCAGTCGCAAAACCATCGCATATGAATGCGCTTGCATTTAAAACTGTAGGTTCTAATTCTACGACTAGACTATCGCATGACTAAATTCACAATTGGGAGCCAGGCCAATTGAAAGGACTATATAATTACCAAGACAAGTATGTAATAAGAAATTCACATCTTATAGTAGTCTTTCACCAAGATGATAATGATGAACTGCGGTACTTATGTTTTCCTGACCACATGGAAAAATCAGTTCTGGTAAACATTTCACGAGTTTTATGCTATTTAAAGGATAATGAAACAAATGTATTTTTATGAAAGGTACAATTTTCTTTAAAATGATTTATTAATATTTATTTATAACGATCTTAAGTAAGATACAAAGCAAAACAAAATGAGACAGAATAAAAATAACTCTTTTCTAAGCAATTTAATTATTGTGTGTCAAAAACACAAAGGGGTATGAAGTACGAGTCTGGTACATAAACAGTAGAGTTTATTAAGGTTGAATAATAGTAATCAGATCTAATAGAAATTTCATATAAAATAATTGATAATCAAAACTTCATTTATGAGAATAACTTTATTACTCAGACAAATAATAATCTTGGAAACAAAAACAATTACAGCTTAACCTGTAAGAGGTTCTTAATGAGCTCACCCATAGTTGCTTCCTTGACTGTACACCGTTATTTAGGAGGAGGAACTTTTGATAGTTTAAATATGTTCCTAAGAACTCATAATTAACATCTAGTCATGACTGCCTATGCCATCCACTTCTTATATGTCTCCCGAGACTACTTTTTCCACTCTTGATGAGCAGCGCGCTCAGTTGCTAGATTAATAGTGGGTTGGTTTGTAGAGGTTAAAAGTGCTTAGATACCTATATCTTTTTATTTAGTATTACATAAATTTGTTTGTACATTTTTAGTTTTAGTTATGTTCATAGATAGTTTTAGTTTTGTAAATAGACATTTCAGACATGGTAAATATTCCAAAAGATAATATTTTTCTATCTAGTCCAAAGCTATACCATGAGTTAAAATAGAAATAAAACCGTTTACCAGAGTAGAATTCGAAGTTGCAGTTGGATACTTGAAGTGGCATTCAAGGAACTATCACTGAACGAGAGAAATATGCATTCTTACTACAATGAAAGGGAAAATGTATGAAATAGGGTGAAACATACAGTAGCAATTTGTGTAGGGCGTACTTTTTCAATATGCACAAGTTGCTATGAAAATGAAGATTATATGGACTAAGACTCAAACTTAAATAGTCAAGGACTTTAACTGTAAGTTATCTTACCATTATACAACCATCTAATGGTGTCCGTGTGTGTGTTACTCAATCACGCAAAAACTACTGAACCCATTCATCTGAAATTTGTATGGACATTCTTAGAGTCTCTGGTTAACACATATGCCTATCTTTATTTTTAAGTTTCATCAGGAAACCACCCCAGGGATTTTATGAAGTATCGATGCAACTCCTATGGCAATACCAATTTGACAATTAATTGTTTATAATAGTTTCATTAATCAGCTGTTGGAATAAATAAACAACTTACATATTTCTGAAGTAAGTACTGAACCAAACCTACCCATAACCATGGTAACTAGAAAAGACGGTAGGTATCACGTCGAGGCTGAGCAGTAGACTGAGACGTCACACAGGCGAAATCATCTGGTTTGATTATTCGATAAAATACTGGTAACTAAATCTACCAATTACATGAAAGCATTCAGCTAAATAGTAGGCAAATTATTTATCACTTATCAGCAGGAATTGTAAACTATGGGGATTAGAACAGTATTTTTGTGTTTGTTGTTGCCATTTCGCCCATGTGACGTCATAAGAGATGCAAGTGATACCTACCGTCTTCTTTCCTAGGGGTACCATGACCACAACGCACTTTTGCATTATACAGATGCCAGGAGGTACATGTTTTATATTATTGAATGCAATAAGCACAATATAAATCAATGTAAACCACGTACAAAGGACAGGTGTTGCGCTAGTTAAATAATATACTAAAAAATGTATGATGATTATATCAAATAGGTTATCTTTTGATTACAGACCTATTTAAATACTTGAAAGCGGTATTATTATATTGATAAATATTTAATGTTGTACAATACTAATTATATATCATTATTAATTATGATCGGGCCAGACAGAATGACATGTGAGTTATATTTAGTGCATATATTTATTTTTATTTATTTATAAGACGCCGATCATCAAGATATGGGCGAATATGGATTTCGAATGAGTGTAGTGAGTGTAGATGAGCGAATGTAGTCATTGTTACAAACTAAGGCCGACTATTCCTTAGAAAGTGTCATTAATTAAAAGTCCAATGACAAATGAACAGCCGGTGATTATCAGATGATCCTTCTCAAAATGTATTGATTCTGATTGGGATCTGAGAACCTTTAGCACATGAAGCTGATATTGAACCAACTACGCTGCCGAACAATCGTATATAGGGGTTAGAGCATTGGAGGGGCATTGTTCCACTGTTCAGCTACCATCTAATACAGATGTGACTAACTTTCACTTTCAAGTTTTCAACTTCCGCAACAGTGTTTAGTTGAATAAAAAAACTGTTATGAACTATACGAGTTTGTTTAGTTGCTATTTATTGTTGATGTTATTATTCGTTGTGTTAATAAT
Source organism: Stictocephala bisonia (assembly GCA_035578905.1). NCBI lineage: Eukaryota > Metazoa > Arthropoda > Insecta > Hemiptera > Membracidae > Stictocephala > Stictocephala bisonia. The sequence goes on along the minus strand of JAQJVL010000093.1, from coordinate 2,419,537 downwards.
ATTATTAACTGTAATTTGAATACTAAATAATAATTTAATTTAATCGTTTTAAGTTTGATTCCTTAATGTTAATCAAAACCAATCAATCGTATATAGGGGTTAGAGCATTGGAGGGGCATTGTTCCACTGTTCAGCTACCATCTAATACAGATGTGACTAACTTTCACTTTCAAGTTTCAACTTCCGCAACAGTGTTTAGTTGAATAAAAAAACTGTTATGAACTATACGAGTTTGTTTAGTTGCTATTTATTGTTGATGTTATTATTCATTGTGTTAATATTATTATTAACTGTAATTTGAATACTAAATAATAATTTAATTTAATCGTTCTAAGTTTGATTCCTTAATTTTAATCAAAACCAATCAGTGGTCACACTGCTAATGATGTAATGGGCAGGAGTTACTATTACACTGCCAGTACGCGGTCTACTGCCATCCTAGTTGACATGATAATTTTTAAATGGAATCACACACTAAAAAAATAATTAAAAGAAAACAAAACGTTTTTTGAAAGCTTGCAGAAACTACAAGGAATTTGTAACTAAGCTATCGGAACAGGAGACAACTGCAAGAGCACATCTCAAATCCCTCCTTAAAGTTACAAAAACCCCACCTCACCCTATAGATCATCTTACAAGAAACAACAATCCACAATTTTTTTTAAAATAACCGATACAGTTTCTCACTACAGGTGAAAATGAAATGAAAATAAAAAATCTATTTATTCCTTGATAACATATAAACCAAAATATATTACAAAAATACATGAAATTGATTCCCCACATGAGCGGCTGCGTTGTCGGTGACTTTAATACTGACAGCCTAAATCGATCCATAAACAGAGAAAATAGCTAATTTGGTTATGTTCTTTCTCAATTTAACATAACTCGATGCCACTTACCTGCCCACAACTGCCACTTCAATAGATGTTATGTGCTAACTTATTTCTCTGATAACTTTGCTATAACAAACCAAGAAAACGGTCTTTCGGGTCACTCTGGACAAATTTACACCATGAATTTCTGTTCAACAACAACAAAACAATATTGACCAAAATAAATATAAGTAATGAGAAACTATTAGCTTTAAATGGCCTTCTTGGAATTCAATCATAGGAACAGGTCTACGAAGCTGAAAACTCTGAAGATGTATACTCCAACTTCATAGGGACTTTGACTACAGCTCTTAATGTCACATGCCCACCCTTGACAAAAAATTACAATACCATGAAATGAGCTAAAATTTCCTATAATCTTGAGGTATATGAGCTAAGAACATCTTCAATTCAAGCCCATGACCGTTTTTTAATTACTGGACAAAATAAAGACAAAGCAGTAGCTGCACACTAAATGAAGGCCTATGACTTAAAATTAATAAGTTTACATAAAGACGCTAATCAAAACTTTATTGCTAAGTCAAGTAATAAAAGTAAAACTGTCTGGGAAGTTATTAATAGCAAAAGATCAACCAGGAGGGAAGCTTCTGGCTCTGTCTGGAAGTTAAAAATTGTTGATGATTCTGTAAAAGATCTTTCTATTATAACTGAAAAGTTTAACTCTTATTTAACAACAATTGCAGAAGAAACTCTTAAACTTAATAAGGAAACAGGAACTACTACTTTTTACACACACGTAATAACTTCCAAGGAAAAACTTCTTTCATTTAACTTAGCATCCAATGTTGAGATGTTGAACATCAATTCATTGAAAAACTCCTCCTATTCAGGCTACGACTAGATTCCGTCAAAATTTTAAAAGTATAATTTTTAAGGACTTGTCAGCCTTTAACTGATATAATCAATAAATCCTTAGCACAGGGAGTTTTCCCTTCAAAATATAAGTTATCTAAGGTCTATCCTTTATACAAGAAAAGAAGCAAGCATGACGTAATGAACTTTCGACCAATATCGTTAGTTCCAATTGTATATAAGTTGGAGAAACACCATCACTACTATTTTTCTCAACTTAAACAAAGCTTTCAATTCCTTGTCTCATAAACTAATTATCACCAAGATCAGTGTCCTTGGAATAAAACCAGCTCTCAGCTGGTTTAAATGTTACCTTACAGGGCGAAAGCAAGTAATCGAATTATGGCAGAGTGTGAATGGTATCACAAATGTTGTCCAGTCAAGTCCATATAATATGACAAGAGGAGTCCCAAAACGGTCAGTTTTGGGCCCTGTTTTGTTCATATTGTTTACGAGTAACCTCTTGAAAAATTTGACACCTATAGTCACTCCGTCTTGTATGCAGATGATACTGCACTCGTTACTTTCAATACATCAGTAGAACCACTGGAAATCAACACTTACATTTCAGTTAGCACAGCAATACTGTTTAGATAATGACCTGGTGTTTAATTCATCTAAAACCAAGCTCCTTGTAATGGGAAGGCATAAAGATCACATAACAGGACCACCTGATTAACTAAAACATCTAGGCATGTTTCTTGACCAAACTCTGTCATGGAGTTGTCATATAGATAATCTCTGCTCAAAACTAAGCTGTGCCATCTTTGCTCTGAAAAGAATTAAATCAACTGGCACACCATCTGACTTAACCTATTTTACCCTTATTGACTCTCATCTTCGATATGGAATCACTATTCAATAGGCAATCTCCAGATGATATTAATTCTTCAAAAGAGAGCAATAAGAGTTATGGCCGGCCTCTCTAACCTTGACTGCTGTAGAAAAGCTTTCAAAGACCTAGAAATGCACAAAGTTACCTCAATCGATATTATAGAGGTAATTATGTACGGTATGCATCACAACAAAACTTGTTGAGAAATGAAGAGACGCATACTCATCAAACTAGAGGAGCTCAGGCATATCACCTTCCAGCCCACAGAACCACTCTGCATCAAAAAGCCATCATTTGCCTGAGCAAAGCTTTATAACACACTTCCCGAGAACATCAAAAGCTGTAATCTGAAGACAATGAAAAGACAAATACATGACTGGCTGATGAAGAAGTCGATTTATAGCATAGAATAATTTCATTGCAACCTAGACCATTAATTTTTAAATTTTGTTTAAACTTTCTGTTCTTTACTATGTACCAATTTCAATCTTTTACTATTATCTTGTGACAAATATTCTAATCTTAATGATCATGAATAAAGATTTCTCTATTCTCTGTTCTATTCTTCTTCACAGAGAGGAAAGATAGTCCTCTAGCTCACTTCCACCACTCGGTTCATCTCTCTCATACCGGTGCATTAAATAAGTCACTTTGTAAGTGGCTTATCTATAGTAAATTGATCTTTATAGCAATTTAATATAAAGTAAACAATCATTCGTATTCATAAAATCTTGATTCCTAGTATACAACTGATGTACATGAATTATATTGACTAATATAGTTTTTACGATAGTAAATTAATACATCAACGTTTATTTATTTTTTTTAGTTCATAATTTCAATTATCTACTTAATGCTAAATTTACTTGAAATAGTTTATGCCACACAATAACTCAATACAACTTTTCAACTAAAAAAGACATAACTAGTCTAAACGGGAAAATGCATTGTTCAAACAAAAATTATTCACTTTCTTTTTTAATACATTTTTTACTATATTTTTGAAACTTCATTTGATTTTGCATCAGTAAGAATCAAAGTGCAGTAAAAACAGCTGTACAAGAATGATTTATTCCTCAGCATTAACATAAAATTCTTCTAAAGAATTATCAGGTGTTGAGTTTTTACACAAGACAGTACAACTTAAGAAAATAATCCATTAGGAGGAATGGCAGAGAGAAAAGACTAAGGACAGAGAATTCCATTGCTTCATTAAAGTGATGAAGAGGTGAAATACCCGGGGTGGATTATGAAACATACCAGTGGTTGTGCGACCCTAACCAACCGATCAATTGACCTTGCTAGCCTAAATTTCAGACCTTTGTATACTACTTTCATTTCTATTATAATCACTTTTTTATATGAAATAAAGAATTTATTCACTGTCAAGTTATACACGGTAATATTCATGTCATTTGTAGGAACAACAACTAGCCACAATTTTACTTGTGGCAAGGAAGAAAAATAAATGTTAGAAATTGACTATTAACTACAGTCCAGTTTGTGCATAACACAACTTTGGATTATTTTTGCATATTGAATGTGTACAGTTCAGTTTACTGTTTGAGATAAATTGTAAGGCAGAGAGAATAAATGATACAGATTACAACATTAGGTAAAATAATTTATGTATTTTTATTTGATTGTATACTTCAGTTTACAATAAAATGAGTAAAAAGCTATAATTAATGTTATATGTCTATTGTACGACGACACTGAATAGATTTATCCATAAAACCAGCCGGTATGAGACAACATTGCCATAAACTCTTAGGACATGAGATAAACTATTTATTGTGTATTCTTTGGGATCAAAACCATAAAGGTATTTCATCCGACAGGGAGTTTACTGCTTTATTTTCCAATCTTGTGTCCAAGACCAACAATGTATTGTATGTCAATAATATGGCTTCTCAATAATCCCATATTATATTACCAACACAACATAATTTTTTTTTTATTTACAGTCCTTTTATTAAATATAATTAACATTACATATTTTTATTTTCTAGTTTCTCTAACATATTATATCAACAATTGATAGTTTTCTTTTTTTAAAAAGGTGGTTTTCAAATTTTTGTTCAATTTTGCACACAACAGACAATTTTGCATTGACTACAATCAGAAGATTTACTTTATTTGGTACTGTTGCAACATACATGAAAATACAATTTAGATACACATCAACATACAAAAGGGATTTTACTCAAGAGTCATTCTTCAACTAAGCAAATTGCACTTCTCTTTGTATTATTTTATATTAATATTTTTGCTTAGTTTTTCTATTATTTCCCTCAAATATTAAAAATATACTCTGTATATTTAAACCCTAATTATCTTTTTTTAAATATACATTCACTTGAGTCTTTGTAAATTTAATAAGGAAATATTAATCCATGATTATTTACAAAATTAAAAAGGTAATTCCTAGAGTACATACAATTTTCAGAGAATTTCAAGTAAATGTTGTATGTAACAAGAGCGCTCCCTTTAGCAGGTAAAGAATGGTGTAATTAAACACTGTTTTCACTCGTTCGCTACTAGTAATTCCACCTGGATCCATTTCCACCACATCCCTTTCTCTCACACTTTACTCCACCAGGGTGCTTTTTTCAGTTCACCTTAAAACTTTGTAGCTATTCATTATGATTTTAAAATTTTAGGGTGCATTAATGGATATAAGAATTTATAAGGAGAAACTGGCTAAACATGTTAGAAAAAATTGCCATTTTAGTTAGTCTTCATCTTTGATTTAGCAAAAAATAAGAGTCATAGCCAACATATTTATCACTGAGAAAGTTTAAATACAAAAAATCAAAATAATTTACTATGTAACAAACTACCACAAACCACTGTAACTCAATAAAACCCTCTCTTGTAAATTAAAATAATCTTAAATGCAGTTTATACTTAGTTAAGAAGATATAAATTAGATCTGGTTATGAATAAAATACATTTAACACATGTTAGTTACATTCAAGTTAAATTAAGTAGCGTTCACATTATAAATAACATAAATCGCCAAATAAGAGGATCTAAACAGATCATACTACCAATTGTTGGACTGTCGACTAATTTTAGCTCAGAAATTATGATAACTTTCATCATTTGTTATATAATTTTTAAGTTAAGAAATTAAAATGGTTATGCACAACGTATGGATATCTAATGGATCAGAGTTCAAGTTAAGTGTATGGTGTTAAACACAATAATTTAAATGAACCTTACACTACAATTCTAACCTTAATTTTTGTTCTCAACAAAAATGATCAAATGCAAACTGTTAGACATGAGATAGTCCTGAATTGATTGTTTTACTGTCTAAAAGTAATTTAATCTTATATGATAGATATTTATTGGATAAATTTTGTATCTATTAGCTATTTATAAATTAAATAGCAGTCTTAAATCAGAAATTTCACACTATATATCCACACATCAAAATTGTTCACCACCGGCCCACCATACACTTACCATGGTATTGACTCACCCATCCACTATACAAATACTATAATATTGATCCACCCATACACGTACCATGGTATTGACCTACCATCCAAGTACTATAATACTGATTCACTCATACAAGTACCGTACACATATTAACACACCCCACCTATGCATTTAAGTTGGTATTGATCATCCTAACACCTACCAATACATTTACTGTGGTATCAATTACAATACTAACCAACACGCACATTTTTAGTATTACACCCATTTTTGCACTGGAAGGTCCTAAAAGTGCTGTGTTGATTCTTAGTTATAAATTATCTCTCAAACTTTTTTTATTCTGAGAAAACTGAGAAGAGGTGCTTGTGAACAGTGTGAAGGAACTTGGTGATTGTTGGCTCTTCCTTGGTAGTAATGTCAATTCCTTTAGATAGTCATTAGCATGGTGCCTTCCATCATAAGTAATCAGAATACTTATTATAAAATCAATATTACAAAACATACAAATTACATAGTTCTTATAAACTAGAGTAAATTGTTTAAGAAAGATCATACCTTTCTGATATCATCAAGATTGTGAATTTCTGGAGAAAGACCACCGTGGACACACAGGAACTGTTGGTTCATGAGGGCAGCCAAAGGCAGACAGTCAAACGCTTCCATACACGCATCGTACACTCGTTCTGAGTATTTTATTTTACCTAAAGAATTATGTTACAATTAGCATATAAACTAGTAACCAATTTTGAAGTTTCCCTAGAAAAAGAATTAGATAGCGATTTAAATTTTAAAAATTAGACATCTGAGTATTTTGTCCGGAATTGTGCGTACATCTCTAGTGTACACCCTCTAGGAATGACATAAATGCCTTAGAGGGTGAATGATTTCTATGAATAAGTAAATGAGTGAACTCAATGCCGATATTGTTTGAAGGTACTTAATTGTGATGTGTAATTGTCTATATATAAGCAGATGGATGAATTCAGTGGCATAATTTTATGTAGTGTAGCTAATTTTGATACTTAGTACTTGAAGTTTCAGAGGTATTGGTTTAGACTGAGCTCCTGCAAGTTAAAACTGCTTAAAATTAAAACTGCAATACTATAGTAGCAGTTATAAGCCAAACAGTTCTTGAGCTCTCTTGAATTCTTTTTTTTTTACACAATTTAAATTGATTACACATATATAGGTAGATACTAACAAACTTTGCGAGAAAAGTGTGGTTTTTCTTCAAAGAGAGTAAGCCCATGATAAACAGCAAAAGTGTTTCTATGTCTAATATAGCCTAGTACGAGAGTAAATCATTATGAAATGAAATTATATATGTTCTTATTAAAGGGGCGAAATTAGGACTGTAAAGTTCTCTATAACACTTAACCCCCAAAAAATTGGTCTTTAGTATATAGCTGTATCTTTAAAGAGAAGTAGTGTATCTCAATTTATTTTCATCAGACCATTCCTTGTCTTAAGCTGTAGCAATCAGTGATTACATTTTTCACTTTAAATAAATTATTACTTACCCACTTAATTGTTTTTCTCTTTCAGATACTTCTTTTATTGGCCATGATATATTTTAGTTATACAACAAAGTTTCAATGAACAACTTATATCTTTTGGTTACATCTATCTTTCTGTCAAAATCAGTCCAACTTTTTCGTTTGTGTTTTATATCATTTCTCTTTCCGCATGTCATTCTGCTTCTTTAAAAGATTGTCGTCTTGTGGTTTGACGTGCCGGTATGGTGTTCCATCCATACAACAATCAGCCAAAGCATCAAGCATTGAGCCCCAGCCTTTCGACACTTTTTTCTGTGTAATATTTTTTTCTCCCTCTCCCTTTTATATATAAAAAAAAACACCCCTCAGGTCTGCCAGCCCACCTCCCCTTTACTCTATCAATCATGGAAATGAAAGGATCACCTGGATAACATGATCTAAATGTTTTCCAACCTCTTACTTCCCTCAGTCTGACTTCACAACCCCTTCCAAGACTATGTAACACCACGCTCAACACACATCCCTCTCCCACACCAACCTCAAGAGCTACTGGCTACAACCCCCGACACATTTTGATTTTAAGAACTGTTTGTGTACATAGAGACAAGTTATGAAAAAGAATTGAAAAAAAATCATTCAATATTTTCTATACTACCAAACTTTTTGTCACTAAAAACTTCGGAAACTAAGACAAAGAGCTAAATTTAAGTGAGTTTGTTGCTGATCTCAGGAAAATTAAAACCTAGCAATATGTGATGTTCAATCTTGGCTTGTTAGGAGCCCTGAAGAAAACCTTCAAATCATGAGTGACAGAGAACTTATTCAAGAAACCGTTGAGGAAGAAGACTCGGAGGAAGAAATTGAAAACATTCAAGAACCAGTTCACTCTATTAATGTTGACAATGCAATTGCAGCTTTTCAAACAAGCATCAAGTGAGCTGAGGAAAATGGAGAAGCGGCACAAGACATTTTGGTTTTGAAAAGACTTTATAGTTATGTATTGAGAAAGTCTTTTACATTTAAGAAGCAACAAACTATAGACAGTTTTTTTGTCAGGAACAAGACTAACAATTATTAAGAATTTTTAATTAATGTAGGCCTAATTTTTTTTAGTTTACCATTTTAATCTCAATACTGTATTTCAACTGCTGTACTATCCTTTTTATTTTAAGACTATTATAAATCTTTATGGTAATAATTGACTTTTTATTGCAAAAATATACGTCCATTGTTCAATTTAAACATGTTTTTCAATTTAACTGCAGTAATCCGGCTTTTTCACTAATCCAACATTTACATGATCTGAATTGTGTCGGATTAATGAGGGACTACTGTGCTGGTTTTTCCACATGAAGTTTTTCGACTGAAGGATTGAGGTTATATAAGTTTCAAGGACTAATCATTCCACTTATTCTATACTACTTAATTTTTTAAAGTTTTAAACTTAATAAGGTAATGCTTGGAAAAATATACAGCTTTTCCTAAAAAATTTATACATAGAGATGTTGCATCTTGTATCTACCCTACGGTTGTACAAGAGGGAATTTTGTTCTAGAAATATTTTTTCATAATGTTAGTATTAAATTGAATTGCATCCAAGAAAACTACTGAAAAAGAGAGTAAATCTTTGAATTTTAAAATTTTCAAAGTGGTTCACAACAAAATGTTATGTATTTTAGGGGAAATATCCATAATGAGCATCTTATTTATATAGGTCTTCATTAACACATTTTAAGTGTTAAAGCACTAGTAAATAGTTAGAAATGAGATCCACTGCTTGAAAGGTTGAGTTTCTCACCCTCGTTGTAAAAGCAGTATACATAATGACAACTGAACATGACCATTTTATAATAATTAATTTATATCATTTCTCAAAAATCAAATCTCCAAAATCACAAGCACTCTCTTTTCTTCCTAGTCACTGTGTTATTCTCATTTTTGTTGAGGATTTTTCCTCATTTTCCAACCATCACTCTTCTGACATATCTGACAACATTTCATGTTTTTTTATCAAACTTACTTGAATAGAATTAACTATTTAGTAATATTACAGTTCACAAGCAGGGTTAAAATATAAAGGTGACTTTCTAACACATGTGTTAGCTAGCAATAATAAAATTGCCTACTATAACAATTTTAAGTGTAGTAAGAACAATTAAAATTCAAATAAATTCAAATTAAATGGACCTTACTCCTTACTATATTGTAAAATTTCATGTTAAGTGGTTTCCTATTAATATTGGTTGAACCAGAGAATACTGAAAAGACACTGCAACATCAAGTAGGCAAGTTCTTTTTAAAATGTGTTAATTCCTCTTATTTTTCAACTGTAACTATAAACAACACTTTTTGTTCAAATACGTCTTCAGAATTTCTACTTTAAAAGTTCAAGCACCTCAAAATAAATAACATTGTGTCATGAACCACTTACTTAAGGACATTTTAAAATTCAAAGATTTACTCGCTTTTCCAGTAATGTTCTTGGGTTTCATGCCTAAATACTGGATCACAAGTCTAATAATGTTTTAACTCTTAAAAGGTTTTAATGTATTAAAATTTTGTAGCACTGGAGTTGTAGAACTAGATTTTTAAACAGTTAACGGTTGGTTCATAAGAGAAAATTTAAGTTATGGAATCGAAGAAGCACTAAATTCTAACTGTGCTTTACGGTTTTATCAAATGTGTAATCCAAACAGTCAGTTTAATGACACAAGTCTAACTAATTATGTGTGCACAAGTGTGTACACACGCGAGAGTTGCTCGTTGCCTTGAATGAACACGCTGATAAATATGCTTAGAGAGGTTGAACATACATAAGTTTTATAAACTACTTTACTGAACATCAAACTAGGGACATTTCTTCACACTTTTTATACTTTAAAACCAAACTTAACTTTCCTAGAAACTAGACTTATGTTTATGTTATAAAGGGCCATGCAAAATGTCAGCTTAACACACTTTTTAGTTTTCGAGACATACATTTAAAAGTAAAAAAACAAAATGGCGGCTAGAAGGATAACCAAGGTGTTTTGGACACTTTAAATATGACATTTGTGATTCTAAATGAACAACAACTAAGAGAGCTTATCAGAGAGTTCAAAGACACCCTACATACACTGACCGAGATATATGTTAGTATAGTGACCATTTTGTTTAGAAATGTTTGTTATTGCTATATATTTTACTAAGAAAACTGACTGGGCTGTCTCACATAGACATATTATGTAGTCCTTAAGATGGTTCATAAGGTAAACATTTGTCCATTTTTTTCACAAATATGTACATTTTAAATAAGCATTTATTTGATTTATTATCTTACTGTGTCTCATTTAAATTCCCGAATATGTCTAGATTCAAATCAAATCATCTTTATTTCTAATAAAACAAACCAAGTTACAAAAATAAGTAAATATGTACGTAAAAAAAATTCTCAAATAGGTCAAATAGACCTATGCATGAGAGTGAGTTCAAACAACAACAAAAAAATGTACATTTACAATAACAACAACAAAAAAACTTAACATAATGTGTAAGCAATTATCTTTGCTCAATAATCTCATGCTGTAAATTTGGTGTAATCTATTTTGTTCAAACAGTCTTCTATAAAGCAGGGCACAGTTTTATGGTTGCTCTACAAATTGAAAACGAACTATTTAGTAGTCCCATTCAGCAATCTCATTTGATGAAAATTTAAAATAAAAAAAAAGTGGTTTAAGTAAGTCTGTTTACTGGCAAATCATCTAATAAGTACACAGAGTTACTGAATTTTAAAAAAATTCCAAATTAACGTGAGCCACTGGTTATATAACTCATTTTTTATTGATTCAATAATTTTTTGGTTTTTCTGCAATAAAGTTAGATTACAACCGAACAAATTGGGCAAGCTGATGACCAAGCGGTCTGAGGCATCAGGATTTTTAGCTTGGGTTAGAGATAGCGTCAAGGTTCATATCGGCCCTGGACTAGAAGTATTTACCAGTAATATTCACTTTTACTATACTGATTCGCTGTCTGAATGCATACTCTGCACAGACTATAGTCTGCAAGGAATGGGCAGAATAAGGTTAAAGGAGACAGGCCTCTCTATAAAAAAAATATGTTAATGATTGGTCACAAAAAATCAAAGTGAAGCTTAAAACTGCACTTGTTGTATGACTATTGATCAGAATTAATGTGAGGTCTGTACATGTTGTCATAGCTAACAGACTCATTCATGTCTGAATCTGTTTAATGTGTGCAAGTTGACTGACTGGTATAATCAATAGTAGTTTCTTTATTCTCTCACCAATAGCAGTAATATTTCAGTTCATAAATTGGATTGTTACCCAAGTAATACCGAAGCGTTAACTCTGACCTTTCAGACTAACCACTTAGTCAATTAAAATTTCAACAAGGAAATCAAATAATTCATTATTGAAAATGCTCTAATTTGGCGCAATTGATTATCTATATTTTGTTTGTAGGAAAATATTTGCATACTATATTAGACAAAACACCAAAGCAAAGTAAAACTAAATTTAAACATCCAACCTTCTATTTGCCGGACTAAACTGTGACAAGTATATAAATGGGTATGTAGAAGGCTCAATCTATACTTAATACTAGACACTGAGTCCTAAAAATACTGGTCCATAAATATTCTAACATATCTCCTTTATTTACAAACATCCATCATTAATCACTATTATGTGCAAAGTACTATTTGGGTCTTTATGAATTATAAAAAGTTTTGTTGAAAGTGTTGGGACTAATAATTCTGCTATGTTCAAAATATTTCTTTCATATTTAACAGAAGCAGGTTTAAGTGGACAACGTGTTTTCCACAATGTTTCATTTGGCACCCCTCTGCTTTTCATAACTTGTGAGTGCCAAAAATAGCAGCACGAAGAAGAATTTTAAAAATATCTTACAAACTATGACAAACAGTAGACTATCCTTCCTTTTACTTATTTACAACTAGAAATTAATAATTCAATATGAAATTACTTTGACTGAGACATTGCTTATTTTCTTTTCTTGTAAAATTCTCTGAGTCAATGTTAAAAAGCGCATAAGTAACCACTTAAGTTCAAAGTAACCTTTGCAGGTTTTCTTAATATGCTCGTTTACAGGTATCAGAATGTGCCTTTACATCATTACGAATATCAAATAGCTATGAAATTACAGTGTCTCTCATTGTTTCAATGTCTTATCTATTTTTTTAGCATTTTATTTGAGGTTTATTTTATGGACCAAATTGGGACATGGGGTACGCACATGTAATGTGTTAATCTTTTTGTAACTCAAGAAAATGAATTTAAGGGGAATAGAATGGTGAGTTACCATAAATTTATTCTACAAAGGATCAATTAAAAGAATAAGCCAATATTTTGGACTTTTTCTGATAAAATATTGTTTGATAAGTTATTCAGTAAGTATCGTAATGAAGAACGTTTATTGCTTACCACATTTTCTTTTTATGTTAATTTTTCAATATACTTACTTAATAGTGTTATGATTTTAAAAATTATGTAAGTACAAAGACTAAGCATTTGTTTAAAAATTTGTCAAAACTCAAATCGTTAAAATCGGCTAATGAACAAACGTTTTAAAAAATCATTACTGGAGCTATATTTTTGCTCAATTTGATAAATTTAACATTGTTCTTATGGAGAATAGACTCATGGCGACCAAAACCCAAGCTGGGAACCTTGCAGATTGGAATCCAAGTCAGGTAATCATGCTGACCGGAATACACAGACCAGGAATCTTGCTGGCCGGAGTTCAAGAAAGGAATCATACTGACCAAAAGAAAAGAATCCAAGCTGGTAATCGCCAGAATGTCCCACGACTATTAATTAACAGTTTATAATCTTTCTGGTAATAGTACAATCATATTTGGGGGAAGAGGACTTTCTTCTGTATGTGCCAATATTTTGTTGTCACAAAATATAGTTAATTATCGTAAGAAATAAAATACACTACAACTTTACGGTTTATAATTGGCATTCAAAACTCAACAGAATTCAGTTAAGTTTAACATCTTCAATAAATCTTTACTAACCAATTAGTAAAGACTAGCTTAGGATATCTAGGATTGATGGAGGATAGAAAAATGTTGGTGGGATAAAACCTATGAACTAAATAAACTGAAGTGGAAGGGAGTGACCCTTCCTCTAGCTAGCACATTGCTTATTCATTAATACAGTTACAGGAGTCAACAGGCATTGCATACATTAGTCCTCTGATTATATCTGCCTATTAACAATCTCTAGACAAGTTTCACATTTCAGACTAATCACGTAACAAATTTTAATATTAATCTTCATCACGTCAGCCACTTTATGAAGGATCTTTTATATGTGACTTTAAATAGGTTAGTAGAAAATATAAACCTAAATTGTGTTTAATTTTTTTAATTGATAATTAAAAGATTTCCCTTCAGGATTATCACTACAAATTGAAAACTATTTTCTAATTTAATGGATTTAATTGCTTTATGCTATTATATTATAATACAGCTCTGAACATTTTTCTTTCTTAGAAATGAGGTAATTTCTTTTTTTTTCATAATCCTACTTTAGCCTACACTTTTCTCGATATAGCTATTTGTGATCTTTATTTCAAATTCAACTCTATTAGTTATAGCCAAAATAAGAATGAATGTCACAATTATAGGTATAAAAACTTAAAGGAAATAAACATAGTAGGATGTATTGTGGAAGCAAGAATGGATACCTAGTTATGGAAATTGTAATTTTTGTTGGATTTAAATACAAAATACAACTACCATGTGAAATTGTAGCATTAATAATTATTCTGTATATACCTTGAGGAATGAACATAGCTCACATTTACATACTACACTAGGAATATTGAAGATAATGTTAATATATCTATTTGCTCCTACTTTGATACAATGTCAGTTTGGAAAATCACAGTAATACAAATGAGGTATGTAACCATTAACAGCCATGACAAATACTTAATTCAAAACAACTTAACAACTTGTTCAAGTTACATATAAAAATAAATAAGTTAAATTTATTAAAAGAAATGCCAAACGAAAAAAAAAAAAAAAAAAAACCAATTGGAGGGTTTAGACGATATCTTCAAAAATATTGAATATATTAGATAATCATAAACTGATGCCCGATGCACTAATGACAAATTAAAGTTAGGACAATAGAATATGTAACACAGAGACTACTGAACCTCCAATTTGGGAAATTAATTTCAGGAAGCCCAAGAAAAACATAAAAGCTGGCAGATAAGGATAAATAAAAAGCAATACCACATTGGTAAAAGAAAAAAAATTTTAATAAAGAGTATACAACAAACAAACTTGAAATATTAATATAATATCACCACAATAACACATTATTATAGCGTAGTCATAAACAAGAAATCCTACATCCCAATGAAACTCTTAATCTAAATTAAAGTATAACTTGGAAAACATAAATAAGCTGAAATAAAAATCATTAGATAAATCCTCAGACCAAAACTATCAGACGAAGGTTATTGACTATCTTCCCACACAGCCACAGAAAAAGACTACAACATTAAGGCAAACTTTCACAAACAGCGACTGAAATTATTGAGACATATAATGAGAATGTAGAACACCTGAGTAACCAAGAAAATCCTTCTACACATCCTGAAACTGAAAAACACAACAACATGGACCAAACAAATCAAAATCGAAAAAGCCAAGGTAAAATTAGCCAAAGTCAAAGTCAAAGTCAAAGTAATTTATTATCCAATAAACAACATTACATTGTATAGGTATCGTCATTTTTCTTAAAGCTAAAAGTCCTACAAACTAAATTTCTTAAATATACTAACACAGTTGGTCATCTTATTTAAAACAGTACAGTACACTAAAAAGCCTCTTCAGCCAGACTACGTCACAGTTGGCTGACATGTTCATCAAGCAAATATAGAGGGGAATCTATCAGCATTTCTTTTAATATCTTCAAGTCATTTTTTGTTTCTATTTTGATAATATATTTTGTGTTTAGAACATTAACAATTCTGCCACACATGTATTGTGGTGTTCTTTCGTATAAAGTTGTCCTATGAACTCTATGTTGAATGAGGGTGCTAAATCGGGTGTTATGAGGATGTCTGTATTGCAATTCAGTTATTTTTGTTTTGTCATTTAAGTAGAATTTTGCCAATTCAAGGACATATAATCCATGTACTGTAAGAATCTGTGATTTCAAAAATAGGGGATAACAAGAATCATAAAAATGTGCACCACATATTATTCGTATTGCTCTCTTCTGTACTTTAAATATTTTATCCTTATTTTCTTTAGAAGTTCCAAACCATATGGGCAAACAATATAACAGAGTGCTTTGAAAATAAGCCATATAAGCAATCTTAAGAACATCTTGGTCTACACAATGTGCTAACACTCTTAAACAGAAACAAATGGAATTTAATTTCTTAACGAGATTTTCTATATGGAAATTCCAAGAGAGTCTATCGTCTAAAGTTATCCCTAATAATTTTTCGCTGGACACCAGAGGTAGTATTGAATCATCAAGTTTAACGATGAAATCCGTATTTTGTTGACATTTTTTTATCTGGTAATTCAATACATTTGTTTTTGTACAATTCAACAAAAATCCATTATCAGAAAACCACTGGTGCAGATTTGACACTGTATTGTTGAGAGTCATTTGTAGCCCCAACGGTGTTTTGTTAGACACCACTGCTGACGTGTCATCTGCAAACTGAATACAACAACCACTCAGTACATTTGATGGTAGATCTGCCACAAACATAACAAAAAGCAAAGGTCCCAAAATTGATCCCTGAGGTATAACTGTCTTTGTATCCGCCCAATCTGAGACTACTGTAACATTATCTTTATCAGTGCATTCCACCCTTTGCTTGCGTTTGTTAAAATAGGATGACATAAGTTTTCCTGCTATCCCTCGTATACCATACCATCTAAGTTTTTCCAGAAGTAATTTATGATTGAGACAATCAAATGCCTTAGAAAGATCACATTGAATAGAGGCAACACATTTTCCTTCTTCAATGCATTTTGTAACTAACTCTACATACCTAGTCAGTGCATTTAGCGTTGATTTTTTATTCTGAAATCCAAATTGTTCTTTGTTAATAATTCCATATTGGGAAATGAAACCTAAAATTCTTATACAAATAATTTTTTCCAAAATCTTTGAAAAAGATGGAAGAATGGATATGGGTCTTAGGTTCTCTAAAGTGTTTTTACCTGTTTTTTTCTTTATTGGCTTGACTGTGGCGTATTTCAAGTTTTCGGGGAATATACCTTTACTGAGACACAGGTTAAATATATGAGCCAGATGTGGGGCAATGTGGGTGATGCAGTTTTTCATTAGGCTAACGGGGATGTCATCCCACCCTTTTGATTGTTTTGGTTGGAAAGCTCTGACTATATTTATTATTTCCTTTGTATCTGTGGGTGCTAAAAATATGGTATTTTGTATTTTATTTTTATATGCTTGTAAATATTTATTTGCTTGTTCATGGTTTGGTTTAAGTTTCAAGGAGTCTGCCACATTAGCAAAGTAATCATTTAATGTGTTTGCTGGGTCAGGGCCGATATTTTCCATGTTAGTCGTAGGTGGTGTGGTTGATTTTCCCAGCTCAGCATTTACTACAGACCAGACTGCCCTGCTTTTATTTTTCGACTTTAAAATTTTGTCTCTGTTGACTTGAGATTTTTTTCCCTTAACTAATGCCTTAAGCTCTTTCTTATAAGATTTATATTTTTGTAATAACTGATAATCTTTAGTTTCTTTATAATTTACATAACAATCTCTTTTTTTGGTACTGAGTCTTTTTATTTCATTCGTTACCCATGATTTCTTTCTATTATTGCCTACTTTATAAGTTTTCTTTGGAATTATTTTGTCCATTGTTCTCTTAAATGTAGTCGCAAAGGCATTATAAACCTCGTTGACATACTCATAGTCTGGGCCAACCTTTACCTTGTATAAGTGAGACCAGTCAGTCTGCGACAAAGCCTGAAAAAAAAGCTCTATATTTGTGCTTGTGAAATGTCTCTTTGTACTATATTTACTACCCACCTCGGCTGAAAATTGTATTCCAACAAGTTGGCAATTGTGATCAGATAAGCCTGGGTCTACTGTGAATGCATCCCTCGTAATAAAATTAGTGTAGAGATTTTCAATGCAAGTTGAACTGTTTAATGCTACTCTAGTTGGACTATCTATATTTGGGTGAAAACCATAACATTCTAAGAGAGACACTAACTTCTGTTTTTCTGTACTATCATAAATTAAGTTTACATTAAAGTCACCACCTACTACTACCCTAGATTTAAATCCATTTCTATTTTTAAATATTAAAGAAAGCAGACTCTCAAGTATATACAGAAATCGTTCAAAGTTACTTATATAAGGAGGTCTATAAATACATACATAAATTATATTATATTTGGTATCTTCAACAGCTGAAATTTCGCATGTATTTTTTAAAGATAGAGCTGCAAAATCGGAACGTTCAACTACATTGGCCAGCCCGCTATCCTTAACAAGAATACAACTTCCCCCATGTTCATTCTGATTCCTATAAAAACCAGATACAAGCCTAAAACTAAGGTTTTTGTTAAGCAAACTACTATGTTCCTGAGCTAACCAGTGTTCCGTCATCATTAACACATTTATGTCTACATTTAATGTGTCTAAAAATATAAACAATTCTTCCTGTTTATTAATGAAACTTTGAATGTTATAATGAGCGCAATACTTTAAACATTGATCTTCTCTTTTATAATTCCCACACCAACACCTGGAACTATATCTAGGACTACACAATAAATCCTTATGACCTACATTGTGCCTTAAGATTGTATTCTTTTTACTAAAAAAATTTCGTTTTTATTGCTATTAGAGTCTTTGTCCGGTGCTGTACGGGGTGTCGGTGAGTGTGGGGTCGCTGCAGTGGGTGGTGGTGATGTCAGGGCACATGAGGTGGAGATCTCATCCAACACTGCAGGAGTGTACTGATCACTTATAGGGGTAAACAGTGGCTGGAGGGCAGTCCTGGGAGCAGCTGTAGGGGACAGATCCTTCCTCCCCGCGATGGTGGACTGCTCGGGAAGAGAGGCAGTCATGACAGGACCCTGGTTTTTGACCCTCTCATCAGCAGTGCAGAGCTGTTTTGATGGTGTGCCCTCTTGATTGTCGGAAAGACTTCTGGATACTTCTTTAGGGTTGCTACCTTCATGGGACATGAGTGGTGGAAACGTCTTCAAACATGCCACGTCCAATGGTACACCATTTGTTGTAATAGATCCAAGTTTTTGAGGTATATTTAAGGGTTTATTGATCTTATTCCCACATATTCGCAACACTGTGTGCATCAGCTGACCCAGTATTGCAGTCCCTTTCCTATTTAGATGCAGCCCATCTCTAGCCAAACATGAGTTGTTTATGTACTTTTTTGCGTCTAAGAATATAGCATGGTTTTCTTTGCATAACCATCTTATATTAGAGTTTGCTGCGTCAATTGCATTTTGGTGGGTGTCTCTTCTTCGAATTATACTGCTTATAATAACTCTCGATGTAGGGAATGTCTGACTAACTGATTTGAGCAAATTTTTCATAGTACCCATAACTTCATCTGGGGAACGCATTTTGTTGAGATCATTTGTGCCAACATGAATAAGTACACAATCAGGTTGTTCAAAAACTGTCTTAACTTCTTGCAGTTTTTCTGCTATATGTTCTGCATTTGCACCAGGAAAGGGTTTTACCAATGTATTTGGGACTTTAATATATTTTATGATAGAGTCTCCAATGACCAAGTGACTTTGATCTTTTTTTATATAATTTTCAACAGGATTTCTCCATGAATAATTAGCAGATTTTGTTGGTATTGTTGTTTGATCTCTTTCTTGCATAGATTCTTTACCTATTGATAATTCTGTAATATGCATATCCTTTTTTTGTTTTCCAACTGGGGCAAGAGGCTGAAATTGGTTTTGTGTGGTTTTACCTTTTTGAAATTTTGGTGGCAATGCTTTTTTTATTTGTTTGTGCCTTTTTGCAACGTCTACTTGTTTCCAATCTGTATTTCCTGCACCTTTATTCCTAACTTGGTTTTTGTCTACCGTGTTACTGTTACAATTTTGCAGTGCGTCTATGTCTTTGAGAAGCATTTCAATTATGTGGTCTTTTGTTTTTTGTTCAGCCATAAACTCTTTTTCCTTAGTTTTTAGTCTATCATAAGCCATATCTCTTTCTTTTTCCAGCTCTTTATTGCTTTTAGGGTATGGCATAATAACTTCCATTAGCTGCTGATTCTGCTTCCGTAAATTTACAATTTCTCCATTCATTACATTAATTTTATTAATACAAGTTTCACAGCTGGTGCTTTTATACATTTTTTTCGCTCTAAAATCTTTAATGTTTTGCTCCTGAAGATTATATTGACTAATATTATGTATGTCAGCTACAACAACTGTGTTATTGCTGGAAAAATTTGATTTGCCAGTTTTTATTACATGTGGACTGCTTGAAGCAATGGGAAGTGAATTTATGAAACCTCCATGAGCGGAATTTTCATTTACAGTTTGATTTATATTTATCATTGATTGTTTATCATATTTATGGAGGATAGAGACAACTTCCTCTTCCCTCTCTAAAACAAGGTTCTTTAAACAAATATTTTCACTGTCTGCATTTTTTATTTTTTGCCTAGCAACTTCAAGTTCGTGGTATAGACAGTTGACCATTTTATTAGAATTTTCAACTTCGTTTTGTAGTAGATTAATTGACTCAACTAGAACAGATTTTTCAGTTGTTGATAAATCTACTTCCACACTACTACAGCTCTTATTTATTTCATTGCCCAATTTACTTGGTTCACTACAAACATGACACTTCCACATAAAAGGTTTATTTTTAGCTATTTTTTTAAATTCTGCGTTTGAAATGTTTACACAGGCAGAATGGAACCATTTTTTACATTTTCCTGAACAAAGCACTGCTTTGTATTTAACACCCAAGTTACATGTGCCACAACAATGTTTTGTCATTTTTAATATTTTATTATATAACACACCAGTAAAAAGTTTCTACTCTTTCCTTTTATAGAGCGAATAATTTATATAGGACACCAATATTTAAAACAATAATCAATGTGAACAGTAGTAAAATTTTCTAAATATTTTTTAACAAATCAATAAATATTCATAAATTTATCCCTATATAGGATTGGTCAACTTTTAAGATACATACATACATATCATTTTATACTCCTTTAGTTCAGAAGGAAACTCCAATTGTTATTGACAAGCAGTTAGTAAACATTGGCAGTAGTGGCCAACATCAAGTTGACCCTTGATCTTAGCTGATAGTTGTCTGCTACAGCTAGCTGCAGGCTTGAGGTCCCTTGCAGGTTCAGAATTGTCCGCTATTGTTCAGCCAGTACGTGAGTTACTCCACTTCAAGCAATTACTACTTTTACCTGCTTCAGTGAAATCCATATAATATTTACTTCCTGTGTCCTTAATTTTTGTTATTCAGTACTAGTTTAGTGTAAAGTGTATAAATTTCACTCATTTTATTGTTCATCCAGTGCCACAAAAAACCATGTGGTTTCAGTGAGTTTATTTTATATTAAAATAAATATGTGAATTCACTTTAAAAAATGAGTTCTATCTGTGTATCTTTTAGAAAAAATAATAATAATAAATAATAATAATAATAATAATTTAATTAGCTGACACTTAAGACCGAAATAATAAAATCGTGAAATAATAAAGAAATACTATGAAAATAATAAGAAACAATAAATGTGTAAGAAAAGGTTCTAGTGATTCTTAAAGGGTAGAAATATAAAAATTAATAATATGGGAGATTGAGATAACAAAATTACTTGACACCCAATTAACACAAATACAGGACACACGAATATTATAAGAGATACAAAATAAAATAAGACACACATTTTGTACATGTTTAATATTAACTTCACTTACTAGTTTATTAAAAAAGTATCTCCAAGTTGCTAAGCTGCACTCTTAAATTCTCAGGTAAGTTTGCTTATACCTAACTCTTCTATTATATTAATATACGGCCTGGTGCCCTATTCTTCTATTGGCTTAGAGCGAGTTGTGGCACTGATGGCTCAGAACACTTAGCGGCCGATCGCTAAACACAATCTAGTATTGTTATGTGCCAGTTAAATATTCTATAGTTTTATATAATATCAAGAGGAAGAGTTTTTTTACTCATTTCTTTAATTCAGAACATGTTCCAAAGAAAGCCTAAGTGATGATGTAATAGTTAGTCAGCTGACTGTTTAGAGAATGTGTACAATAGGAATTTCTTGAAAATACAATAATTGTCATAATAAACACTGACTACTACCACATCAAGAGGAAGAGTTTTTTTACTCATTTCTTTAATTCAGAACATGTTCCAAAGAAAGCCTAAGTGATGATGTAATAGTTAGTCAGCTGACTGTTTAGAGAATGTGTACTATAGGAATTTCTTGAAAATACAATAATTGTCATAATAAACACTGACTACTACCACATCAAGAGGAAGAGTTTTTTTACTCATTTCTTTAATTCAGAACATGTTCCAAAGAAAGCCTAAGTGATGATGTAATAGTTAGTCAGCTGACTGTTTAGAGAATGTGTACTATAGGAATTTCTTGAAAATACAATAATTGTCATAATAAACACTGAATACTACATATATATATTGCATTCACCAGTATATTGTGCACAATTTGTATGTTTAGCTACTTTGATATGATGTTGTGAGGTGACGATCTTAAAAGTTACAAATAAACAATTGAAAATAAAAAATTGAAATTTCCTTCACTTTTATAAGTGATTCTTCAAGGCTAATGATATTCTATATCTTATTTAATTTCATTCTACACATTTTACTGTGAACAGTTGGATATATATATATATATATATATATATATATATATATATATATATATATATAATGTCATTTTTACTGTATACATTATATTTTTCATTTAATTTTACATAAATAACTGTATCACCATTAACTTTCAAATAAGTTGTTACCTGATTAAAAATAAACCTCAAAAGTTTATTAAAATTTAATTTATGTACAACAATGAATAACTTGAGAACATTTCACAATAATTAATTACCTTTATTATTAAATTAATTTACTAACTACAAGATTAAGAATGGTGTTTAGTTTGCTTAAAGGTGAGGTTAATTGTATAAGAATGTCAAATGTGAGTTCAAGACTTAGTCAGCGCCTCACCTTGCTTGCCAATGAGATTCGTTAGGACAGAACTTGGCCCTTGTTTCAACATTGACAGAGAAAATTAAGATACAATCAGTGAGTACTTGTTTTTCCAACAACAAAGATATTTTTTATCAACTTTTGTCTAAAATAAAGAACTAGGATTGTCTGAACTCGCCTATTAAAGGTTGAATACAGTATCTGTACTCCGAAAAATATTTTATTTACTTCAAACTCCAAAACTAACCGGATATTATTATGTAAAATATGATTAATTAAACATTAAAAACATACACTCATAAAAAATGCTGTTACTTGCTATGTATTTTATAAGTTTATCCAAACTGAAAATCCTTATCAGCAATAACATAACACTGGATTAAAATATGTTCAAGATATGATACATACTAGCTGAAAACATTTCACATCCATTTTTGAAATATTAATTCAGTTAGTTTTAACTTATATTTTTGAGGTTATGTATCAGATTGATAAGAATATATATTTATTATTTTCTCAATTAAAATGTTCTTCAAAAAATTGCAATGCTGTCATACAAGTTGAAAACTCTAAAGCTAGTTATAATAGTTTTGTCTGACGTTAAAGAGAAAGTTATTGTATTGATGAGTAATAAATTAGGTCTGTTATTAAAAAAGATTGAACGGAATGATTTGTAAAGCTAGAGCTGTAGTCCGATTTCAAAAAAAACCTTCAAGGAGAATTAGGTCTCTATATCTGCCAGTTGTGCAACTGTCTCTTCAGTTGCTTTCCTTTGAGTGTCTTCAGAGTTTGTGGTTAGTGATGGCAAATATGTTCAACGTATTGATATATCGTAAACCAAATGATAATATCGAAAGAAAATATATAGATATATCAGGTAACCGATTTATCGAATTGTTAATGATTTATATATTTTAAATCATGCACTAACTGTTAGGTCATAACCAAAAATACACTCATGTTTTGCTGTCATTATTTAGAATAGACTACTAAAAGTAAATAATAAATACATTTATCTACATGAAACAAACATGATGTGGTCTATGGGGTTGACTGAAAAAACTCAAAATAAGAATAATTATACTTTTAATTATTATGTTAAATTAATAAATTTTAATTATTAAATAAAATAATAATTGAATAACATTTTAAATTTTTTTTCATATTTAAAAATGCCATTAGGTTTTTTTCCACACACTGGTCTACAATAAACAATTTAGTAAGTTAACCACATGTTAAAAGACTAAATACAGTTACTTTATTATTTCAATGCATGTTTTGTATGCATAAGAGGCAATCTAAATGTGTTTTTCGAATCATGATGATTTTCTAGAAGAGAGATTAACGTCAATATTTAGTTATATGATATATCCGACCAAAATATCAATATGAAATATCAAAGAAAATATCGATACTAATATATCGAAACATGTTTATCGATATTTCCGATATATTGTTGCCATCCATATTTGTGGTAGAACAATAGAGGAAGGTTTTCTTGTCTAGTAGTGTGCTGGTAGTCATTTACTCTTCTGGTGTTGTAGGTATGGATTACTTGTACCACTTGGCAAGTCTGTTTCGCTCATCAGTAGAATCACTGCTTTGATTTAAAGGTTTACCGCCGTGAGAATTCAAAGAGTTCTAAAAGCATTCCTGCAGCTATATAATGGTTTGAGATTGACGAGAATATGAATGGCTTTCTTCTGCAAAACCAGGATTCTGTTTAGGTTGCATTCAGAAGTCCCTCCCCAGGCAACAAGACCATATTGCATCCATGATTCCATTAGGGCATGATACACTGTCCTGGTTGCTGCTAAATCTTCAATTCTTTGAACAACATACATACCAGTGTTAAGTTCTTACATAGGTTGGTAATGTGGCTGTTCCATGAAAGTCCTGTGTCCAGTGTAGTTCCCAAACAATGTTCTTGTTCACATGCCTGTTGTAACTTATGGAATATTGGTTTCACATTTGTTATATCTTATGTAAGCTCTGTTTACTGCTTTTGCCTGATTGAGAGCCAAATCATTTTGATTGCAGGACTTTTCCCTAGCTTGTGCAGCAAAGAAATCTTTGTTGAGTTGATCTGCAGTGTCAATTTGTATAGGTAAGGTGATATCGTATACATACATAATACATTTGTATTTTCCATTACCATACTTGGGAAGTCAAAGGAACAAAGTATATAGAACCAGGCTAATAAATAATTTTTTAATTAGCATATAGTTTTTTAATTAGCGTATAGTTTTTTAATTAGCATAATACATATTGGTACATATCACAAGTACAGGCTCATTCCTGTGGTATTCTTTGCTCAAACCAAGATCTGTGTGTACATCATTCTGTTGCTTATTTCCATCATTTCTGCAAATTGAGTGCATCCCTAAACATAGCTAGCAGACTATGCACCAGTCAAATGCCTCGCTATGTTGAGAACCACTGCTGAGGCATTTTTACGTTCTTCAAGTTGGTATGTAATGAACTCCACAATATTTGTAATAGCACTAGTAGTAGATCTTCCCTTTATGAATCCGTGTTTTTTATTTGGGTAAATATTTTTTAAGTATAGTTTCCCAAATCTCCCGAAAAATAGTTAGCCACTGAGTTAGTTGTAATGTGTTATACAGGTAGGAATTAGACTAAATTTTATTTCTGATAAAATATAAAACAAGTATTGTAGTTAATAAGAAAAGTACTTACATTCTTGTTTAAATGTGAAATATTCTGTAAGATGCCTACACTCATGGTTTCCTCGTAATAGGAATAATGTGGTTGGGTGGCACAGCTTAAGGGCCCACAGGTACAAAACACACTATAACAGAAAAAAAAAACATTAGTTAGTAAAATTTTAATGTGAAAACTCATTTGTTATTTATATTGTTACGTATAGTTGATCTTGGAGGTTCTCAGGAGCAAAACACACATCAGCAGATAAGAGCGCATTTGGAAAATAAACATTAGTATTGGAGGATCACAAATGCAAAAATTAATAGACATCCAAATACATACTATAATCAAAATATTGATATATCTTGTTTACCTAAAATGTTAAAAAATATATTTTCAACATTTTTCATGGGTTTATTCAAGACAGAACCTATATCTTTATTTCAATTTCCTATTATCTAACCTATTATCTTTCATTTTCCTGGCCATTAGAAGAGTAACTTTTTGGTTGACAGCTAACAGCTGGGGGATTACACAAATGACAGTTCAGCTACCAAAATCATTGTTTGTTTAGCACCACCCAGAGAGTACGTGCAGCTTGAGCATTGCTGCAGACACAAACAACAACGTCCTCCAATAATTATTTTAGAACCTGGAAGCTAAAACCAAATCCCATAAAAACAGAAGTAGCCTGCTTACACCTGAGTAATAAGACTAGCTAATCAAAGATAACAATGAGCTTCCACTCAGTTTTGATCATTCTCCCTATCTTCAAAGTCGTCTTGTGTCAGTTTTAAAAGAAAACGTTGTGTCAGAAAATTAATAATAACTGTTTTCTTATAAGTTAGACTTGTAGAAAACATTAATGCTAATCATGTATTAAAATGTAAATACGATAGATCATTACGCAATTTAAGCACAACCAACTGTGTAGTAAACTTGAAGTTATCTTAGTATTTTTTGCTACTAACCATGTTAATAACAAATGTTACAATAATTAACATCACTTGATAGTAATAATAGATATTTAACATTTCTTCAAGACAGCTACGCTGATTGATTGATCTGAACTTCCCTTGTCTAGATTGTCTAAAGAACATAACAGGTGTATTTCCCAAAATCTTGGTCTGATGATGAATATGTTACACCAGTGTCACATGAAGAACTCTAGTGGGATATGTATGTTACACATGTGTAATATGTGACAAACACGTTATCTTTGACTGGTGGTTTATTTTTACGTTTAAAGGTAAACAGATTGCATTCCTGCATCTATCAGTAGTGGGGGGACCTCGTGTCAATATCCGATCTGAGTAAGGGTCAGTTGGAGTGAATGTGAGGTCCAGTTATCATTCCGCATGTTTACAATTTTATATAGTGGGCAAACAGCTGAACATCTTAAGACAAACAAGACATACAATTTATACTGTATAGATGATGGAAGATTCAATTATGGAAAATAAAGAGAAAACAATTATGAGAGTGCCATTTGAATTTGTGAGTAAAGGTAACACAATATTACTGTATTCAGTGCCCTGATCAAACCAGGTTTATGCCCGACAGGCTGCTTCGATATTTACAATGACAACATGAAAATAAATTTAAAAAAAAATAAAACTTGAAAATGGTTGTTGTAAAGTTATAAATAAACAATAACACGATTTAGAACAACAATGTAAATAATATCAGAGATCATGATGCTGAGCGGATTTTATACCCGTGTGTATCAAGACCAGAACAGTGCGCATGTAACTAGGGATGCGCCAGCCTGCTACTTTTGCTTAACTGATGTAACAGTTCAATTTGCCAGCGTGTATCAGTTTAAATTAACTGATGGGAAGTAACAGGAAGTCAGGCATTCAGTTACTTTTGAAACTAACCGCATCAGCTCAAACGAATTAGCAAGTCACCTTGCTATTCACTGTATGACACTGAATGACAAATACAAACTGATATATTTAAGATTCGCATCAGTTTTCATGTTTCAACAGGAAATAAACCGACTGTTGTGTTGTGTGATACAAATAGAAGAAGAACAGGCAAGCAGGATGTATGGAATATCCATTTCCTGTGGCATCAGGTGGTCTTGTGCATCAGTTAATTTTCGCATCAGTTAAAATGTATCTACTGATGCAAAGAAACTGATACATTTACTTTTGGCTATCACTACATGTAACATAAACTTCAACGTCATTTTCGACTTGAAAGAGATAATTTGAAAGGATCATAACTCTGTTTTCTTCATTCCTACAGCTAAAAGAAAGTGAATCAATGATAACAAGTGTCCACATCGGCGTACCATTCATGTTATTATATACGCAGTGAACATTTTAAAGACATGTATAGAGCTAACTATTACTCAACGACAAATAAAGATTCTTTGCTTCTATGAGTAAGATAAAGAACTGTTGTCAAGGAGATGTCTCATGCCATTGGGACTTTTCACTGACAACTAAACTTACAAATGCCTTTTAAAAAGTTATAGGCAACAACTAACTCGACTAGGTTGTGTTTCAAAAGGTATAAGACTCCTATGTTCTCAAGTGCTACTTACTAGATTAACATAAATTTCAATAAAAATGTTCAATCTAAGAAATTTAAATTCAAATTTCGATTGGTAAAAATTATAATGTCAAAGGCAAGTGCCAAGGAAATTTGTTCACACATAGAAAGGACAGATCCTATCACAAACTGATGCATCAAGTTTACTTTCCAAACTGTAAAGTAGCTTGATTGTATAGTGTCACGTGCCAAAATGTGCCATCTCACAGTAAAAAGTTCACAACTCAAGAAGAAGGAAAAACAAAAAAGGTTCAGTAACTGTTTCATAGAAAATTTTATCATAAATTGGGTTTATACAAATCATTTATTACTGATTTGTAGATCATGGATGTTTATTTTAAATTATTCTTAGTTTGTAAGATAAATAACAAATACAATTAAATTACACAAACATTGTTGTATTTATCCAAAAAAATTTAGATGGTATTTCATCAGGTTAGGTGTAAAACAAACCCAAACGGTTACAAAGTATCATCAGATTCTTTGTATTGTCATACACCAATATTTATTACATAAAGTGTAAAAAACAGCTTTTTTTCATAAAAATGTAATTAATGGTAAAAGTTTTGTGTGTAGGATTTGCAATTTTCTGTTAATAAAAAATGGCCTTCATGAACTTGTTCTGAATATTTTCTCATGTTTTCTATCAGTTTTAAAAGCTTCATTGCTCCCCCCCCTCCCCACAAAGAAAAAAAATCTTACCAAGCTAAAATATTAAGTGTGATGTTACAGACAATTTTTAAGGTTGTTCGAACATTTAAACAACATTTACTATTGAAATTTATCTATTAAAATAGTTAATCTCCTTACAAGTAATAATTGTGTTAAAAATTCTAAAATTTTCTTTCTGGAGGTGTGGCAACCTAAAGAGGCAAATTTGGCTTTTATAAGTACATAATTCGTTAAAAATATTTCATTAAAATTTTGAGAATAGAGGGAAGAAAGCTAGTGTAAAGTTAATACTTTAAACAAATTTTTTTTTTTGAAAGTGTAACCAATTAATTATTTTTCTATGAATGACATCTCCACAAATTTAAGTTGAAATATGCACAATTATATTTGGCTAAAAGGGTTTACTATAAATGATGGAGTTATGAACTATTATAAAATTTTTGTGGCAGGGCGGGGGGGCAGTGAGAGAGGGGAGTAAAACACACTTTTAATGTGGCAGGTTCCTAGTGACAATTGCGTGAAATCTAGAACTAAATTCCTAGGAGTGCTTAACTAGGTGCCTGGATGAACACCCTTCAGCCTATATCTAAGTCAATGTTAGTACACAATTTGTGTAGAACAATCAAGAATAATATAGATTATTTTTAGTTTTATTTTAAAATGTAAGCTAAATTTTTGGAAGAATAGAGATATGAATGTATGTACTTGTGCTAAATGTTGCCTTGTATAATACTTACTAACTCAACAGTCCATTCTAATAATTATTTCTCATGCTCAGATGAGATTTGAATACATAACTTATTTGGCAACCAATCAACAAACCTTGATAAAAACTTACCTATAATTCAAAAAACGAATTTTTCTTTAGCCAATTTCTTTGCATTCAAATAGTACAGTATATTGGTCTAACCAGTACAGTAAATCAAACATTGTAGTAATAATATGTATTTTATACTCGATGGTATTGCTATGAAATATGTACTTAATTTGCAACTATTCAATTGAAATTTGATTGTTATTTAATTTTAGAACATTTTTCAAGGCCACAGTGGCTTGGTGAAGACTACTGGAGTATGAGTTCCATAAAATAATTTTCACTCACGATATTTTGAATTATGTGATCCAATGACAAGGTGTGCTATGATCGTATTTCTTTAAAAACAATATGTTCTGTGTTTTGGCTTTTCTGTTACCTGTGTGAAGATTTCTAGAATAAAACGTCACAATTTTCATATTTCAAAGAAAATTTTAAGTAAGGAATTTTAAAAGAATGTTTTAATTTACTAATTACAGACAATTCTATAATAAGATTATTACTTACTACAGAATATCTTTATTACTACTTTGTCTGTAATAAGTAGATGAAAAAAGTGCCCTGGTCAAAAGAGCTCTGATGACTGGTTCCACTAATTAGGACAATCTCTAAGCCACTTTCCCATATGTAGATTGATTCCGCCAATTAGCCTCGTACTGAGGCAGCAATGAAACACGTTATTTCGAGTCTCTATTCAGTTCCACTGAACAATTCAACAAAACAATTCTTTGTAAAATAAAATCTTGCTACTGATAAAATACATTGTCATCTATTTTATTGTTATTTCAAGTGGAATACAGTATCTCACAAAATTCTTATTAGTTTTCATGTACTATTTAATCTGATTGATTATTTGTAGTTTAGTGTCTATTCTATAATTAGAAAATAGCAATTAGTTTGATTGAATACTTTTCTAAACACGCAATAACACGATAATTTGTTACTCTATGTTATAATTTTCAAAGTTGGCTGCTCACATAAAGGTCACAAATCAAACTCCATTAAAAATAACACAAACCATTTGTGTAATATTGTTTGATGTTGGCAGCAGTGGGCACCAGTAATGAGCGGTGAGCAACAAACGGGTCTGGCCACTGATGAGACAAGCACGTAGAATGCTAATAAGGTAGTTCTACATACATCTTTAGAAGCTTTTTAATTTTAAAGGCATAAGTTATTATAATAGTTGTTTACATAAACATCACTTTGAAAATGTTTCCCAAACAAAGTAGCAATTAGTAGTGAAAATATTATTCCATTAATGTTGAAGAATTGTAACACTTTCATATACAAACAAAATAAATGTATATAAAAAGGGTTATGAATGAATTGTATGAATGTTGTTCAAATATTCATTTCTTTTTAACAGTATCTATTACTAAATAAATAAATATATCTAGACCTAAATATACTAATAAAGAATAAATGTATATATTCTTTTTTTCTTTTTCATATAGAGCTAGTTTTTTTCTTAATATATAAAAATATGTACCGGGATTTCGTTGTCATTCCATCACTTGACAACGGCTTAGCAGATTTCCTTCATCTTTTTTTTTTGAATTTTCTTAATTTTTCGTAGAATGTTTTTCAGGAAAGAAAATTTTTTTTTTAAATCACGAGAAAATTACAAAATTTTGAAAAATTAACCAAGAAGTTTTAGTTGATTTGTTTACTAACAAATAATACATTTTATTTTTCTCACATTTTAATTAGTAACTACTGGAATCAGACAAACCAGGATATAAAAACTGAACCTCATATTTTTAAATTATCTTAACAATTTTTAATAAAACTACTGGAAACAACAACCAAACCAGGATACAAAAAACTGAACCTCATATTTTTTAATTATTCCGACAATTTTTAATAAAAATTTCTGGAAACAGCCAAACCAGGATAAAAAACAAAATAAAGAACTGAACCTCATAACTTTAAATTATTCGACAATCTCAATCTCATCCAATTGTTTATTACTGACTTAACTTTTATCTGGTCATAGCCATGACATCAACACCAGAGCCATGCTACTAATGTGGTGATATAGTCTTTGCCAAAATTAAAGGATACCCTTATTGGCCTGGCCCGCCATTATAAATAACATTGACAACTCTGGTAAAAATACAAAGTATGGTGTAACTTTTTTTGGCACCAGAGAAACTGGACTTATAAAACCAACATATATATGTAATTACTCTGAAAACCTTCAAGCTTATGGACAAAAGGAAACTGACAACTTCAAGAACAAAAATTTCAACCAAGCCCTCATTGAAGCAGCAAATGACCTACCTGCTAATGATCAAAGCAAGACTACGGCCACATCTTCAGAGCCGCAACTGGATGAAATAAAAACCAGAATAGCAAACTTTGGAAATGAGGAAGAACCCGACCTGGAAACCTCCTTAAATTTAGAGCAGAGGTAGGAAATGCACTCTTGTTGGAAAACAACAAATTAAGAGAAGAAGTACTCAACTTGACCCTTCAAAACTCAAAATTAGCCCAGAAAATAACAGACATACAAACCACAGACATCATGAACTATCATGCCCAAATTGAATTACTAGAAATGGAAAATAACACCCATCTCATGAATTAGAAAATCTATTATGAATTAGAATAACTGAATTAGAAAATCAAGTGGAAAGGGAAGTTCAGTTGAAAAACAAGCTCACAAAAAACTTTGAAGAATTTGATGAAGAAAGAGAAATTGATATAAAAAAATTAGAAACTAAAATCAGTGTTCTAAACGAGGAAATAAAAAAGATAAGGAAAAACAACACATGTAAGAAGAAACTATAAGAACACATGTGGAAGCAAGTACACAAACAATAAGCACTTCTACTGAAACTTGTGGGCCACCCGCTTCCTTTGTTTTAACTGAACTGACACAGTTAAAAATTAAGCAAAATCAAATGGAAGTTGCTCTTGACTTACTAATAAAACAAAATCAAATGAACTTAAGCACCACAAAACAACGATATTCAATGTCTCCTGAAAAAGGTACAATAAAACCACCTATCTCATATTTAAACGGACCTAAGGTCTCTGTAAGAACAAAACCTGACCATGTCTTGACTAAAAACAAAAGCTTAGGAAAATTAAAACAAAAAAACAAATACAGCATTTCCCTGCAAGTGTCTAAAGCCTTAAATAGACAAACAACATTTACAGTAAAACCATCAAGGCAAAATAACAGCCAAAACCAAACAACCATTCCAGACGATAAGAAGACAGAAAAAAATCTTCCTATCTAGGTCAATCCCCACATCCGAGACCAAGCAGAACCATGATACACCCACAGAAGCCAGCCAAATATGTATAAAAAAAAACTAAATCCTCCGACCCTTACTAGATTAAACAGATCACCTCCCATGAATGATAAAATATTGAAGCAAAATGAAACTATGCATGATTTTTTCCAAAATAATCTTGAATTCTACAAGGAACATATGGGGAAATACTACAGACAGCAACAACAAACCCATTTTTTAGAACAACGCCTGGCAGAACACTCGGACAAAGACAAACCACAGCCAAGAGAAATTATGTACAATCCTCAACCAAAACATCAGAGAGCTGACTAACAATGTTGAAAGGCTAAGTCATGTATTCGAGGATACAAACCCAAGTATACTCATCCTAACAGAGCATGGCCTCTGCCAAAATGACCTTGAGGATACCAAAATAGGTGGGTACTCGTTAATAACTGATTTCAGTAAACAAGTGCCCAAACTTGGGGGAGTAGCAATTTACGCAAAAGAAGAATTTGTCAACTCAATTCAACCAGTTAACATCTCAAACTACAGCCAGGAGTCAGTATGTGAAGCAGCGATGGTTAAAGTTAAGACTACAAAACTAGACCTTCAGATTCTGGGAATATACCGCCCTCCATGCGAAAATGTGAAACTGGCTATTGAAATCATCTCCGACATCCTTGAGCTACAAGAAGCTCACAAAAGACCAACCTTAATTATTGGGGACATAAATATTGACAGATTGGAATCAAGTCAAAAAAATAAAGCACTAGAGCAAGAATTGGCTACACACGATATCCATTACCAGCTATACGAATAACAAGAAATACTGCCACATCAATCGACTGTGTGTGCTTCAATGTACCACAACAGGATATAACAGCACATGTAATACATACAGGCCTCTCTGATCACAAAGCACAGCTTTGTAAACTACGCACAACCTACAAAAATGCACATCCACCAAACACCACAAGAAGAATTATAAATAACCGGAATTTACAAAACCTAAAATCCTTCCTCTCAGGACAGAACTGGGAAAGAATACATGAAGCCCCCGACACCGATACAGCATTCAATAGCTTTAAGCACATTCTGCATCTGGCTCTAGATACTACATGCCCTTTAAGGAAAACCAAAACCATAAACAAAAACAAAAATCTGAAATTTATGACGAAGAGTCTAGAGAACTAAAACGTTTATATCTCAAAGCACTCCACAAATATGAGACAACAGGCTTCATTAGAGATAAAAAATACATGATCAACAAGAAAAGAAGCTATGACTTAAAGCTAAGAAGCCTTAAGCAGCAATCAACATCAGAATTCATTGAACATCAAGCAATAAATCTAAAGCTCTATGTCATGTCATCGACACCCGAAGAAGAACAAAACTGGAAAATATTCCCGAAATGAAAATGAAGATTCAAGACTCAATCATCAGTGACCCAACCTTAATAGCTGAACTCTTAAACAAATTCTTTTCCGAAATAGCTGACAAAACCCTACTGCAAAATAAAGATCATATAGCTAACAATGAAGATACAAATAACTCACAAGCAATAGTATGCCCAGCAGATCTAACTCTAACTCCAACAAACATCAAAGAGGTTGAAAATATTATAAAGAGTTTAAAGCCTAACTCATCAGCTGGGATTGACGAATTTTCGTCCAAAATGGTACAATACTGCATTAAGGAACTCACTGCCCCGCTAGTAAGCATAATCAATATATCATTGGAACATGGTCAGTTTCCCTCTGCATTAAAAATTAGTAAAGTATGTCCTAAACACAAAAAAGTCCCAACTACAGAGCTCTAAAACTACAAACCAATATTGCTAGTTTCCACCTTCTCCAAAATTATAGAAAAAGTTGTTCTTGCCAGATTGATGAAACATCTAACCCAGTATGACTTACTAACTGATAAACAACATGGCTTTCAAAAAAAATAAATCAACAACCACAGCCCTGATTAACCTGATAGAATTTACTCTCGAACAAATTGACAATAAACAGTTCACTTCTGCTGTATTTTTGGATTATAGCAAGGCATTCGACTGCCTGGGACACGAATTACTGTGCTAGAGCTCTTAGGAGTTAAAAACCAAAAAATGGTTCATTTTTTTTTGACCAAAAAATGGTTCAAAAGTTATCTAGTAGGCCGCTCACAAATTGTTGAAATACAGCATTCATTTAAAGGCCAGGTGTCCAAATACCAGTCCATTCCCCAACCTATGAAAAGAGGAGTCCCTCAAGGCTCTGTCTTAGGCCCGATCTTTTTATCCTCTTGACAAACGACTTCCCCAAAGAAATGCTCAGCCAGAACACAAGAACAGTAATGTATGCGGATGACAGTACTCTTTTAATCAGTATCAAAACAGCAGCTGAACAATCTCTCAATATAAATTTGGCCATGAATTCAGTAATAGAATATTGTAAAAAGAATATTGTAAAAATAAACCCCACTAAGACAACGCAAATGCATTTCTCAACCAAACAAGCTGAAGTACACAACGCAGCAGATATCGCAGAAGCAAGCCAAGCAAAATTCCTTGGTATAATTCTAGACAGTAAGCTTACCTGAACCGAACATATAAACCAACTAAGCAAAAAAATCAGTACATCCGTCTATGTTGTCCGAAGAGTGAAATGGATTGCAGGGCTTGCAGCAGTTAAAACCGTATATTTTTCACATAAACCAACTAAGCAAAAAAATCAGTACATCCGTCTATGTTGTCCGAAGAGTGAAATGGATTGCAGGGCTTGCAGCAGCTAAAACCGTATATTTTTCACTAGTAGAATCTCATATCCATTATGGCCTGCTCGTATGGGGAGGATCAGGGACACAAAATATCAACCGGATTCTTCTCCTCCAGAAGAAAGCTGTCAGAGCCCTTGCAAACCTTGAGCCACGTCAGCCCTGCAGGCAGGCGTTCCAGGATCTAGGGTTAATGACAGTCGTATCACTGTACATACAGGAATGTATCCTATACGGGGACAAACTTCAACCACCTAGAAATGGAGATTTCATAT
Organism: Stictocephala bisonia; assembly: GCA_035578905.1. Classification (NCBI taxonomy): domain Eukaryota; kingdom Metazoa; phylum Arthropoda; class Insecta; order Hemiptera; family Membracidae; genus Stictocephala; species Stictocephala bisonia. The sequence goes on along the minus strand of JAQJVL010000093.1, from coordinate 2,383,756 downwards.
AAAACCCGTCATGGCTCAAGGCTCAACTTGCCAGTTCATCGCACCACCCTATCAGAGAAAAAAAACCATCTTATGCAGGCTGCAAGTTTCGAAACCATCTACCTACATCCATGAAAGAACTCACTGGGAATAAACTTAAAATGGAGTTAAAGATATGGCTAACTAGAAGACCTTTCTACACTCTGAATGAATTCCTTGATAACAACAGAGAAGACCAAACCTAATATTTTATGTAAATTGACATTATTGTAATTCTTGATGAATGTATAATAAAGATAATTTGAATTTGAACAATATAAATGAAAAGAAGTGTTGAAACATGTGATGCAAATGCTTCTGTAACTTATTTATATTTGTTTATATAAACACATCTTGTACATTATTTCTTTGTGATAAAGTGGTTACTGAAATAGACTTTTGCATTCAGTTAAAAATTAATTTTTTTTCTCTCTCCACTGCCCCCAAAACCAAAATTCATTGTGATACAGTCTAAATTTCTCTGTGAGGCCTTAGGCCGAGCTTCGTCACTAGGCTGCAATACAATAAATGGGACTGTACAGTGTCTTGGCGAGGCCATAGAACGAGCTTTCCCATGAGGCCGCAGACCGAGTTGCATAATGGGGCTATAGGCAGACTTCCCTCATGAGCGCAAGGGGTTTATTTAATGTAACAGAAGTCTAATAACAGTGCATGAAAACCACATACAAAATGGATTTTTGGAATTATTACAAATTGTCCTTAGCTTATTTCAATGAGATAATAATCAACCTACAAACTAGAAGGGTTAGTTATTTTATATGTGTAATTTAATTAAATACAAAGTAACTATTTAATATTGACTGAATTGTAAGTTGTATGAATCACTGGCAGTGAACACCTATTTAGAGATAAGGAGTACGTACTGTTACTAATTGGATAAGGTGCGACTGTGCAAAGCACGTGATTTGTGTTCACATGTTGACAGATCCCCTCTTCACCAGTTTATAGTGTTTAGCTTGAACTGTCTGAATGTCAGGGCCATTAATTCCGAATGCATTAAGCACAAACAAGATCATTTACGTGGAATTGATCTGGTACTTTACAAAACACTAATTTTCTTACCTGTATGTAGTATTTTACTAATTTTGTTAGTCAGGATGTGGAATTACTGTAAATTAATATAGTGTCTCTAACCTTTAACACATTGCTGCTAAAAAGGGCACTCCTTTGTGTTATCAAAGGAGCGCTTGATGTAATTGCTACTGTACTTGTCTCATTGTTCAACCTGACTTTAATAATAGGAGAGTTTCCGTAAGTCTGAAATACAGCACTAGTAACTTCAATTCTTTAAAACGAACTTGAAATCAGTCTTATTTTATAGGGATATCAGTTCCCAAGATACTTGAAAAAGATAGTTTTCGGTGTAAAAGAAAGTACCGCTTTTTTCTCCTTAACATTATGGCTTCTTGACAGGTTCTAATTCAATTACATGTGTATTTCTTGCAGTAACTGTCCTGCGGTTGAGCTCGGAGCAAAAGTTGATTATCTAGATTTCCAGAAGACTTTCAACATGCTTCCAATCCATAAGATTCAGATTTGCTTCAAGCCATATGCAATGGATGAAATTTTACCTTTTGGGTAAAACACATGTGGCTCGATGGTGAACATTCAAAGAACTTTGTTCTAATTTCAAGAGAAAAAAATTGGCACCTTTTTACTCATTCATTGAGGACATAACATCTGTACTGAACCGTTAAGTCCCAATCTATGCAAACGATATTATCATATTTGTACAGGTCATTAATACGGGAGTACATTAGGCTATTCAATCATGATTAATTCAGCTGTAAGAGGGGCCAAAGTCAACCACCTGTCACTGAAACGTGGCATAACAGTGGTAATTTATTGCACTTATAAAACTAACCCTCATTCTTCTTTTAATGGTTCACTGACTGAATAATTAAGAGTAAGACTAGAGCAAAGTGTTATTGAAGGCAAGAATTCATGTAACAGCTACTCCCTGTGACAGCACTAGTAAGTTAGGTAGGGGTACATGTCTAGATATTTAACATGTACTGAATGTATCTGACACTTATATAACCAGGACTAGAGCAAAGTGTTATTGAAGGCAAGAATTCATGTAACAGGTACTCCCTGTGACAGCACTAGTCAGTTAGGTAGGGGTACATGTCTAGATATTTAACGTACTGAATGTATCTGACACCTATATAACCAGGACTAGAGCGAAGTGTTATTGAAGGCAAGAATTCATGTAACAGCTACTCCCTGTGACAGCACTATTCCGTTAGGTAGGGGTACATGTCTAGATATTTAACATGTACTGAATGTATCTGACACTTATATAACCAGGACTAGAGCAAAGTGTTATTGAAGGCAAGACTTCATGTAACAGCTACTCCCTGTGACAGCACTAGTCAGTTAGGTAGGGGTACATGTCTAGATATTTAACATGTACTTATATAATCAGAACTAGAGCAAAGTGTAATTGAATACAAACTTTATGTTACAATACACATGTCTACCTAGCATGTAAATTTACAAATATACATTGTGACAATCATATCTTATTATGACTTTATAACTATTAAATAACAAGAAATATCACGACTAATTTTGGTACACAATTACTGGCAGTAGTAAGCTACTACTATGTATATGGTGATCATATCTCATTTTTGGGGGACGGCTCATTAGGATTAAAAAGAAAATCTTTAATGACAGCCTTATATAATTAATAGTACATAATTTTAAAGGTCTAGTTAAACTGAAAAAATTGCTGCAAACCGGACTTCAGCATGTCTAAACTAAAATTATTTTTATGTCAATGAGAAAACAGTGAAGCAGTTCGTCTGTTTTTAAGTTAAACCAGATTTCTTGAAGTTATGGCTTTAATTTTGTAACAGTAGTGGATGAAAAATGCATCTAAAGTAGCAATTTTTGTGGTTTTAATCCCATATAACATGTAAATCCGTGCGGTGGTTTTTGAGATTTCGTGAACAGTCAGTCAGTCAATGAGTGGTATTTGAATTTTATATATATATATATATATATATATATATATATATATATATATATATAAGATCAATTATTTTGTTTATTTATCTTTTTCCTGATAAGGCTAAAATCAGTTACGCTATATGCCATGTAACCGTTGAAATGTCAATGTCATTCTGACATAACCATATTTTTATAACCTTACATATAAAAAAACAAATCCAACCTCACAGGCAATCTAGTGTATTTCCCCATGTTCAGTCAGACTGCACAGTGCACTAAGGAGGCGGATATATTATTCTTATGCATTTTTGAGAAATCAGAGAAATCTAACTCATTGAACGATGTAACACTTTATGTTGCCTTTACTTACTGCAGACATAAAATAAACATAACTACTTTTTAAAGTTTTAAACGTTTATTGACACATTCTTTTTTTTTTCATGGCAATGGATGTCTAACTGTTTGGTATTCCAAGCTGTTTCCGCAAACATTACTGATTGGCATGAACACTCATCTACTTTGTTGTTTACTGTACAGCTTGCTTGGTGCCAGCATCAAGTAGGTTGCCAAATTAACCATCTGCTGTTCCACTCAGTACACCAAGGGCAACACAATGGCTTACAATGTAATATTCTGCATGTTATGGGCAGTTGGCCACGCTACTATACATGCAAATGATTCCAAACATCAGTAAAAAGAAACAGGATTTACACCATGTACAAAAAATTTTAATTCCCTATGAATAATATTGTTGTTCATGTCTTATGTTTAGTATAAGGGCTGAATATACATAAATAATATATGTTAAAAAGGAAGAGTTTAAGAGTTAAACCAATTTCCATCACAAAACGATAGTCAAGTTTTGTTATTTATTGGTTTCTGGCAAACATTAATTTAACTCTACATTCACATGTTCAAAGATAATTTTATTGTAAATTTACATATTCATGCAATCAGGTACACACCTCAAATTATAACCTTATAGTTAAAAGAACATTTGTAAAATTTTTATTCCTTATTGGCTCAGAAGTATAGATCCAAAATTTAGTATCTCATGGATTATAAGAGCTAAAAATAAAAATCAATTGACATCATAGAAAAAAAACTTACCTCTATACTAAAATATCCTCTGTCTACGTAGTCTCCGAGGAAGAGGTATTTCGTGCTGGCTGGGGGTCCGCCCACCTCAAACAGTTTCATCAGGTCGTAAAACTGTCCGTGGATGTCCCCACATACTGAAAACATTATACATTATTAGGAAAATACCTAATAATGTAAATATTCAGTTAAAATTCATTAGAGCTAGAACCATATTACTTTTCGACCATTCTCAAATATTAAAAAAGGAATCAATAATTGTATATTAAATATATGTAATATAAGTTTGACTTATACATGTACAGTGAAAATTATAATCTAAATGATATTGTTACTTCTCTTATCCACATCAATACAAACACTTGGTTGTTTCGCCAAACAAAAGATAACTTATTCTCATCAGTCTTTATTTTTGATAATGCCAAAGAAACGCTAGAATACTATAGTGAATCAAATCTATGATTAAAGTTTATATTTTACCCTATCTTAACAATAATTAGAAACCCCTTTAAAAATTTAGCAGTACGGTTTTGAAAAAAAACAACATTCTGAAGCATTGAAATATGCTGTACATCAACAATAACTTTCAATGTCGGCTATTCAGATCTTCTCTCTTGAACTTGGCGGAGGGGAGAAGGAGATGAACAGCTTGGCAGCCGTTATACACGTTGTCTTGCATTATTCTGTCTTAGGAACTGGAAGAATTAAATCATGATTTATTATTTGATACCTAAGAAGTCTTAACTTTTTTGTAATTTTTGCCTTCAAAAATGGTTCCACTTTCCATGAAGTATGGTTTCAAGATTTCTGGTACTGCCAGGGGTTTGAAATGAAATGAAAAGTCCTCTCTTGAAATTAATTTCTTGTTTTTCACACAATAGTAAACTTGTCTATAGTTTGTTAGCTCTTCCAATGATCTTAAAGCAGCTCCTAAAGGAAGAAACTCTTCTTGTAGGCTGTAGCTTTAACTGAGTTGTTGCCTTAGTTCTCTTATTTATACACAATATCTCTGTTTTTTGCATAAATGAGGATAAATTCTTATTGACAAGGAATCACTGATTGCCATTGGAAGATGCTTTGTTGATGCTATCATATCTGGTGGTCCTGAAACTGTATTCTTATGTCCACTTATTATTATTTGATTATTTTGCATTCATTGAAGACCATACCATATTTATAAAGTATTACTGGAGGACCAAGCTGATTTATATGAAAGCTTACCATAACCTTCAAGAATGATAGTCCTGGTGTTGGATAGACTGGTCACTTACAAGATCTGACGTATACAGAATAAACAAAGTCCTAGAACGGAACTCAATGTATATTTATGCTCAAGGAATTAAATTCCTTCATTTTTTTCTCAGTAAATCTATGTAATTTTAACAATGTGCTGTTAACCAATCCAATGTCTTAAATCACTTTAGAGGTCTGCTTTGGATCCCTAGCCTGAAAGGTTTCTCCAAAAGGCAGATGCAATTGAGGCAGTCAAATCCCTTGCTGCGATATAAGAAAAAGTTTATAAAATAATGTATATTGTTTTGTCAATGTCTAAGTCCACAAATGCAGTATGATTTTCATCAAATAAAAGCTATGCTGTATATTAGACCCGAGTCAAACGCTATGCTGACAATGAGAAAGGGGTCAATTAAATAACTCACAGTGGCAAATTCAGCAGTTTTTTTATTCATTCTTTTCCAAGTAAATAAATAAATGAAAGGCAAGGTTTTGAAAGTAACTAAACAATTTTTTCTTCCTTGGCTAGTAATAAATAATGTAGAAAATTTTTTACATAAAAGAGAAGGTAACACCATCTGAAGAGGCAGATTACTTATGTTTAGCAAAAAAAACCCTAATTTGGATTTCTCAATTTTGAGCAGTGTTGGGATTGAACAAATTTTTTTCTGATTGGACTATTTTTTAACGCTTTTCACCTACTTTACCTTTTTAATAGATGTATTAAAGTGGAAAGAAAACCATTTTTGAAATTGCCATTTTTTAGAAAAAAATATTAAAATGTGGAGATTACAAGCAAGAATTTTTATTTTAAACAATAAGAGCTAGTGCAGAATGGGAAAATTGAACTGAGTGAATCTGGTCCGAAGGTGTTAGACTGGAATATTGTTACTATAATCTGCTGAAGGAAGTATTGAATGATGGCATGGTATCTAATCACTCAAGTACAGTTATCGCCAGTAATTAGAACTGTAGTGATACTAATGAAGTGTACTCAATCACAGCCCAGGCTACTTCACACAAGTATTTAGTACTGTCACTAAGGGAATAGATTGTATTACTGGTCGCTGGGTAGTTACAGATAAAAATAAAACAAATTGGTAAACCAAACTGAGTTCTAAAACTCCTTTGGATTACTTACTGAATATCAGGTTTAATTTACTTTACATGAAAATTCTTACAAGACAAGATTCCTTGGGTGAAAATTTACCTGAATATTCTTTAATGCTCTTAATGCCTAAAGTTTTTAAATAGTCAGTCTGTCTGAATATTAGCGATCATTTTAATATTTTAACAATAAAGAACTCATAAAGAAGAGGTCCCACACAAATTGCAAGACATAAAAGTGTAGTAGAATTTGACAATAAAGCAAACAAGCACTTTTTGCTTACTGGACAGATGGGCACATCATTTCAGGACCAATGTTTAAAGGAAAGCTTTTATTGATTTTAATACATGGAACCAATTTAGTGAAGGGAAAACCTTTATAAAAAAGTAGTAATAAAAAATATGTACATGTGTTGTCTGACATAATTACTTTACATCACATAAGATGACTGAAAAAATATCTTCGTAATATGTTATTTTAAATTTTATCATCTACTTCTAATCTTACAGCATAATTATACGCTATGTTAATATATGGGATAGTTAGAAATATTTTACAAAACTTAAAATATTTCCAAGAAAACATATTTGCTGTCAAATGTTACTGCATATACTCGTACCGTATCTATCTATTCTTACACAGCGTATAATTTAATATAATACTTATATGACGTTCTTCATTTGGATTTGGATCGTTAAAAAATTATTGTATAGAAGCAAAATACAGCAGGTTTTCCACACACTACAAAAGAGATCAAACAAAATATTGTTCCAATTTTGACGTAGTAGACCTATTAAATTTTATAGTCCATCAATCCCAGTGCCATTCAAGTTATACTGTATATACTCCAAAGTATTGTGTGGTTTCTACCATAAACTTGTTATACAGAACTGAGAATTAAATTGTCACATTTGTGACAACAGGCCACTAATCACATCAAACTTTATTTACATATTCATTTGTAAACAAATTAACCTTTGTTATGTATACAATGTTCTACCACAAAGCAACTTTGACTGATTTTATTAAATTTACAATGTCGTATATGTAACATGGAAAAGCATGGATAAAAAGACACAAATTACGAGTTTATAAATTTATTCATAATGAACAAATATAAACCATAGGCCTATACATAAAATATGCCACCTGATATCCAACTCTTTGTTTAAAAGAACAAATTTAAAGCTCTTACAAAAATATTCTAAAACTTGTTTAAACCTGATATAGGAGTCAGGATATTTTTGATAAACTGATTACAGGTTTTGTGCCTTCTTTCTGCTTCTTTGAAACTTAATTAACATCTTAATATACAAAAAAACTTAATTTTATATAACAGATTTAGTTTATTTCTTGGACAAATTTGCAGTTTTAAGAGTAGGTAATAAATAATATATTTAGAGTTGTGTCCACATGTATTATTTTTTTACAAGTTAATATTTATATACATTTTTGTTGTTTTTAATCTTATTATTACTTAAGGAACGACAAGTAAACCATGTAACAAGATTAATCTATCATAGTAATTAACACTCCAAACAAATACTGTGAGATTGCGATTATCTGACTACTTGTTTATTTGAGGTAGTCAGATTATAAAAAGGTCTTATTATCAAGAACTCGTCAAAAGACAAGTATTTATAACAGAATAAAAACTATATTCGTTATATATTTTGTTACAACCATAAAATTCACAGCTTATGCACAATAACGTAAAATAACACAAAGTATCTAAAGCCTTAAAATAAATGCAAAGTGTACAACTGTAGTATGTATTGTAATATAATTATGAAATATACTTCAGTATGTACATTCAATTCATTAATGTTGAAAACAACTAAATTAGAATGAAATAGAACCTACAGTATATTATGAATTATAGTATAGTACTGTACTTATAAGTAATTGCTAAAATATGCATATCTACTGGTGGACCTCTCGCTACAGTGCTGTAGTAGACCAATCAGCTGTTTTACCGATTTGGCTTGACATGTAAGCAGTGCCAAGCAGGCGGTCGGACTGCTGCAGGGTCGGACTGCTGCGGGGACTGACTGCTGCAGGGTCTGACTGTTGCAGGGTCTGACTGCTGCGGGGTCTGACTGCTACAGGGTCGGACTGCTGCAGGGTCTGATTGCTGCAGGGTCTGACTGCTGCGGGGTCGGATTGCTGCAGGGTCTGAATGCTGCAGGGTCTGACTGCTATGGAGTCGGACTAGCGCAACCTCACTATAGTTCTCTTTTAGATAGTATAATATGTGCAATGTTAATTTATTATATAATTTTAATATTCAATAGTTGGTACTGTCATCAGCATTACTTTTAAAGCAATAAATCCCACTGGGTGATACAGTGGTGTGATATCCACCCTTTCCCTACCAACGGTAAAAATCCAAAATACAAATACGTTAACCAGTCCTCAGTCCTTCTGGCAATGTCACGAGCTGCTTTACGGCCATTGTTACAACATTCATAGTTGTTTTCTTTATATGCCTAATTCCTTGGTAGATCTTATCACATATGTAGTACATATGTGAAAGATACAAGCCAATTTCACTGAACTATTTAAATTAACTTATTAATGAAATGCATTTACTTATAATTTTGCATATTTTAATGATTTTGATACGCCTTTTTCATATTATCTTTCATAATATATATATATATATATATATATATATATATATATATATATATATATATATATATATATATATATATATATGAACATTCTTTAAACATGTCAAGTGTTAATTTTTTCTATTTGTGGTCACCAAATTAGATTATAAGGTGAAAAATGGAGTGATATGTAGAGGTTCAAGCAAAAGATGACAGAATTGTTTAAAGAACGTTCTGCTCTTTTTAGAGAAAATGTTTTATAACTAAATCCCAAAGGTATGCTACAAGGATCTCAGACACCTATATCATTAACTATTTAAAAAAGCAGATTGTTTAAGACAATGCATTTGCTATAATGTCGGCTCTGGTGGTGCGTGTTGTAACCCAGCTACCTGAGGACCAAGTGGTGTAGATAGGTTCTATGCTCAGTCCTCCTAATACCAACATGGTGCCTGCTTAATGGTTGCTATTGGTGTGGATGCCATACTTTATCCCATACTTGCTACTACTAGAGAAATATGGGGTGTGATTTTGGGTGATAGTCATTGTTGTGTAGGGGAGCGAACTGAGTATCAGACTTGTCAATTAGCTGAAAATCAGACCAAATACTAAATGGTTCAGATTCCATGTAAAGCTGTAGGTTACTTAGTTGCTCAGACTAATAAATGGCCCTTTCTGAAGAACATTTGAACTCAATAACCAGACTATACAGGTCATTCACATTCACCCCATACTGATATAATTATTCATATTTGCCTTAAAATACGCAAAAATTTGTGTCGGGTCTCATATGTAAGAATGCAAGAATATAGATGCATGCCTATGCTGCTATCTAATGGTGATTGGTTTCAAATGTGCGTTTGGATTACTGTTTGGCTCAGCTATTAGTCACTTCAGCATGTGCTGGAGAGAGACAGAGAAAGGGATTAAGATAGATAGACAAAGAAAATCACTTGTGCACGGGCGAACGACAGTGGAGCACCTGTCAAAAACATATCAAACTGTCAGCCAGGAAATCGCACAGCTGCAACAGTGGAGCACCTGACCGTGAGACGCTCCACTGTCGTACCCTCACGGGTCCCGTTTGACAAGGGTTCAAAAACTAAGGGATCTTGATATCTATGATGAGATTGTGTTTAACTTGAGAGCAATAACACCACTGTGCCTGTATGGGTGGGTGGGTGGGCCAATACCACTGTTAGTATATGGGCAGGTGGGTGATCCAATACCACTGTTAGTGTATGGGCAGGTGGGTGATCCAATACCACTATTAGTGTATGGGCAGGTGGGTGATCCAATACCACTGTTCGTGTATGGGCAAGTGGGTGGGTCAATACTGCTGTTTGTGTATGGGCGGGTGAGTCGCTAGACTAAAATCTACATTTAGAGAATGTTACATCTAAAATCTTTGTAAATTTTGATTTTGTGCCTGAATTCCACAATCAGTAAAACATTAATTAAAGTTTACCTGAGTCACGAAGAAAGTTCATCTAAGTATACGATTGTTTATTCATAAGACGCCGATCGTCAAGATATGGGCGAATATGGATTTCGAATGAGTGTAGATGAGTGAATGTAGTCATTGTTACAAACTAAGGCCGACTATTCCTTAGAAAGTGTCATTAATTAATAGCCCAATGACAAATGAACAGCTGGTGGTTATCAGCTGATCCTTCTCAAAATGTATTGACTCTGATTGGGATTGAACTGAGAACCTTTAGCACATGAAGCTGGGATTGAACTAACTATGCTACCGACCAATACGATACCACTGTAGGTGATACATATGTTTATTAAAATAAGTATACATGTTACAGTATTTACATAAGATCCAAGTTCGATTCCCGGGTTTGTTCACAAATTTTACACTTCAAATTTCTTTAGAAATAAAAAAGCCTTCTGGCATTGAAATTGTAAATATAAGCTATATTAAAATAGCCTGTTACAGTCCGATTTGTTGACACGCTTCTTAGTCATAAGAAAAGGTGTATTGTATAAGACGTAAAATCGTGAATTGATTGGCGTTTGACGTATTCCTAAGTAACTACTTTTCATAGTCCTTTCTATTAAATCAAGGCTAAACAGGTAGAACCGTCAATTATGTTAAAAGCTACATTTAAACTGAGTAATAAGTTGATAGATATCTGTTTGCAGTATATATTTTCAGTTTTGTCATAAAACGAAATATCTTTAACATATACCGTACTTATCAAATTAATTTAAATAGTAGTCAGTCATCATTGATACTCATCCAATACATTATTTTCATACCAAGCAACAAGTAGATGACAACCAAATATTTCAAATCTTTTAAGGCTTTGGATAGCAAAAGGCGTTTATTAGCAAGTGATAATTCAATATGCATGATAAGTAACTGCAAATAAAATTATAAAACATCTTATATTGTCCTCCAGATTCGGAACATTTTTACACCATGATGTTTGATTTAATTAGATAACACTTATAAATTAGTTATTTATCTGCTTTCGAATTTAAAACTCATTTTTAATTTTTAAATAAGTTATACCATACGTTATAACAGTTACATTATTATATTTTGGAAACAAATTTATTTCATTTGATTTTAGTCCAATGATGCCTATACCTTGTAGGCAAAATACCTCAAGTAAATAACACATTTATTTGAAAATTATGATAATGTACGGTATAGTACATTTTGAAAGTTGTTAGTATCTATTATGTCTCATAAAACAGTAAATAAAATACAAACAACTATATAATACAATCATGCTAAATAATAAATCTAAGTTTTAGACTTACGTAAATAATAAAGTTTTTAACATAGATCTCAGTATATTAAAAGTAATCATTTCTTCTTAAATAATGTAACTAAACATTAAGCAAGAGTCTTTCACAAGGAAAAACGTTATTTTGGTTTTAAGATAAGCAATACCTTTGTTGGACACTAGATTTAAACCAGATGGTATCATGGCCGGCAGGATGAGATGTGATGAATTCATGGAACTTTCGACCCTTGTCACCCTCTAACTTACCGCGTGGAATGCGCCAATAGGTATTCGGCGTAAAATATGAAAATCCCTGAAGGACAACATTAGAATTAGAAAGAAAACTAATCCTCCTTCTAAACAGGATACACACCACTAAGGGTGTCTTATGGATTTTTGTGGCGAGTGTATGTTCGTATTTATTAATAAAAAATATTCTATATTTAATCAAGACTATGGCTTTGATGTCAGTACCGACATTCTCAGCCATTCCTTTGCCATAATTGTAATATATTAATTGGTAATAAAATCAAAATTGTTGTCTACACACGACTTTTAAGTACTTTTTCATGTTTTTGTTATTTTCTTTAGTTACCAATAAACATACAAATGAGAATAATGCAATTTTTTGTTCTTTTTTTTAAATTCAATTTATATACTCTCAGTTCATGAAGAGCAGCACCAAGACGTAAACTGAATTTTCAAATAATGTTTTTAAAAAAATAAACATGATAATATACAGTACAATTTTTATAACCGTAGACTTGGCTGAGCGCTACTAACTTGTATGAAAATTTTTTCATTACGTACGAGCGTCCAACTTCACTTTTCTGCTTCCTATCGTGCTTTAAATATAAAGATGGTGACATAACATTGAATTAATTATACCAAATAAAAGTATATATTATTTGGTTTATATTGTGACAGCAAATATAATATAATTTATGATATATATTTTCAACTGATGTTAGTATTTGAAACTTTATTGTTGAGCACAAAGAAAAATTATCTATTGAGGAAAATTCCTATTATTCGGTCAGGCTAATTTTGTAAAAGAAAAAGAGTTAAATATTAAGTAAGTGAAATAGCGTGTTTCGTTTGAATTTTCATAGTTTGTTTGTTTTAGAATATTGTAGCCTACAAATTGAGTATAAATAGTATTTTTTGTTAGAGTTTAGTTATTGATTTTTAATTTGTTGATTATTTTAAATATTAGTAAGTCTAACACAAATTATTTAGTTTGAATTTAAATGTATATTTATTATTTTAGAATGTTATACATATTAAGTGTTAAAACTTAACAATACAGATTCGTTATTTACAAGTATATTTGTAGTTATTGACCTTTTTGTAACTCTTCCTTTTCTTTGAAACAACTTGCCGAGTAATAAAATTAATATAACTAAATAAAATCACAGCCTGGCTTTTACGAATTTGCATACACTATGGTTAATATTTCATAATTAATATGCATGGGTTAAAGGACAAGTCATGGGCAAAGGAAGAGTGTTTACACGTTCCTTTTACATAAAACTAAATAGTATCAAGTTTAATTTTTTTGAAAAAGATGAATATAAATACATTATGACCTTAGTCTTTGGGAGTTGATGCGATCCACATCCGAAAACCAAGATAGTGTGCATAAACAAGCGTGGATGTATTTTATCTCTACGATTACAAACTTGTTTTAAAACAAGTCTGCAATAGTTTAACCACTTATTAATTCGAATAAAATGAAAGATGAATAAGAATACATTAATAGTTGTATAAAATTTTAATAGTTATCTATTAATATTTAACTATTAATCACAGTACATTAATAGTTTTGATTGGTCTTTTAGGATAACCCCTTACTAGGACATATCAACTACATAATCAATGTTACACTTGCTCCTACAAAATATGCAGTGCACTTAACAAAGTTAGTATGATTTAGGAGGCCCCAAGAGCTGAGCTTGATAGTAAGTAGGAAGCAGGTAAGAGTGCTGAGGACAGGTTGTTTTAGGTGCGACAAAGGAGCGCCTCCGGAAAGGGGTGTGGAGGCGCTCCTGAGTCACAGCCCTAGCGAAAATTATTTATGACAACTCCTCAGACAGGTAAAAGGCGCTCCTGTGTCGCGGAATCCTTGTGCACAACTTATGAAAACAAAAAAATGAACTAATGACACTGAAGATGAAAACTGGCTTCACAGGGTCCATATGAGCTCTGGCGGTCTTCCTTTATCTGCAGTCAATGACTATATACACAAATATGATATAATAAATATATTTCTGAATACACTGTTATACTTACAAAAATCCAGACAACAACATAGGTTCAAACAGAAATGTCAAGGAAGAGTGATGGATTTGCTATTGAAGTGCAGAAGACATTGCAATGAATAGTAGTGAAAATAATTTCAGAAACAAACTATTTTCCCCTTGATACAAAATGTTATGTAGCGTTCTCTTTATCCGTAGGCATATTTACATTGTTATCTTCTTTCAATCTCTGCAGAACAAATAGTAACTTGTACAAATCAAATTCTTGACTAGTGTTCATCACTGTGGATACAATTAGTTTGCAACAAGACTTAGACAATGTTTTAGAATGGAGTATCAATAATAAAATGTCTTTTAATGTCACAAAATGTCAGTTGATGACTTTTACAAGAGCTCAAGATTATATGGAAACAGACTATTTCCTAAATGGAACTGCAATAACTAGAGTGAATCAGATTAAAGATTTAGGAGTTCATATGACTAATACATTGTCTTTTAATCCTCATGTTGAGTCATGTATAGCTGTAAGTAGTAAAATGATGGGATTGATCTTTAGACAAAGTGTTAATTTTAGAAGTATTCAAACCATAGTTAATCTGTACTACTCTTTGGTCAGGTCAAGGTTGGAGAGTGGAGCGGTCATTTGGAACCCTTTTCACACAACTTACCGAGATGCACTCGAAAGAGTTCAAAAGCGATTTTTAAGGTTTTTATTTTACAAATGCTTTAATGTTTACACTTATGTGGTTCCATATCGTGATTTACTAGTGATGTTTGGGTTTCGGGAGCTGGCTCTGAGGAGAACACTCATGGGTCTGGTATTCCTGTGCAGACTGGTCGGAGGTGAGGTGGATGATGCCGCTTGCTTGGCCGGTCTGTCTATCCGTGTGCCTACCTTCCGAAGTAGAAATAAACTTCTTTTCACTCTCCCATACTGCCGCACAGCCTCTCATGCTTTTTCCCCTCTTTTTCAGTTCATGAGAGCTTACAATTTACTAATCTCTAGTGAGCAGGAAATTGATATATTTTTTGACCCTCCAAACATTTTTAAATCAAAATTCCTAACAGCGTTGAGTTTATTAAATGTATAACTATTTTTATTTTTATACCTTGTTGTAAAATAATCTTGTTATCTGATGTATGTTGATTACCATTATTTACTGTATTATTATTTATTTATTTGTTTTTGTTTTTCATATGTATTTATGTGTATGTATATATATATATATATATATATATATATATATATATATATGTATGTGTATGCGCACTTAAATGTTGTTAAGGTTAAATTGTATTTCTTACTGTTTGCATTTGGTTATTAGAAATGATCAGTCACTAATTTATACAATATTAAGTTACTGTTATGAATCTTCAGAATAGGCTATATTTCTCATTTGTTATTTATTATATTACTGTATTTATTATTACTTTTAGGTTAAAGCATGTCACTGTTGGTAATATTTTTAGTTATTTATTTAACTTATCTATTAATAAGAGTAATATTATGGTTTATATTATGTGCATGAAGTGAGCTCAAGAAACCCCAGCATGAACTTTAAGAATAAATTGAACTGCTTTAGTGTAATTGGTTTTGTAAACTGTTCTAAAGCATGCAAATAAAATAAAATAAAATAAAAATAAAATCACATGGATGAACACATCAAGGTGAAATAGGCATAGACAATACAATTAATTCAGAATAACTTCCCGCCAATTTAACAGTAAACATGTATTCTTTTTTTAGTTTGTGTAAAGTCTGAAGATGGTAAATTTGTTACCGAAAACCCTTAAACAATATAAAATTATATTTAACGGAGTGTTTGATCTATTTATATAGTAACATTATATTACAAATCCAGTAAGGAAAGACCTTAAAATGAAACATATACTCACAAATTAAATACATGTTAGCATAAATTTAGGTTTACATTACTGTTGACGTGTTCTTCTTTTGAACAATAGGAATTTTCAACAAGCTAAAAATATAAAATTGTTTTAAATTTCTTTAAAGAAATGGTTTTAGCTAACAGAGAGAGTTTGTAAAAAATTTACTTAAAGAATTGACAGTTTTACTGTGTCTGTGAATATAAACTATGTGATAAATTATGTAGTGATATACACGTTAGTTTAGGAATCAGCACTTGCAAACCTGCTAAGGTAAAATTTACTTGTGTACATTAGTTTAATGTTAAGGTATATAGTGTATATATAATTTTACTATGTTCATAAAGTTTAAAATATATAAGTTTGATTAAGTACGTGTATTATTCTTATTTAACATAAATGTATTTACTTTAAATTTTAAGAGTGGTTTTAAAGTATCCCTTAGAACATTTATTACTATAGATATTATAGCACGATAACAACAAACGTGATACCACCTTGCATGAAAATAAGTAAAAGGATCTCTAATTGGCGGTTGGTGTTGTAAAAGCGCTATCAATAGATTTCCAACCATTAGAGCATTAAAAGTCGTAAGATTTACTGCGGCGGTAAGGGTAGGACGTGCAACATGCGACCTGATAACCACCCAGTCACGCAGCCTGAGGTGATTATTGTAGAGAAAACATAGGCGCGACACACAAAGGACCCTTGCGTGACATGCTTGTAGGCCTATTCCTTGCAACAACTTGACCTTATAACATTGTTAATACGCTTTCATTCCAATCTTTATCTGCAATCAAATTTCTGTTAAGGAAAACACAATATCAAGTTACAAATCATAACAATATAGAAGCAGAACAATATTTAGGATGTTTTAATAAATCTACTTTACTTTATAAGTTACAAAACACTTTTAATAAAAAGACATGTTTTAATAATATGTTACAAAATGAAATTAAAACATTTCTAATTTTTTTTCCAACTACAGATTTGTATAGAGATGTTTTAACATTTCTAATCATAACATTGTATGAATAGATGCTCTGTTAGGGATTATTTCTTCTATATCTATTTCGGACAAAAAGGGTAGAACTGTACAATACATATATGAAACAATTTATTATTCTTCAAGCTCGTTTCTTACTGTATATATAAATTAACTTACTTTTACGGTATTGAAATACTGGTAGAAGTTGCAGTTAAAGGAGCTAAGGGTTCAAAAGATATTTTATAAGTTTTCTGTAACATGACAATATCAATGTTGTTTTTTGACATTAAACAATGTATAACAAATTTCAATGACATCTTATTACAAAACATCACTATTTACATGCCAAGCCAAGCCCTCAAAAACTTCAATGACGTCTCATTACAAAACACAACTACTTTTATGCCGAACTTAGTCCTCACAAACTTCAATGACATCTCATTACAGAGCACCTAGATTTATATGCCAAACTAAACTAACCCTCAAAAACTCCAATGACACCTCATTACAAAACACCACAACTTTTATGCCAAACCTAGACCTCACAAACATGAATGGCATCTCATTACAAAATACCACTTCTTTTATACCGAACCTAGACCTCACAAAATTCAATAACATTTTCATTATAAAACATCGCTGTTTCTATGCCAAACCTAGCCCTCACATACTTCTAAGACAACTCAATATAAATAACTTATCTATTGCCTATCAACCTTGTTATCACACCCCCTGTGCCCTAAATGGTAAGCAATTCAATCAGTTTACACGGTAAAATTTGCATTTCATCCCGGAATGTGTACAACGGATTCAATAACCTCAGAAGTAATTTTGAAAGTCACAATTTTAATTAATTTGTTAATCAGAAATAATTTATCAATTTATTTCAGTATTTCTAAGTGTGTTTGTAGCTACAGAATACAGCCAAACCACTGGTCCATCGTTATATTTCGTTGATGTACTTCGTAAATACGAGGAATTTTTTTCATTTATAATTTACTTCCAATTCAAAAACAGGCGATTAAAATATTAACATTGCACTTCTTCGTAAATAAACAAATAACTGCGGTAACATGCATGTTGTGTACAACGATTAACGCCATTTCTTCGTGAATAGGCAATACCCGCAGTAAATGCTTGTTGGTTGCGTCAACAAAGATTAACGCCATTTATTCGTGAATAGGCAATACCCGCAGTATAAACGTGCTGTGTTTCGTCTACAAAGATTAACGCCATTTCTTCGTAAATAGGCAATATCCGCAGTATATACGTGCTGTGTTTCGTCTACAAAGATTAACGCCAATTCTTCGTAAATAGGCAATATCCGCAGTATATACGTGCTGTGTTTCGTCTACAAAGATTAACGCCATTTCTTCGTAAATAGGCAATATCCGCAGTATATACGTGCTGTGTTTCGTCTACAAAGATTAACGCCAATTCTTCGTAAATAGGCAATATCCGCAGTATAAACGTGCTGTGTTTCGTCTACAAAGATTAACGCCATTTCTTCGTAAATAGGCAATACCCGCAGTATATACGTGCTGTGTTTCGTCTACAAAGATTAACGCCAATTCTTCGTAAATAGGCAATATCCGCAGTATATACGTGCTGTGTTTCGTCTACAAAGATTAACGCCATTTCTTCGTGAATAGGCAATATCCGCAGTATAAACGTGCTGTTTCGTCTACAAAGATTAACGCCATTTCTTCGTGAATAGGCAATATCCGCAGTATATACGTGCTGTGTTTCGTCTACAAAGATTAACGCCAATTCTTCGTAAATAGGCAATACCCGCAGTATATACGTGCTGTGTTTCGTCTACAAAGATTAACGCCAATTCTTCGTGAATAGGCAATGCCCGCAGTATAAACGTGCTGTTTCGTCTACAAAGATTAACGCCATTTCTTCGTGAATAGGCAATACCCGCAGTATATACATGCTGTGTGTCGTCTACAAAGATTAACGCCATTTCTTCGTGAAGAGGCAATATCCGCAGTAAATGCTTGATGTGTTGCGTCTACAAAATTGACGATTTGAAGAAATTGGTTCAATCACGTGATAGTGAAATTAAAACGTGTAAGAAGAAAACTCTTATTTAAAACGGAAAGTACAAGATCTCAAAGCTGTGGTTAATCATGACCAACCATACTCACGTGTCAACTGTGTGGACATAGACAACGTTCCGTTCACGAACGGAGAAAACATAACGAATGTTGTTCAACTGTAAGTAAGGCTGTCAAGTTTACTATAAAGCCGGAAATGATTGACACAGTACACAGATTGGGGAGGAGGAATGGTCTATCATCGAGGCCTCCAGGCATCATCCTCAAGTTTGTTCGCCGATCGGACAAGGACGAGCTACTTTGATTAGCCAAAGTTAAGCCAGGATTCGCGGCTTCTGATGAAGTTTTTGTGTCCGAAAACAGAATGTTGCTAGACATTCAATGTTTGGGTGTGCATGCAAGATAATGTAGTGTGTATGTATGTAGGCCATTTAATAGTAAATGTCAGGTAATTTGGAATCTCGCATTACAGTTTTATATATAAGCCTATTCAATTTGTTTTAATGAGTTTCAATAGCGTCTCTAGGTATTGTGATAAGTGGTTTTTGTATCAAAATGTAAGAGGATAAAACTAAAACAAACATAATTTATCTGAACAGTCTCATAACAGATCGCGATGTTTTGTGATTGACTGAAACATGATTGGATGGGACCGTTAACTCGGCGGAATTGTTCTGTGACTCATTCGGTGTACAGACGTGATTGGGTGGGGAGGTTTCGGGGTGCAGGTGTCTTGGTGGCGGTCAGGAACTCAGTTTGGCGGGCACGTCACTTATCTCACTTGGATTGTGACCTTGACATGATTAGGTTTAGGCTTACTAATGATACATTTCACCTATGTACGATCTTTAATAGGCCTTAGTCTACGCTACTTAAGACAATCTATTAACCACAGTATAACTAGCTTACTTTTATATAACTACGTTAAAAGGATAAAACAGACATTGGTGGGAGGCATGACGGGCCCCTTAGTTTTGGGAGATGGCCACTATAATTGTAGTGATTTTCGTGGTTAGATATAACCATTAATGTATTCTTATATATCGATGGATACATAGGCTACTTGGGAAAGTTAATGATTTTTTTTAACTGGATAAAGTTAAAGTTAATACTCTAAAAAAGTAACTAATTGAAGTTAAAAGTTAGAATAAATTGAAACTAACTGATTACAATAACACTGTACGTGTATGGGTGGGTGGGTCAATAACACTGTACGTGTATGGGTGGGCGGGTGGGTCAATACCACTGTACGTGTGTAAAAGATAAAAGTGTGTGGTACAGAACAGTTAACATTTTATTAAGTTGTTCATAGTTAAATACAAGTTCTAATAATTAGTTAAATTATTAGAAAATTAACTGAAATTGAAAATTAAAAGTTAGTTTCGGTACAGTAAAATATACATAAACAAATACTTAATCTGTATTATCTTTTATTATTTATAATATCTTATATAAATAGGCCTATTTAAAATACATTATTATACAATACTATTAATTAGACTATAGCAATTTCTACAGTAGTTTTTGTTATATAACTGTCCGAAATCTTAAAAATTAAATATTTAATTTAATTTCTAAAATTATTAACAAAAATTACATAAGTCTTTGAAATTAAAGTTTTACATTTTTAATCTACACTTTAAAAAATCAATAACTATCTTATAGGAAATTCACGATAGCAAAAACTTTTTTTTTTATTGGTGCAAATAATAAGAAAGGCCAAATAATATCGTGACATGTTGAATCCAGGTGATTTTTATCAGGCTGGAGATGATAAGAAAGGATCACTGATAAGAAAGTATGGGGATCAGCGGTAAACAAAAACTGAACAAAGTATACTCACTCTATAAGTGAGTGAAAGCAGATCTATTCATACTATTTTCGATAAGCAATTACGTTAATTAGATGTTTAAGAATTTGCCGTTCTGAGTGCGTGTTTTATTCTTACTGAAATAAGTTAATTAAAACTTATGAACACTATCTAAATCATTAAAAAAATACATAACTAATTAACATTGATAATATTATTAATATTAAAGATAGTATTATCATTATCTTTTCTTTTCGACGGTGCCGATAGCAAAATAATGAAGACAGAACGAAATATAGCAATTTTTACTTGAAATATGCTCTGCAATATTGAAGATAGTTTATTCTGTTGCGTGGTATCATATAATGGATTGATTTTACCTAGTAAGCCTAATTTAAAATAAAGTAAACGTTTGAGGAAATGTTGGTTTGATTTACCGTTTAAATGGTTTTTCCGACTACTTTTGAACAGGACAATTTAGATATGTAATGGTCAATTAATCAAGTATTGACAGCACTAACGTCAACATGCAACTGATTTTCTTAATTAATTATACAGATAGATGGGTAAACAGGTAAAATTACAGTATTATAGTTTATGAAAGAAAAACAAGCTTTGGCCCAACACGTTGATTTAAAACAAGATAACTAAATGGCTATCTCAACTTTATCCCTAAACATAAACTAGTCAAGTGAAATGATCACCCCAGGACACAAGTCAATCCCACAACAACGGTATACTCCTTTGGTACGCCTTTTTTTATTTATAAGGCAGTAAAATGTGCGGAAAGGGGAGGGGGTGCGTCTTCAAAACAGTGATCTTGCTTGTCGGTGACAACTGGGGGAAGAGGAAAACAATCGGTCTTTGACCTGAGTTTTAGATACTTTCTCCCCACACCACATTGCTCGGACCAAATGGCACCTTATATCACATTTGAAAAACTAACTGAGTTACTTTAACCGTTAGCCAAATTTTCAACTTAGCCAAAACTAGTTAAAGTTAGAAGTTAAACAATACCAAAACTAACGAATAAGTTACAAACTTAATAGAAAAAGTAACGATTAAATTTAATTGTTAATTATTTTTAATCGTTAATCCCAAGTATGGATAACTAACTATGAGCACCAAGAGTTATGCATCTGTAAAGGGAAGATGAAAATTCCACCGAGAGACGTATGTGTGCTATACAAGTTTTAACATAACAAAGTTTTCAAAAGGTCAGTTCTAAAACACCACAAACAGGAAAGATCTACTCACCCTACGCAAACATATACTTCCGGATCAGTTTTGGTACCGGGTAGGAGCTGAATGTAAAGCAATGCAGTCGTAATGGGACAACCACTCCAGTGAACAATGAGACCGTACAATTTAGTGTAATATGTGGTTAGAGATGCTGAGCACGCAACACACGCTATTCCACTGTAATTATATGCAGCCTTAGCGACGGCCTGGGCCCAAAGTTAAGTTTAATTGGAGGCTTTTAACAATAAGCAATCAAGGCTATCAAGTTGACTAGGCTCTCAAGTTGACTGTAAAACTAACAGCCTCCACGACATAGTAAACAAGGCACATTATGGACGCTAGTCGGCTGTCGAATATCACCGCACTGCCACATTCTGAGCCGACAGTTTATTATGATGTATTGGCAGTGAGCATTAAAGGCGCCCTAATTTATTGTAAAATCAATGCTGATATTATGCTTATATAACTTAACAATGTTGGTGATTAGTGTAAAAAATCACACAACAAACGATCGTCAACTGTAATTATATTATATGCAAACATACAGGATGCGACGCCATGACGGTCTGTGAGTTCAGTTTAGTGTAATTGATGGCTGTTGGTGTAGGGGCCACGCAAAACACCTCAGTTGATCGTAAAATCGATGCAGCTTTTATGAAACTGCCACACGAGTGAAGAATGAATGTAGCCTTACAAGTTACAGTAATGTTGCTTGTAGCGAACACTCAACTCACACGAGTTGATTGTTTAACAAATGTAAAATAATCGCAAGACTGCGGCGCAAGTACAGTTTTAGCATACATTAGTAATATAATGGGGAACACTTAACCCACTCGAGTTGATTGTTAAATCAATGCAGCCATTATGAGATTTCCACCTCAGTTCCATTTGTGTTAACAGTTTAGTATAATGTGGTAGCATATATGAAAGTGTTTTAAATCTATGTTTGCATATGTTCCTAATATAAAATGCATATTCAAGAAGCGAAAGTAAAATTGTTAATGCTGGCATTTGAGCTGTCAGCATTATTACTGGTATAGTTTAGAATATATATATATATATATATATATATATATATATATATATATATATATATAAACTTATGTGATATTAATTCTTATTAAACATTCGTTTTTTGTCAAACAATTAGTAGTGTATCGTTTATTTATGTACAGTACACCAACTTTGCCAAGTAGTAATTTATTCTGGTATATCTTAACTATAGCTATTTTACAAATGTTTTCGATCACAACTGATACAAAATAAATTACTACTTTAGTCAATTACTCAACTATATCAACTTTTGTATTTACATACAATTGGAAAAATAACATCGATACCAACATAGTATTTAGTTACTGCGATTATTTCTAATGTTAGTAATAAATACTTAAATGGCTTAAGATGTACGTTTAACTTGCACAGTAATTCTGTTTACGTGACTAGTGAAAGCGTGCACGCGAAAGGGCTTACCTGATTATAAAACTGGAACCTTCGTTATGATCCCGTTTCGACCTGGACAGCCAACCTCCAGAGTAAAAATTGTGGTTAGCGATCGTAAGTCTAATCGGACACTGAGATGCCGGAGTGTTTGACAATGTAGTTGATTGTAAAAGCAATTATTTAGTTACTTTACTTTTTACATACACCAGTAATTCTAATCGTTAAAAAGGTGCACATAGATTTTAGTTTGTGGACGAAAAAGTAATTTCACTTCCTTCATAGAAGATACATTTTTATTGCATTAAAGAGTGTGCATGTATTGCAGTATTCAATCACTGTTAGGAGGTTAAAATAAACATTCACACATACACAGGTCACATTTACACAAACAACAGTTTTACATTCATCCCGTCCTTATTTATTTCTTACTTTAGACTCACTCCGGTTAATTTTCTTACAAAATCTTCCAATCATATGCCATAACTTGCCAGAGTTGTAAAATGCTTATTTGATTGCAATTTCTTTCAAACAGGTTTTATGTATTCACGTCCTTGTATAGGGCTATATTTTAAAAGTCACGAATAAATATACTACAGAATTAAAATCAACATATTTAAAATAAAATTCAAAGTGAAAACACATCACATACAAGTTATATAGAGTAAATATGATTACTTACTATACTACATGCAAACGATAAAAATAGTTAATGTAAACAAACAATAAAAGAATATCTATTAAAGCAGCTATAAAACAGACATTTCAAACAGGACCGATTCCGGGTAAAGATCTTAGAATCAAAATGAAAAGACGACAGGAAAAAGAAGCGGAACAACTTAGTCTGAGAAAAGAAAAGGAGCTAATCCGAAACACTGAAACAAAGAAATGCCAACTTATCAAACAGTGATGAATTAGCTCTTATTGGGTCCAAAAGTGGATAATACTAACAAATATTGTAGGTACTGTTCTATCAAGTCTTGCGAATGAAGGAAGTGGAATGTAACATGCTATATGAATGTTACTACTGATTGCACCATTTCATTCACAGACTTAATGAACTCACAAGCATGCGCACTACGACAAAAACTGAACAAATAAAAACACCGTTTATCAATTAAGGAATTGGAAACCGAAAGAACATTAGGCGGCCTGCCTACCAAAACAACGTTAACGTATCGCTATTTACTTAACAGTGAAGACTGACATTTGAAATCGTTATTTTAATTAAAATTTAATAAAATTTTAATAAAAATTTTTCGTTATTGAAATTAAAATTTCAATAGTTTTACACGATTTCCATTGAAATCCAACTGGTTCGTCAAGAAAGTTAGAGGATAATAATAATGTCAAATCAGAATAGGGAAATGCTAAAGTAAAAAATGTAACCCTTAACTGTACCGTGAAATCTTCAGCCTCAACTAGTCTCGTGGGGTCTTTTGAGGCCCCAGCTAAAAAGAATTGTAATACATTTTCTTATAAACATATAATAGTACTAATAATTTACTTTAACATCAGGTCTTTACACAGAGCAGGTGTTGTAAATGAGCACAGCGTATTTTTTTTTTTTTTTTTATATATAAATCAACATTACAACATTAGTCACTTTAGTGTGAAAGTCGTAACTGAGCTGAACTTCGCGTCTTCACAAAATCATATCTCTTCCAGGCCGTAAAATGAAATGGAGGGGGGAGGTCAAATGTTCGAGCAGTATTATATGGAAGAAAATGATTATACACAGTATTAAATGCATATAATAAAATGTCATAATTAAAATTTATTGCCTATTAATAATTTAATGCTATATTTAAATTACAGATAAAAATATAGAAAATACTTCTGTCATTATACAGTAATAAAACTGCTTATCACAACTTCTGGCAATACAATACGAGTGTTGCAAATGGCAAATTTCTCGAACTTTTTTTCCTCTAGATTTAATATATTTTCCGTTGTAATTAGAATCATTTTTGCATCTTAAATGTACAGTATATTAAGTAGTAAACATTTATCAGTAGGCTAGTCAACAGAGCTTGCTTAGCTACGGGGCATTTCTCTTCGCTTGCTTGCCCTTCGCTCCGTGGTTCATTCTAAACCATCCCATCGGTATAAAAACTAAGCCTGCTGCCGTCCTCCTAGACAACAAAGTTTTACAGTAAAAACCCCCGATAAACAGAAACTTTAGATGTATGCAACGAAAACCAAACTATCCAAGCTTTTGTGTCTTGTTAATGTTTATTGTAACACCTGTTTGAAATAAATTGTTAAATTAAATTAATGCCAATTTTACTATTATGGAAAAAAGGAAACGTTGAGGAAACGGGTTGTTGCTACTCTCAGAAATTTCATCCTTTCTCCTTTCTAAGTGGATCTATATTATGCAAAAGCAAACTTCTCTCCAAATTTAATCAAAATCCGTTCAGTGGTACCGGAGATTTCGTGACAAGTGGGTACATGGTTTTTTTTTGATTTTATATATTAAGAATATAAGACAAGATTACGTGTTTTCTTTGTTGTTTTCTATAAATCTACATAACACGAGAATTTGTATTACTTTTGATATATTTTACATAGGTGAAAAAATATACACGAATTCCAAATGTGCATTGATTGAATTGAAGAGAAAAATCAAGATAACTGAGTCCGTAATTGTTTGTTATTTATACTTAATTTTTACCTATAACCCTACAATGGTAACATTTGTATGATTCGCATGATTAAATACAAATTATATAATCATGTTTCGTTAATTGGAAGTTCAATCGTGCAAACCATGCTCGTGTTGTTGTCTACCAAGTGCCTTTTAAAGAATTAAAATTAATAAAATGAATTTAAAAATACTTTAAATTAATGGAAAATACAGTTGCATTATAGATGAAGATTTAGCTATATTTTTTTTTAATAGATCACACCAATATTAAACGGGGAAATATTGCTCAATTATAACGGTAGAACGGTTATCGGGCCTCTGAAAATCGGTGAAAAATAACGATGTCATTTATGGACAGCACCTTCCTGGTTGACTTTTTTAGAGAAGAACTTATTAATAAATGACAATATACCTTTCAAAATAGTTATTAAGTGTTTAGTGATACAGAATAACTAAGCAAGAATATTTATGTTCTTGGTTGTGCACGGATTACAAATGTAAGGAACCTGAAACGGGAAAGGGATCTAAAGGTGGAAAGATATAAAATAGAGAGAGATACGGATTAAATATTGTGTTTTTAAAAAACCCCAGTGAGATGGACTTTTAATAATTATGACATTAGGAGTAATGCGCAACGGTATCGCTCGTCGACCGGTTATCTCTTGCCAACTAATATTTCTTTTATAACCTTGTCAGAAGAACAATCTTACTTCATTGTACTGACAAACATAACTTACTTGTATGATTGAGTGTTCACTCCTTCGTACGTTTACAGCACCCATCCCCACTAAGAAAACTTAGTTCAGTTGATGTATGATTAGATCATGACCAATGAATACTGAGTTTTGAACTATACTAATTTTAATAATAACTAAGTTACGGCTTGTAATTAGTATTGTTTGGTAACTAAACAGACGGCAATATATTCACATATACCGGTACCTGAAACAGGCAGTAATATAAAAACATTGCTATTCGTTTTATAGTTGGCTACATTATTTATTATGAGTAAATTAACACAGAATAAAAGAGAAACTTTTGTCTCAAAACATTGATTCGTTAGAAAGCAATAAAAAATATTTAGGGATAGGCAATCATAACGATGACAAGATTATCTTAATACGCGTTTTTATGTATAGCCTAAGTGACTGTAGGTCAAGCTTTCAGTACAGCAACAATCCACCAGTGGAATGGCTCTAAACCCAGACAACAGAGATAACTCTGGTTATTCTGTGACTACAGTTAGTTGCGTCAAGTATTCGATCAATGTTGTCAGTTTGTACGTCAGAATTCACTCACAGTAAATAAATTTCAACTTCTCTCTTGCACCTAATAGCAATAAATCATTGACATAATTTTGACAAAATATAATATTTGTGTGTTAATTAAATGACGGAATGTAACAGTAACATCTTAATAAATATAATACAAAAATACTAACTTGTTATCATCACGACAGTTTATCTATTTTTATTTTTTTATATATACTAGACCAATTAATTGTGGATTTTTTAATTAATTATTTAAACTTCCTTGGACAAATGACACCACCTTATCGATGGGATAAACGAACTTTTTGTAAGTCATAAGTTTTACATAAATAACTGCTGGGACATAAAAAATAAATTTTGAACTTAGCGAGACAGCTTTAGGCTTTAATGAATATTTATATGCAAACTCCGGCTAAGTTAGCCGTCCATTCCCGGGACATTAACATAAACCCATCAGAATGCCGAAATAAACTTTCTTGACTCAGAAAACAGTCGTCCACTCTCATTGCTCCACCACATCAACTAAATACATTTTACGAGGCGTAACAATATACTCTCAAAAATATTACATTTACAAAGGAGACAACAAAATCGAGTCAGGGACATAAATTATTTTATATGTACCCCATATAAAAGGTTTTATATGTGCCCCAATTACCATAATGTCGCCACTAGTGGCGCAGTGCTGTAATCCAGCTACAAAAGTGTTGTGGAGATTGTAGGCGATATTTTCTAAACTAGGTACTTTTAATACCGACGCGTCGTCTGCTTAAAGGTTGCACTAAAAGGATGGACACTGCTACAGAAGTCTGGGGTATCCGTTTTGGATGGTAGTCAGCGTCCGCATGATGTATAAAGATATGAGTTTCAGGCTTTCATTTAGCATGTTTATGTGGCGTCAGACAAATACTGTACTACGTAGTTCAGATGCCACGTCAAGCTGTAGATCCCTTAGGTTCTCTGACTATTAATAAATGGCTCTTTCTCAGTAACAATGGTCTTATTTACTAGCAATGACTGCACTCGTTCGTCTACACTCATACACTTAATCGCCCCTCATGTTCACCCATATCTCTATGATCAGCGTCTTCTTATGAATTGAGCAGTTGCTCAATGAACGATTAATGCAATGAATAAAAGTTGCTTATTGTTACTGAACACTCCATTTATCACCAAACACCTTTTGGGACTGTCTGATTTTAATAAGCATCCAAGTTATAAGGCTTTAATTTTCTCAAAACAATACGATAACAGATGTACAGTTTTTCTACAACTCCATCAGCAGAACTTTTAAGTTTCGTCAAAGAAAAAAACACAGAGATTATTTTCTTATAGCCGCAGAGAATGTATCAGTGGCTGCGACCAATAATGTACGAATACATATATGTAGTATAAATTACTACGTTTATCGTTGCGGAGGAGCTGACCATGATGGAAGTAGGCCTACTTACATCCACCGTGGGACTGGCCTGACCATGATGGAAGTACTTACATCCACCATGGGACTGGCCTGACCATGATGGAAGTACTTACATCCACCGTGGGACTGGCCTGACCATGATGGAAGTAGGCCTACTTACATCCACCGAGGGACTGGCCTGACCATGATGGAAGTAGGCCTACTTACATCCACCGTGGGACTGGCCTGACCATGATGGAAGTACTTACATCCACCGTGGGACTGGCCTGACCATGATGGAAGTAGGCCTACTTACATCCACCGTGGGACTGGCCTGACCATGATGGAAGTAGGCCTACTACATCCACCGTGGGATTGGCCTGACCATGATGGAAGTACTTACATCCACCGTGGGACTGGCCTGACCATGATGGAAGTACTTACATCCACCGTGGGACTGGCCTGACCATGATGGAAGTACTTACATCCACCGTGGGACTGGCCTGACCATGATGGAAGTACTTACATCCACCGTGGGACTGGCCTGACCATGATGGAAGTACTTACATCCACCGTGGGACTGGCCTGACCATGATGGAAGTACTTACATCCACCGTGGGACTGGCCTGACCATGATGGAAGTACTTACATCCACCGTGGGACTGGCCTGACCATGATGGAAGTACTTACATCCACCGTGGGACTGGCCTGACCATGATGGAAGTACTTACATCCACCGTGGGACTGGCCTGACCATGATGGAAGTACTTACATCCACCGTGGGACTGGCCTGCCATTCAAATGGAGAACTGTCTACTCGACACCCATTTAGCGTATCTTATGGTTTTTCATGAACTAAAACTTTCTAAAACAATAAGATCTTTTGGACAGGGCAGCTTTGTACTTTTCACCGCCACATACCTTACACAAACGTTATATATCGAAGTCCTCTCACCTAATGGCCATAGAACGACCAGTGAAAGTAAACATTTAAAACACTGCAAAAATGTGTCCAGCTCATCCAAACACCATTCTTGATGTTTTGAATTGTTAAGGTTCTCCTCCCAGCTGTTTTCAAATAGTTTTTCCTTCATTTTCTTTTTATAGCTTTTATCTAGCCATCTTCACAAACGTTGGTTAGGTATTTGATTTCCACCAAGTTATTCTAAAGTTGAAATATTATATTTAAAGTACATTTTTAGATTTTCCTGGATAAATTACTAATCCAGACCAAGAAGAAAAACAGGTAAGTCAGCTTTGTTTGAGGCTGTACGTCAAGGAAATAAAATGCGATTACCACAAGGTAGAAAGAAACAGAGGTTACATACAAAAGTGCAGGGGTGTGCAGTAGTTAGTACTCCAGTTCACCGAGCGGATGGCAGAGCCAACACCCTTGTCAGGCCCTCCCCCTATTCTCAGGGATAAACGTAATGTAGTAGTAATTATCGCTACAGATATTTTTTAAAACATAAATAAAACTTAAGTTTGTGATTATTTTACTTGTGGTTAAATATGCTCAACAATCATGTATCCGTAATACACAGATCCAATGTTAATATAAGCTTACAAATGTGTTTACTATTGTACTTGTAGACAGTAAAAGGCTATTTCCTACAGGAACAAAAACTTCACAAAATGTTAGAAGTGTACACTATTAAAATCACGGTCAAAGCTGATATAAAGAACGATGAATCATTACAATTTTTAAAATACGTTAAAAACATAAAGCAAGGTCAACGATGTCTATATGTGTTTTACCTAAGATACAAAAATGCGTTTAGTTTTTAGTTTACTGAAAGGAAGGAAAGCTCCGAGGACATTTCTAGATTGCATTTTAACCCTAGGTTTATTGTGTTCCTTTTTGCCTAATAGAATGGGGCATCTATTCCATGCGGCTTAGCCAGCTCTAAAATCTGTTCCCCTAAACTAGCTACCAGTCTTTCTTCTGAGAGCTCGTCCTCGAATATCTCCTCTTCCTTAGCTACAGAGCTTCGTACTCAGTTAACATATTAACGTCATACTCAAGAGCTTTACCACAAAGCCTGCAATCGCTGTCTTCACTGTAGATACTAATCTTTACAAAATGTTTCCTAAAGTGGCCGAGTTCAGTGATATACGCAATTACCAACCTGATGGATTCCGAAGCATGGCGGTGAGTGATTTGGTCAACGTAGGGTTGGGTCTCCTCACCAGAGATTTTGCTAAGATCTGACCGTGAAACCACTGCCATCCACTTTGGTGGCAATATCTCGCCATATCCAGTATTTCAGTCTTGGCAATGGTAACTACAGTGCCACATACTGGTTCGGGCCCAATGAATGGAGTCCTTGCTCCCATCTTAGCTAGGAGGTCAGCCTCTTCGTTACCTGTGAGGCTGCTGTGCCCTGGAACCCACCTCAATTGGACATTATAGAGGCGGGTCAATACACACAACGTTCAAAAACACTCCCGAGCAGTCTTGAGGTAAATTGGCAAGAGTCAAGTGACTTAAGAGCGGCTTCACTGTCTCACATAATGCAGATCTGTTTGTCCCTGACTTGTCCTGCTAGCCCCTGTTGGGCGCAGACAAGGACGTCAAAGATATGCCTGGTAGATTGTGAAGTACCTCCCCAGACTGCCCCATAAGCTAGTCCCAGTAGAGGGACCGTAGACCCCGTACTGGGAGAGTGTTTAATGTCCTTCATAAACACCCTCGATGACAGAACCATCCGTATACCACACGATTTCTGTTGGTGGCGGAATTGTAGCTTAGTTTCCAGTCGACTTGATAAGGTCCCTGGATTTTGTCGACCAGATAAGGTCTGGAGAATGCAATTTTTGCGTCCATGACATCGGGTACCATGTCCAATATTCTGCTGTGTATTTAATTTTCAATGGCTCGCGAGTGGCCAGATTTAAACCTGCTTGTCTTGAGCTTGCCTACACTATTCAGTTTGTAGGCTGCCTTCTTAGCCTCTACTGTAAGGTGAAGGTCAAGTGTCAGTAAATTGAGCAGCACTTCGAGTGATGCCGTAGGTGTGCTTGAAAACGCACTCGTTATAATTAAGCATGATAGTCTTTGGAAACTAGTAATCATTTTACTCGCCGAGCTCTGACTAACCTTGTCCCGAATATATCTTTATACCAGTCTTTCCAGTGTTTTAAGCATAAACGAGGAGAGACTGATTGGTCTTAGCTTGGCTATACTGTACTTCGACTTTTCTCGCTTCGGGATAAACAACATGCTGCTCACTGCCCAAGCCATCAGTACCATAACTTTATGCCACGCTAGCCCTGAAAAGTTCACAATGCAGTTGTATAAACGAGTCTGGTGCTTTCTGCAAAAGAACAGGGTACACGCGTCTACTCCGGGTGATTTACAGTTGGAAAATGCCTTACTCTATATTCTTGAGATTAAAACAACAAAAGTTCACTGTTATCAAAATAGTTACTATAACAGCCTGTATAATATGTATAAAATATATCTTATAGATACGTTTCAACTGTTTAGCGAAATGATTTTTTTTATAATTGGTGCCAAATAAAATAAAAACAGTTCAGCTGTAGTATTTCCCTCACCTATATTGCATCACTCATAACAGCTATTGTCATGTAAATAATCTTATTACATGAAGATCATGTAAAAATCATGAACAATCGTATATAAGAACTCCTAGCTCAACATTTATTCTTGGATAAATTCTTGGAAAACTTTTATTTTCATCGACGAACACTTAACTGCATGTTACACCCGGGGGAGTAATTGTTTTTAAATGTACCACTAACTCTGGGACTCCGGGTGGTCTCTTGTTGATATAAGTCTTGCTTCATAAACACAAACTTTTACAGCTTAACTGTACAAGTGGCACATCAATGTCACGTAAACGTCAAGTGGTTGATGAACAACCAACTTTATCTAGTTATCTATTGGGGCGAGGATTTCTTCAATGAGTGGAACATGTTTATTCGTCTCGCAGACATTTACGTCAAGCTATATTATTTTTAAATAATTCCAAATACTTTACCAAAGTTTGCTAAAACAACAAATAATTTGGTTGTTAAAACATTTAAATTAAATTTGATAACTTCTATTTGCACCGTCAAACATGAAACACACCTTAAATAATGTCTATGTACAGTATATAAAAAACCTTTTACAAAAAATAATATTATTTATCTTGACGTAGCGCTAAAACAAACAAGTTAAATAAATTTGACCAAATAAAATTTGTTTTCATTACGCTAGCTAGTAATTTCTCTAAATAGCTAAACATGACAAATATTTCGAATGTACATAACAATTTAACACTATATATTTTTAACTTAATTCAAGACCATCCTAAGGTATGGAAAAGGATAGAAATGTGGGTAAAATACATTCCTCTGTATCCAAGAATGAGTAAGCGGCTATTTGTGGACAACAAGGTATTTTGGAGCTAATAAATGTTCGGCTTGACAGACGGCTTGCGACAAACACCTACACAAACTGAGACTACAGTAGAGGCCATATCACCAACCGACTCTTTTGTGCTCTATATTTTAGGCTTCTCTTAGCAATGTATAATGCCAGATCCCACTCGATAAATTAGGTGGTATTAATTTTTTAAAGTTTTTGTTTATAGTAGAGATATGTTAAAAAACGCACAGATGTATTGAATTGTACAAAGTGATCAACACTTAAGGTTTTGCAGTCGGTTTTCGGTGAGTTAACTATTTCCAATTTTATAAACAAAATCAGTTAATGTACGAGTACCTTCCCTTGAACCAGGGGAAATATAAAAAACATTATTTTACTACTACATTAGAACTTGTGGCCTTTTTCAAGTAGAAAAAGGAATTTATTTATCCATCTTTGGTAACATGAAAATACAACAATCGTTAGTCCCATCACACTATGAGGATCACTCGAATGTCAGTCAGCAATTTATTTACCCATCATTGGTAATATGAAAATACAAAAATCATTTAAATGTCTTACATCGAACCATCATTAGTCACATCACAATATGAGTATCGCTAGAATGTCAACCGGCAATTTATCGATCAATTGTTGAGTTATATGATAATCTATGTCTAAATGATCACTATTTACATCTAAACTAACGAATACGTTTATGGATTAGTTACCGCTAACAACAACATGATTATTAAAGTAATAATTCTTACAATACAGATTAATTTTTATTCCTTTGTAACACGTTTGTGTTTTTATAAAGTTTTAACAAACATATTACGACAATGTTTACTCCTTTGCTAGTAAATAACATCACAATTTAAACTAAGTAAAAGCCTAGGTAATGATAAGATAAAAAACAACATTGTGTTATTTTTTAAACGAAAAAGAGGTGATATCATGAGATAAGAGTCTGTGAATTAACAGAAAGTAACAGTATTTCTAGGACGGCTAGTGGTGTTGAATGGTCCTCTACATCGCTTATGGTCATTCTGTGCTGCTAAGTCAACGTGAAACAAGCTGTAATGACACGTTAAATAACATCAAGTCTGAAGCTGACGTCACGGTTGTAGTCTACGCTGCGCTACAGGTTTGTATATACATGCACATTACTTAATCACGGGCAAGCTAAAAGTCGTTTACTAATCACAAGAGGGCACCACTTATTTATAGGTAGCATGTAAAAAATTGCCAGCTGAAAGAAGCACTTACTTGATCACGTGTCTTATGGGTGTTCGATGAAAATTATTTTTAAAAATATTTGGAATAAAATTGTTTGTCTCGTTACAAGTAATAAATTTGTTGAGGGAAAAAATTCAAAAAAAATGTTTATGGATATATATGCCTACCCAAAGTGGCTAATTTGGCTTTCTTGGTTCCTAACTCATTAACAAACCATGCGATATATTTAATTCAAATTTTGAGACTATAGTGGACAAATGGTACTAACCAACCTAGAGTAAATTAAAACTACTAATAAAAAGAATATTTGTTTAGAGTAACCAATTATTATTTTATAAATGACGTCTGTACGAATGTAGAGTTGAAATTTGTACAATTATCTTTGGCCGAAAAATTAGAGTAATAATACATAAAATCTGTATTGAACGTTTACAATAAATTAAGGATGCATTCTCGTTTGTGCTCCAGACATGCAGCAAGAGTGCTGTTAACTCTCCACTGCCCCTAGCAAGGCATTCACTTTGATACTCGTGGCG
Organism: Stictocephala bisonia; assembly: GCA_035578905.1. Lineage (NCBI taxonomy): Eukaryota > Metazoa > Arthropoda > Insecta > Hemiptera > Membracidae > Stictocephala > Stictocephala bisonia. Next base: position 2,348,797 of record JAQJVL010000093.1, on the reverse strand, counting down.
ACAATGGTGGCGAAATGTTGAACTAAACTGCATCCAGCGCTAGTGATGGGATTACCTGCTCTTTTAGCTGAGCAGTGATAACCGCTCCCGCTCACTTGCCAGACCTGTGATTTTAACCTGTGATTAAGAGTGATTCCGCTCTTTCAGCTCTAACCGTGATTTCAGCGATTCCGCTCTTTCAATTCTAACCGTGATTCAATGTCCCTAAACAGAACAACAAATTACGGATTGGGCCTATGCTATGGGTGGTTTGCAGTTATTGTTAGTTATTACAAGTGATTTATTGATGAAAGGAGTAGAATAAAACATAGATGAGCTGAATAGTTAAGATGTTATTTGGCATGAAATATTGAACATGTACATAAACTATTGTATAGATAATTTAAATCTATGCAGAATATACAAAAAACAAATATATTTTAAGTTAGATAGAATTTACCACACAAGCATTGTAGACAAGTACATTTTACAGCATACTAAATTTATTGATTATTATTGGTAATAGACTATACACAATTATAAACTGAAGAAATATACGTTAGTCATATATTTTATCAAACTGATATATTGGTAAATAAGTAAAAACAGGTAGTTTACTTTTAAATTATAGTTTTTTTATTGTTTACAATAGACTTTTTTATTGCTTATCTATTAAACACATCTGACAGAATATCAGTTTGATAGAACTGTTAATTAATATAACATTAATTATAAGCATTAGTATCAAAATAAATAAAGTTGGAGCAGAAACGAGTCGCAGCGCTGCTCTACAGCAGACGGCAAGAAAGCAAACTAATTTACAGCTCAGTCGCTCTCGTTCAGTCAGTACAGCCAAGAACAGTCACATAGGCAGTTCACTTGAGAAGAGCCGGAGCGGGTGAGCTGATGACGTAGTAAATCACTGTACTGAGCGGTTTGGTTTGGACCCGTGATCACAGGTCGACCTGTGATTCTAAAATCACGGTGATCAAATCACAGGTCGTGATTTCTGGCCCATCACTATCCAGCGCCGAACTGAGTCAGTTGGACGACTACCCTCAAACCGTACAGTTGGTGGACCTTTCAAAATGTTCTGATGAGTGCGACAATACGGTAACGTCAGATCTCTGACGTACATATCAACATTGTTTACATAACACTAAAACTAATTATCTATCGGCTGAATTTCATTGGGGAGGGGAAGGGGGGCTAGAGTGATCACAAAGTCTAGTGACTTCCAACCTGGTTCCCGGCTAGCACTAACTTATTCCCCATAAAACCAGATAAATGTTCTAAAATAAAAAAAAACACTTTTAATCCATTTAACATGTTATTAGCCAATTTTAATAATTTAAATGTTGATAACTTTTTGAATAAATGCTTGATGTTGATTGATTGTTGGTTTTTCTAAGTTTCTGAAGATTTATTTCAACTAATTTCTTACTTAGAACAATTTTAAATACGTGTATAATAAGCGCAAAATTCAAACATAAAATATGCTAGAATAATAAATTTCGTATGGCTTTTCGCAGGGAGAGAAGTTCAATTAAGACACAGTTCCTTTAAGTCGTCTGATTAAGCGAGCTCATTTTTGTTCTGTAGGGTCGTTAGGCCATCGACTTAACGTAACTTCCGAGCCTTGGGAGTGGCACAGGGGTAAAATCGGTTATGGTCACACCGGGAATCGAAACCGAACTGACTGAGTGGCAAGCCACCCCCTCATCTACGGTTCCTGCAGCACTTGTATATGACAATACCAAAAAAATGACAAACTATAAGACATTTATAGGAAAAAATTGTTTTTAAATCGGCTTAACCATTCGTTTCATAGACGAAAGATCCATGATGGCTAACCGACCAAGGGGGCTTAAATAAGTGAGCTGTGTGACCTACCTGTGACGGGCGCCTCGATGTCGATCATGGTCTTCTCGGTGCGAAGCAGCGTCGCACCATCGTTAATGATCCGGAGGGCGGCCGCCTCGTCTATCCTGCCCTCGAGGATGAAGTGCTGTTTTAACACGTCCGGCCGCGGTTTGCCGGTCCGCGTGTCGAACACTTCAGCGGTGGTGAGTTTGTGACTTGGCGGAAACGGTACACCTGAAACAACCAGTCACATAATTAGTGAACCGCGAATCATAATTCAGTTAAATATAAAACTTGCAGAGTAAATTAGCTTTTACAACGTCATTAAAATGTTTAGCTACTTAATAAATTAGTATTATGTTTCAACATGATACTACAACTGCTTTCATGTTTCAACAGCTCGTGTTACTACAGCACAAGGTAACTCAAGTTCTTACAGCACAAGTTCTCAGAACTAGGGATATCTGTCCAACAATAGAGTAATTGGGGGTGCCACAAACTAAGTGAAATTCGGGGGAATTGCTTCATAAATGTACAAAACGGAGCTTGATCTATCCTCTGTTTAGTAGATAAACATTGTTTTTGAAGTAAATGTACAAGTAGCCACTGTGTTTCTACAAACGGCAGGTAGTTTGTTACTGTGCTGTAGAAACACGACAGCCCACAATCATGAAGTTATGGTATTGAAAATTCTTCCTAAAACGTGAACTTCTAAGCATTCTAAAACAGAAGTCAACCTAACATTTCACTTTGCTTTATATGACATCTACATGAGCAACTTCGCAGAGGTCGCTTTCTTATGGCTGTAGTGAACGCCTCAGTGACATTTAAATGTAGATAACAACTAATGTACATCTGTATACATGTGTAGTAATAATTACTACGTTTATACTTGAGGGTTTTGGATGAGTAAGTAGGGGACCGACAAGGTGTTGGCCCTTCCATCGCATGGCAAACTGGAGAAATAACTACTCGACACAAACTGACTAGACACACCTGTAGCGCACAAACAGTCTTAATACGAAGTGCAATAGTCTGTTTATTTCTTAGAGAGAATAAACAGGCTAAGACGTGTTTATCTAGTGAGAATATTAACACTCTTACTACGAAGTGCATTCTTTAGAGAGAATTAACAGGCTAAGACGTGGTTATCTAGTGAGAATATTAACACTCTTACTACGAAGTGCATTCCTTAGAGAGAATTAACAGGCTAAGACGTGTTTATCTAGTGAGAATATTAACACTCTTACTATGAAGTGCATTCCTTAGAGAGAATTAACAGGCTAAGACATGTTTATCTAGTGAGAATATTAACACTCTTACTACGAAGTGCATTCCTTAGAGAGAATTAACAGGCTAAGACGTGTTCATCTAGTGAGAATATTAACACTCTTACTACGAAGTGCATTCTTTAGAGAGAATTAGCAGGCTAAGGCGTGTTTATCTAGTGAGAATATTAACACTCTTACTACGAAGTGCATTCTTTAGAGAGAATTAACAGGCTAAGGCTTGTTTATCTAGTGAGAATATTAACACTCTTACTACGAAGTGCATTCTTTAGAGAGAATTAACAGGCTAAGGCGTGTTTATCTAGTGAGAATATTAACACTCTTACTACGAAGTGCATTCTTTAGAGAGAATTAACAGGCTAAGGCTTGTTTATCTAGTGAGAATATTAACACTCTTACTACGAAGTGCATTCTTTAGAGAGAATTAACAGGCTAAGGCTTGTTTATCTAGTGAGAATATTAACACTCTTACTATGAAGTGCATTCCTTAGAGAGAATTAACAGGCTAAGACATGTTTATCTAGTGAGAATATTAACACTCTTACTACGAAGTGCATTCCTTAGAGAGAATTAACAGGCTAAGACGTGTTTATCTAGTGAGAATATTAACACTCTTACTACGAAGTGCATTCCTTAGAGAGAATTAACAGGCTAAGACGTGTTCATCTAGTGAGAATATTAACACTCTTACTATGAAGTGCATTCCTTAGAGAGAATTAACAGGCTAAGACGTGTTTATCTAGTGAGAATATTAACACTCTTACTATGAAGTGCATTCTTTAGAGAGAATTAACAGGCTAAGACGTGGTTATCTAGTGAGAATATTAACACTCTTACTACGAAGTGCATTCCTTAGAGAGAATTAACAGGCTAAGACGTGTTTATCTAGTGAGAATATTAACACTCTTACTATGAAGTGCATTCCTTAGAGAGAATTAACAGGCTAAGACATGTTTATCTAGTGAGAATATTAACACTCTTACTACGAAGTGCATTCCTTAGAGAGAATTAACAGGCTAAGACGTGTTCATCTAGTGAGAATATTAACACTCTTACTACGAAGTGCATTCTTTAGAGAGAATTAGCAGGCTAAGGCGTGTTTATCTAGTGAGAATATTAACACTCTTACTACGAAGTGCATTCTTTAGAGAGAATTAACAGGCTAAGGCTTGTTTATCTAGTGAGAATATTAACACTCTTACTACGAAGTGCATTCTTTAGAGAGAATTAACAGGCTAAGGCGTGTTTATCTAGTGAGAATATTAACACTCTTACTACGAAGTGCATTCTTTAGAGAGAATTAACAGGCTAAGGCTTGTTTATCTAGTGAGAATATTAACACTCTTACTACGAAGTGCATTCTTTAGAGAGAATTAACAGGCTAAGGCTTGTTTATCTAGTGAGAATATTAACACTCTTACTATGAAGTGCATTCCTTAGAGAGAATTAACAGGCTAAGACATGTTTATCTAGTGAGAATATTAACACTCTTACTACGAAGTGCATTCCTTAGAGAGAATTAACAGGCTAAGACGTGTTTATCTAGTGAGAATATTAACACTCTTACTACGAAGTGCATTCCTTAGAGATAATTAACAGGCTAAGACGTGTTTATCTAGTGAGAATATTAACACTCTTACTACGAAGTGCATTCCTTAGAGAGAATTAACAGGCTAAGACGTGTTTATCTAGTGAGAATATTAACACTCTTACTACGAAGTGCATTCCTTAGAGAGAATTAACAGGCTAAGGCTTGTTTATCTAATAAGCAAATTAACCCTCTTACTATGAAGTGCATTTCCTATACATAATTAAAAGAGTAGGCATATCTATCTATTGAGGTAATTAATAGTTTTACTGTTAAGTGAAAATCAGTAATAGAAGGTGAGTGTTTATCTAATGAGTTAATTACTGTAACAGAATTGTTACAAATTATTTTTTGAAGAAACTATTAGTCTCAAGTGTGTTAGAATTTTCTAGATAGTTCATTAAATTCTAGATAGAATTGCTAATTCTAGATTAGCAAATTAAAAGACTACGTGTGTTTATCTATTGAGACAATTAACAGACCCGAGGCGTGGCCAGTCCATTGAGCCAATTACCAGAGTAATCGTGATTTCCACTTAGTGAATAGACTTCGACATTCTATCTGCAGAGACAACGTAGATCTGAGTACCATTCCTCAGATTCTTGACTTTTATTGCATTCAGATTGATCTAGTTTTGTTGTATTTTTATATTATATGTTGACAGGCCGTACAGTCATCATATTGAATAAATAAATAGAATTAGCGTGTACATCTTCCAAATTTGTACAGATTAACCGATTTGTAGCATTAGCAAATTATCATCTAAGGAAATTAAACAATGTACCGTAAAGTTAATTCATTTACATAATTAATACACGAGGCGTGGTTAAATAATTAGATAATTATAACATTTGTCGGGTTATCTTCTAAGGAAATAGACACAGTGAAGTGAATTACTGTACTGATTTACTAATAAATTGTAGTGAAGTGAATTACAGTACTGATTTACTGATAAATTGTAGTGAAGTGAATTTCCTACAAATAATTTACTAGGGCGTGTTTATATATTGAGGAATTTAATAGTATTTCTGTGAAGTGAAATTCCTAGAGATAATTAACAAACCAACGCGTCTTTATCTAATGAATAAAATACAAGTAAACGTCATCAACACAAATTTATTACAATATAAGTACAAAATGCACAAATATTATGGTGATCGATTTCGGTGAACCACGCTCACCTTCCTCAGACCAGAGGGATTCCCAAAAGAATGAATATAATATAAGAAGAAAATAACAGTCTTACTGTAAAGAGAACTTTCTTGATAATTAACTGACTAGGCGTGTTTATCTAATGAGACAGTTAACAGACTAATGTGTATTTACGTAATGAGACAGTTAATACACGTGTTTATCCAATGTGACAGTTCTAAAAAAAATGCGTATTTACGTTATGAACACTAAGGAGTGTTTATCTAATGAGATAGTTAAAAGACTAAGGCGCGTTTTAACTAATGAGACAATTAACGGTCTTACTATTAAGGACATTTTTTTGATAACTATCTGACTATACGTATTTATCTAATGAGACAGTTCACATACTAAGATGTGTTTACGTAATGAGACAGTTAATACACGTGTTTATCCAATGTGACAGTTCTCAAAAAAATGCGTATTTACGTTATGAACACTAAGGAGTGTTTATCTAATGAGATAGTTAACAGACTAAGGCGCGTTTTAACTAATGAGACAATTAACGGTCTTACTATTAAGGACATTTTTTTGATAACTATCTGACTATACGTATTTATCTAATGAGACAGTTCACATACTAAGATGTGTTTACGTAATGAGATAGTTAATACACTAATGAGTTTTTATCTAATGCGACAGTTCACAGACTAAGGCGTGCTGAGATAGGACTTCATCCCAGATGTTTTATGTAATATCATAGTCGAAAATAATTTCTTAGCCTTACACTGACCTGTCTTTTTATTTTATTTAATAATAAACATTACAATTTATTATCATATAATTAACAATGCATTATAAAATATTAAAACATACTAAAAATTGTGATAAATAAATATTTACATTTCATACCATGTGCTTAAATTTTTAACACCTGAAAAAACTGCTTGTTGGAATGTCCAAATAGTCACTGTGCATAGTGTCCTATTTATAGGACGGCCATTTTTCAAAATATCATTATAAAATATATTTTCAATTTTTTTTAATGTTGTCTGTAGTGTAAATATGACATTTAAACTATTTTATTAAAAAAATAACAAAAAAATGTATGCACTAATGGGCTAAGAGTGTTTATCTAATGAGACGCTACACAGACTAAGGTGTATTTACGTAATGAGATAGGTAATAACTAAGTATTTTTTATCAAATGAGATGGTACTACACAGACTATGGTGTAATTACGTAATGAGATAATTAATAAACGAAGGAGGTTTATCTAATGAGACGGTACACAGACTAAGGTGTATTTACGTAATGAGATAGGTAATACACTAAGTATTGTTTATCAAATGAGATGGTACTACACAGACTAAGGCGTAATTAGGTAATGAGATAATTAATAAACTAAGGAGGTTTATCTAATGAGACGGTACACAGACTAAGATGTATTTACGTAATGAGATAGGTAATACACTAAGTATTGTTTATCAAATGAGATGGTACTACACAGACTAAGGCGTAATTACGTAATGAGATAATTAATAAAATAAGGAGGTTTATCTAATGAGACGGTACACAGACTAAGGTGTACTGTATTTACGTAATGAGATAGTTAATAAACTAAAGCGTGGTTAGCTAATGAGAGATTTGTCATGTTTATCTAATGAGGAAATTAACACATTATGGTACTTAGTGAAGCCGACAAATAAATTATATTCCGGAGAAACCAACAGCCTCAAACATAATGGAAAATTAAAGAAAATTAAATGTAAATATAAATTTAAAAGTGTGCTCATCAATGAGACAATTAACAGTTTAAGGTGTGGCCAGTATATTTATCCAATTAATAGAGTTTTTGTAATTTTCACTAAGTGAAAAGACTAACTGAGTATAACGAGACATTGGACTATTTACAATTACAACTCCTTACAAAATGTATACAATCCATTAATAGTCCGAACAAACAGGTTGTATTTTTTTAGTCATCAGATTAGCGTTCCTTTATCAACATCCAAATGAAGTCTGGGAACTTATATAAGTGTAAATTAATTCAAATGTCATTTAAGTATTGTTGTTCAACACACAGAGACAAATAGTTTCAATTTTGTCTTTACGTATGTCAAGCTGCGAGAGTCCTAGTGGGTTGTTTGATGGTTTATCATTTTCTTTCGTGGCGCTCTGGCTTGAGGCCAATTCATTTTCCATAACTTGAAACGTAGCTAATTAATAACCTATATTACATAAGCAACAACGGTGTTGTTTATAATAAGACGATGTTAGTTTTTCCCTCGTTTTAAACAATCACTGGATCCGGTTATCAGTTTTCTGTTTAGACTAGTGACTAGGGCTAGTGTTTGAATAGTGATATATTTGTCGAGCGAAATGTTCACGATGTTCACCCACACCGTGGCCATCCATGCACCGCTGAAAGCTTGAACAAAGTGAAAGTTTGATGAGGAAGAGGGCACACTGGAGTTGGTCTCATGGAAACCTTTCTAGTTCTCTGCATACATTCCACCCCCAAACTCCAGATTTCACAACATGTTGTTTCTTTGTCACACGAGCCTATGACAATACGGGAAGTAATAATTTATATTGACCAATGAAAAATTAAAAAACATAACTTAAATGAATACTTTAATCAAACGCCGAAGAATACATTAACATTATATTAAGACTCGTTAAAAACAAGGTGACATCAATTTTAAAAAGTCAAATTTGTTCTCTATACACAATATTTTAGTTCTAGTGCCAAATTACTGTGTCACGTCGGATTTCAATTATACTGAAAACCATTATACTGTAATTCCTATTACCAAGTCTGGTATTATTTTTCCTACAACTTTGATTTGATCTATTATTCAGGGTTTTCAATGCTATCATAGTTAAAAACACAAAAAAGTAGCTTGTGATTTTTTGTTGATACATAAAATATATAGGTCAAAATATATACCATTTTTATGAAAGAGTTTCTTTTCTTTAATAAGGAAGTATAGAAGAAGCAGGGCGTGTACTCGATTGTTTTGTAGCTTCCCCATGAGACAAACACCTTTTAGACTAACTCTAAGTCATTACTTTATCATTTATGATAATAGGCTAGTTTATAAATGAAGCATTTTCATAGGTGCAGTTATATTTCCATGTATTAGAATTATGTTTACTAAAGAATGTATTTATTTATTTTTATTTTTTATTTAACTTATTTATTTTTATTTTGTGTGTGTTTTAGCATATAATAGGTTATATTTCATAACATTTTATATTTTATATAACAATTATAGCTTAAAATAATATACAGAAAAAGCTATCTAGCTATAAAACTGAGCAACTTTATAATCATCTGAAACTACTACAGAATCTTAAACTTTCCATTTTTACTGTAGTAAAAATGTGCAATAATCTTAATATTTTAGTGCTTAAAATTCTTTAGGTACGTTTAAAAGTAATCTGATTTAACATCAACCTAAAAGTAATGTTATTTTTTATTACTCGCGGTAGGCTATCATGAGGAGAGGCCAGGGGGCGGGAACGGTCACGAGTGACCCACTGTCGTGACAAGCCCAGTCAACAAGTCGTGGAACCCGAACTTTGACTTTCACTAGCAATCAATCGTCATGAGCAAATTGCCGTCCTAGGTTACGTAAAGACGATAGACAACCTCAGTATCCACCCACTCTTAATCCCTGACCCCATGTATATGCAGTATTACCGTTCTAGGTTACCTACAGACAATAGCCAACCTCAATGTCCAGCCACTCCGAATCCCTGACCCACTGTATATACAGTATTGCCGTCCTAGGTTACCTACAGACAATGTCCAACCTCAATGTCCAGCCACTCCTAATCCCTGACCCCTTGTATATGCAGTATTACCGTTCTAGGTTACCTACAGACAATGGCCAACCTCAATGTCCAGCCACTCCGAATCCCTGACCCACTGTTTTTACAGTATTACCGTTCTAGGTTACCTACAGACAATGGCCAACCTCAATGTCCACCCACTCCTAATCCCTGACCCACTGTTTATACAGTATTACCGTTCTAGGTTACCTACAGACAATGGCCAACCTCAGTATCCACCCACTCATAATCCCTGACCCACTGTTTATACAGTATTACCGTTCTAGGTTACCTACAGACAATGGCCAACCTCAGTATCCACCCACTCATAATCCCTGACCCACTGTTTATACAGTATTACCGTTCTAGGTTACCTACAGACAATGGCCAACCTCAGTATCCACCCACTCATAATCCCTGACCCACTGTTTATACAGTATTACCGTTCTAGGTTACCTACAGACAATGGCCAACCTCAGTATCCACCCACTCCGAATCCCTGACCCACTGTTTATACAGTATTACCGTTCTAGGTTACCTACAGACAATGGCCAACCTCAGTATCCACCCACTCATAATCCCTGACCCACTGTTTATACAGTATTACCGTTCTAGGTTACCTACAGACAATGGCCAACCTCAGTATCCACCCACTCCGAATCCCTGACCCACTGTTTATACAGTATTACCGTTCTAGGTTAACTACAGACAATGGCCAACATCAGTATCCACCCACTCATAATCCCTGACCCACTGTTTATACAGTATTACCGTTCTAGGTTACCTACAGACAATGGCCAACCTCAGTATCCACCCACTCCGAATCCCTGACCCACTGTTTATACAGTATTACCGTTCTAGGTTACCTACAGACAATGGCCAACCTCAGTATCCACCCACTCATAATCCCTGACCCACTGTTTATACAGTATTACCGTTCTAGGTTAACTACAGACAATGGCCAACCTCAGTATCCACCCACTCATAATCCCTGACCCACTGTTTATACAGTATTACCGTTCTAGGTTACCTACAGACAATGGCCAACCTCAGTATCCACCCACTCATAATCCCTGACCCACTGTTTATACAGTATTACCGTTCTAGGTTAACTACAGACAATGGCCAACCTCAGTATCCACCCACTCCGAATCCCTGACCCACTGTTTATACAGTATTACCGTTCTAGGTTAACTACAGACAATGGCCAACATCAGTATCCACCCACTCCGAATCCCTGACCCACTGTTTATACAGTATTACCGTTCTAGGTTACCTACAGACAATGGCCAACCTCAGTATCCACCCACTCCGAATCCCTGACCCACTGTTTATACAGTATTACCGTTCTAGGTTACCTACAGACAATGGCCAACCTCAGTATCCACCCACTCATAATCCCTGACCCACTGTTTATACAGTATTACCGTTCTAGGTTACCTACAGACAATGACCAACCTCAGTATCCACCCACTCATAATCCCTGACCCACTGTTTATACAGTATTACCGTTCTAGGTTACCTACAGACAATGGCCAACCTCAGTATCCACCCACTCATAATCCCTGACCCACTGTTTATACAGTATTACCGTTCTAGGTTACCTACAGACAATGGCCAACCTCAGTATCCACCCACTCCGAATCCCTGACCCACTGTTTATACAGTATTACCGTTCTAGGTTACCTACAGACAATGGCCAACCTCAGTATCCACCCACTCATAATCCCTGACCCACTGTTTATACAGTATTACCGTTCTAGGTTACCTACAGACAATGGCCAACCTCAGTATCCACCCACTCCGAATCCCTGACCCACTGTTTATACAGTATTACCGTTCTAGGTTAACTACAGACAATGGCCAACCTCAGTATCCACCCACTCATAATCCCTGACCCACTGTTTATACAGTATTACCGTTCTAGGTTACCTACAGACAATGGCCAACCTCAGTATCCACCCACTCCGAATCCCTGACCCACTGTTTATACAGTATTACCGTCCTAGGTTACCTACAGACAATTTCCAACCTCAGTATACACACAGTCATAATCCCTGACCCACTGTTTATACAGTATTACCGTTCTAGGTTACCTACAGACAATGGCCAACCTCAGTATCCACCCACTCCGAATCCCTGACCCGATGTAATTATTACCGTTCTAGGTTACCTACAGACAATGGCCCACCTCAGTGTCCACCCACTCCGACTTCCCTGGCCCGGTGTATATAAATACCGTTCTAGGTTACTACAGACAATGGCCAACCTCAGTGTCCACCCACTCCTAATCCCCGACCCGATGTATATGCAGTATTACCGTTCTAGGTTACCTACAGACAATGGCCAACCTCAGTATCCACCCACTCATAATCCCTGACCCACTGTTTATACAGTATTACCGTTCTAGGTTACCTACAGACAATGGCCAACCTCAGTATCCACCCACTTATAATCCCTGACCCACTGTTTATACAGTATTACCGTTCTAGGTTACCTACAGACAATGGCCAACCTCAGTATCCACCCACTCCGAATCCCTGACCCACTGTTTATACAGTATTACCGTTCTATGTTACCTACAGACAATGGCCAACCTCAGTATCCACCCACTCCGAATCCCTGACCCACTGTTTATACAGTATTACCGTTCTAGGTTACCTACAGACAATGGCCAACCTCAGTATCCACCCACTCATAATCCCTGACCCACTGTTTATACAGTATTACCGTTCTAGGTTACCTACAGACAATGGCCAACCTCAGTATCCACCCACTCCGAATCCCTGACCCACTGTTTATACAGTATTACCATCCTAGGTTACCTACAGACAATTTCCAACCTCAGTATACACCCAGTCATAATCCCTGGCCCACTGTTTATACAGTATTACCGTTCTAGGTTACCTACAGACAATGGCCAACCTCAGTATCCACCCACTCCGAATCCCTGACCCGGTGTAATTATTACCGTTCTAGGTTACCTACAGACAATGGCCAACCTCAGTGTCCACCCACTCCGACTTCCCTGGCCCGGTGTATATAAATACCGTTCTAGGTTACTACAGACAATGGCCAACCTCAGTGTCCACCCACTCCGACTTCCCTGGCCCGGTGTATATAAATACCGTTCTAGGTTACTACAGACAATGGCCAACCTCAGTGTCCACCCACTCCGACTTCCCTGGCCCGGTGTATATACAGTAAATACCGTTCTAGGTTACTACAGACAATGGCCAACCTCAGTGTCCACCCACTCCGACTTCCCTGGCCCGGTGTATATAAATACCGTTCTAGGTTACTACAGACAATGGCCAACCTCAGTGTCCACCCACTCCGACTTCCCTGGCCCGGTGTATATAAATACCGTTCTAGGTTACTACAGACAATGGCCAACCTCAGTGTCCACCCACTCCGACTTCCCTGGCCCGGTGTATATAAATACCGTTCTAGGTTACTACAGACAATGGCCAACCTCAGAGTCCACCCCGATGTATATTTAATAGTTCTAATTTTTAGCTCTTGGGGTGTTCATTCAGTCGCCCAGTTGAACGCTCCAAGGAGTTTAGTTATAGATTTCATGCAATTGTCGCAAGGATTAGCAATGGGCCTGCCACACTAACCCACATAAACACATTTCCTCCCCTCTCTCTCCATCACGGTTTCCGCCTAAAGATGGCAACAATGTATGGATATATCGCAAAAATCGATAAATACTTTTCGATGTATCCATATATTAGTATCGATATTTTCTTTCGATAATATCCTCCACATCGATATTTTGGTCCAATACAGTATATCACTAAAAACTGACGTTTTTCTCTCTCCTCAAAATCATCACATTAAAAAAAAAACATATTTAACATGTTTGTCTCTTATGCGTACAAAAATGCATTGAAATAGTTAAGTAACTTTATTTAATGTTTTACGTACGGTAAGGTTAAGTGAAAAAGTGATTTCCAAACTTTAATTTTAAACAGTTTACCTGACAAGCATTGAAAGTAGGTTTAGTGAATTAATTTGTTTAATTTTTAGTATGCAAGTCTAATGGCATTTTAAGATGTGAAAAACAAAAATAACAATGTTAATACATTTTTCTGTTATAATTAACATAAATATTAAAGGTATGATTAGTCTTATTTCGATTTTTTGTCATCTGAAACCCGACAGACCACAACTTGCTTCGTGTAGATAAATGTATTTGATATTTACAATCATTAGGCTATTCTAAATAATAACAGTAAAACATGAGTGTTAGTCCATAATTATAAACAGATCAATCCGATACATCCGTTACAAAAACTGATATATCGGTATTTTTCTTTCGATATTATTGTTTGATCAATATCTGGATTGCGATCTTTCGATAATTCGATATATCGATTTGTTGAAAATATTTGCAATCCCTATTCTTGCCTCCTCGTCCTGCAATTTGCACAAAAGTATGTAACTCCCTCATTTACAGTAAACTTTAGCAATTAAGTGTTTATATGTTATCAATACTCTTTCAGCCGAAGAAAATTATAGACATTGTCCTTTAAAATGTATATATATATATATATATACATAATTAGTTACACTTCTTAAAAAGAATATTATTTGTTTTCAGTTTCCTGTTTACACTAGGTTGGTTTACACCTTATGTCTACTATAATCTCAAAATTGTATTAAAGTATATTGTATGGCTTCTTAATGAGTTATATACCTAGGAATGCTAAATTAACCAATTTAGTTAGTCACATCTTCATTGAGTAATGTTCTGAATGTTTTCCTTAAACATATTTGTTACTTCTAAGAAGACTTGGACTCTTAAAAAAAAAAAAAACAAAAAAAAACATTACCCTAAGGATGAGTTCCTGCCAAACTCCACTAACACTGAGAGCATTGGGAGTTTTAAGTTCCATATATATTATTTTACTTCTAAATTACAATGTAAAAACGAAGAATTAAATTTTAAATAAACCCGGTTCCTGTTTTATAGCGTTTGGGAGTATTGTCATGCAGACACTGATAGTAACCTGTGGCTTTCTTTGTATATAGATGTATATGTAGTAATATTTTATCAGTAAGAACGTTTCAGTTTAAATGTAAACTAACAACATTGTTGACACATTTCATGTAATGTACATTATCAATTAAATAAAGAAGTTTTGGTTTAAGTTCATGCGTCATATATTTCTACTGACTCCGTCGACCCTAGTTTTTTACTGCATTTCCATAATATTAATATAGTATTAATAAAATAACAATAAATTTACTTTACTTATAATGATAATTTGTAAAACTACTGCACCGTTGTTAATAAACTTAGTGCGTCACTAAAACATTAGGCCTACTTTCCTTTCGTCGCTACCATTAGGATTATTGAAAATCTGATAGTGCAATATCGGAAATCTGATTGCGGCACAGCGTAAAAAAAATTAAATGTCGATACGAGCTTTCTTTAAGTACATCGTTGTACATGTGTTGCTCTGTTAGCAGTTTACGGAATGGGCACAAATAGCACATTTTAAAAAAGCAACATTGTTTCAATTCATTTAAAAATACGAGTTTTAACATAAATTCATGATGATACAAACTGATGTAGTACAAAATGAAAAAGTACACTTTTAAAAGATGGTTCTTTTTAAATACCAATTTCGTCCAATTTAATTAAGAATCACAAAATGTTATTGTAGAAGTCCTGAACTCCGTATTTCACTGCGAACAAGACAGAAAATAAGTAACAATTGTCCATAATCATGTTCGGCTATCACCCTTCAAACTGCCACTGGTGTCCTTTCCTGCAAGAGACATTCATTGTCACAGATGGTAGGTACTATATTTCGTTCCACATACAGTAGTGCCAACCATTCATCTACGCAACTAAAGCACGGGTAAAACTGGAAAGGTACGAAGCTTTATAAAGACGCCTCCAGATACCTTTCCTGCAAGAGACATTCATTGTCACAGATGGTAGGTACTATATTTCGTTCCACATACAGTAGTGCCAACAATTCATCTACGCAACTAAAGCACGGGTAAAACTGGAAAGGTACGAAGCTTTATAAAGACGCCTCCAGATACCTTTCCTGCAAGAGACATTCATTGTCACAGATGGTAGGTACTATATTTCGTTCCACATACAGTAGTGCCAACAATTCATCTACGCAACTAAAGCACGGGTAAAACTGGAAAGGTACGAAGCTTTATAAAGACGCCTCCAGATACCTTTCCTGCAAGAGACATTCATTGTCACAGATGGTAGGTACTATATTTCGTTCCACATACAGTAGTGCCAACCATTCATCTACGCAACTAAAGCACGGGTAAAACTGGAAAGGTACGAAGCTTTATAAAGACACCTCCAGATACCTTTCCTGCAAGAGACATTCATTGTCATAGATGGTAGGTACTATATTTCGTTCCACATACAGTAGTGCCAACCATTCATCTACGCAACTAAAGCACGGGTAAAACTGGAAAGGTACGAAGCTTTATAAAGACGCCTCCAGATACCTTTCCTGCAAGAGACATTCATTGTCACAGATGGTAGGTACTATATTTCGTTCCACATACAGTAGTGCCAACAATTCATCTACGCAACTAAAGCACGGGTAAAACTGGAAAGGTACGAAGCTTTATAAAGACGCCTCCAGATACCTTTCCTGCAAGAGACATTCATTGTCACAGATGGTAGGTACTATATTTCGTTCCACATACAGTAGTGCCAACCATTCATCTACGCAACTAAAGCACGGGTAAAACTTGAAAGGTACGAAGCTTTATAAAGACACCTCCAGATACCTTTCCTGCAAGAGACATTCATTGTCACAGATGGTAGGTACTATATTTCGTTCCACATACAGTAGTGCCAACCATTCATCTACGCAACTAAAGCACGGGTAAAACTGGAAAGGTACGAAGCTTTATAAAGACGCCTCCAGATACCTTTATTTTTCTGTTGTTTGACTGTTTTGGGTTTTAGTTTCATGTTCATTTAGTTTATTTTTATAGTTTATATTTGTTATTATGTATTTCTATAATATTTGTGCCTCCTTATTGTTATTTCATTGTATTATTCTTTATAAATGATAATTTGTTGTAATAACTTTTATTGATATATGTGACAATTTATGTTACTATTCAAGACAATAATTTATCAAACAATCAGTTCAGAAGGGCCTAAGTGAACTTTATTCAACGAGTTAAGTACCGACCATCAGCTTCAGTTAGGGACTCGACCCTTGGACAATAACCTCCGCCGACAAGAAATCGAGAAAGTCAAGTTGGAAATGTTTAATGGACTAAACCCAAAAGAATATACATAAACTGTTTAGTTGCAACAATACAATTGGGTTTGTTACCTGTATTAGTGCCCGTATAATGTAAAATAAATACATTTTCTACACTGTAAAATCACGTTTTACACCGCGTATGTGTATGACTTACCACGTTAGTTATCGTTTGTACGCTATGCCACTGTATCATACATGTTAGGAAAATTACGAAATAAATCAACTAAGAAAGTTACAATTTAAAAAATGTTCTAGTTAAAAAACAATACAATAAAATCATATAAGTTAATTCAAGCTACTTCTAAGCGGTTAATAGAATAATTTTATTCAGATAGCATATATTCCGCCAAAACCCATACATAAAAACAGATTGATCGATTTTTTTAACTTCACTCGCCAGTTCACATGGCCCTGCAAGCCTGTGCGTGAACTTTATTCAACGAGTGAAGTACCGGACGTTGGCTCAGTGGGGAGACCTTGCCCTCCACAGTCCGAAGCTTTAGCTACTGAGCCACCACGGCGACATGAAATATGTTGGCCAATAATTCATTAGTAAGTTAAATGAACCCATTTATTGATCAAGAATATATTTACAGAAATATACAAAACTTGAAAGCTAAAGAAAATAGTCCCGTATATGTCGTGGTCGACCCGTGCGTGGGACGAGTCCTATCGAATAAATTAAAGTGAATCAGGGTTCTTGAAAAAAAGTAATTGTAACTCAGGATTTAAATATATATATATATATAAGTTGGTATAAACGCTAGAATATGTTGGGACAGCTATCGACGTGTTAAACTGCGTAAAACATGCTAGGTAGAAGACGTAAATGAATAATAACAAAAACTTTACAAAATTTGAAGTAAAAAGGGAAACAAAATTTACCATTTTAGCCATAATATTCACTTGTCCGTTAATTGGGCCGTTGTCATGGCGTTAATTCTTCCCATGTGGAAGTGTTCAGATGATAACAAGGGTCTAATTAATTAAGCGTGTTCGCTCTTGGTAAGTGGTGCGGGCTACCATTGAGCCGTTCAACGTGTCGTCCCATGCAGTGGTTATACCCAACTACAATATTATGAAAGGTCGTTTATTTATAGTTCAAAAAATGGTAATCGAACCATCTGAAAGCTCTACAGTTGGATAAAGTTAAAGAAGTAGACCTGCTCTGCAGTTGGATAAAGTTAAAGAAGTAGATCTGCTCTGCAGTTGGATAAAGTTAAAGAAGTAGGTAGACCTGCTCTGCAGTTGGATAAAGTTAAAGAAGTAGACCTGCTCTGCAGTTGGATAAAGTTAAAGAAGTAGACCTGCTCTACAGTTGGATAAAGTTAAAGAAGTAGACCTGCTCTACAGTTGGATAAAGTTAAAGAAGTAGACCTGCTCTACAGTTGGATAAAGTTAAAGAAGTAGACCTGCTCTACAGTTGGATAAAGTTAAAGAAGTGGACCTGCTCTGCAGTTGGATAAGGTTAAATAAGTAGACCTGCTCTGCAGTTGGATTAAGTTAAAGAAGTAGACCTGCTCTGCAGTTTGATAAGGTTAAATAAGTAGACCTGCTCTGCAGTTGGATAAAGTTAAATAAATAGACCTGCTCTACAGTTGGATAAAGTTAAAGAAGTAGACCTGCTCTACAGTTGGATAATGTTAAAGAAGTAGACCTGCTCTACAGTTGGATAAAGTTAAAGAAGTAGACCTGCTCTACAGTTGGATAAAGTTAAAGAAGTAGACCTGCTCTACAGTTGGATAAAGTTAAAGAAGTAGACCTGCTCTACAGTTGGATAAAGTTAAAGAAGTAGACCTGCTCTACAGTTGGATAAAGTTAAAGAAGTAGACCTGCTCTGCAGTTGGATAAAGTTAAATAAATAGACCTGTTCTACAGTTGGATAAAGTTAAAGAAGTAGACCTGCTCTACAGTTGGATAAAGTTAAAGAAGTAGACCTGCTCTACAGTTGGATAAAGTTAAATAAGTAGACCTGTTCTACAGTTGGATAAAGTTAAAGAAGTAGACCTGCTCTACAGTTGGATAAAGTTAAAGAAGTAGACCTGCTCTACAGTTGGATAAAGTTAAAGAAGTAGACCTGCTCTACAGTTGGATAAAGTTAAAGAAGTAGACCTGCTCTACAGTTGGATAATGTTAAAGAAGTAGACCTGTTTGTACATGTTTGCGGAGATTTATTACGATAATGTGTTTGTTTTGTTTAAACAGATTTAAACTGCAAAACAGTTTTATGGAATTACAGTAGCGATTTACTACTGGACCCTAACACAGCAGATAATAAGAGACACAACATTTATCTATGTGTATATAAAAGCAATGCTAGTGCATCATCTTAGACATTGACCCGATATCCCGGCTATGATAATGTGGCCTCCTCTCTGAAGAAACCAGCCTAACTCGGATATTATCCGTTGTTTCTGGTATCATCACTGAAGCAATTTTTACAAATTAACGTTTCTAAATATCTGTAAGAAATTTAAGCAATATGATATCAAGTTGAATTTTAAATTTCACAATTCGAAAAGTATTTGTAAAGTCCAAGCGGACACGAGTCACACGCTGTAGCAGTACTATCAACAATTTACTACATGGATCAGCAATGTTTCAATAGTTATACACATATAACTTACTTTCTTGTTGGTTATTAGAACATTTATAAATTATCGACATACGTTATTAGTTAAATATGTAACAAGATATTAAATTGACAGTCTTATTATTGTTCTCATATTTCATTATTATTTGTTAATTTACTACTGTAACAATTGCATTTTTACAAATAATTTATTACTAATAATTTAAAGATGGTAACAATAAAAAAATAAACATCAAGCAATTTTGTTAGTATTGCTACTATCAGAAAAACTCATGATAGTACATATATATTTTAATCAAAATGTATTTTGAGCTTTAGAATGTTTATAACATTTTACTTTGGTCAAATACAACTAAGTGACACACCTCAATCCCATTTCTCGCAACACTTGTGATAAGTTGTTGGTTTTATTCATATTCTATTCTTACATTATTACAAAAAGAATCACCTTTTATCGACCTTAGGGTTTTTATTTTAATATGCATACATAAAAGAGGAGGGCGGACATCTTTTTAATCTTACTCTACCATTTCCCATCGGGTAACCTATAGGTGAGAGTAAGGGAGAGATGCAGTACAGTAGGCCTACAAGGTGAATATTATTGAGAGTGAAGGCCAACTCTAGGCACTGGCACTTGCTCTTCCAATCTTGTAGCCTCTCATTCTCGTGGTAGGCCTATACCATCGTATTGAGAATGGTAACGAAGTATAATCTATTATTATTTTGATAAGCTAAGCCTGATCAGCATTGTACATGATGTAGATGCACTTTCAAGTGGCTCTTCGACAAAAAAAATGTTTAATACTAATGTTCAGCCTATACAACATATTTGTTCCTTGTTTAATTGTTCAAAGAATTTTAGTTTTTGAGAAACTGTGACTGTCAGTAAATGGTATTTGGCTTTTATATATAAGTGAAAACGTTTTATTTTAGTCTTCTTTAGCACTATCTAATAAGTATCAATTTACTTAAATGTACAATTTAAAAATTAACGAGCAATAATGGCTGAGCTGGAAATATACTTTTTATAAAGAGAAGATGTACTTATGTAATCAGTTAAACGGTACGACGTGATGTATGCCGGTCTTACAGAGTGAAGTCTCTTCCGTACATCGCCTGGGTTAACCGCCATACCGCAGAAACAGGAAATCCCTTCTAGTGATAACAACTATTCAATATAAACCAGTACTTATTGTATTAACTACTACATAAAATAGTTTCATATTCAGAGTGGCGGCTGAATATACAGATGTAGGCGAGAGGATGTGGACTAAGTATATACGAACGATGTATGATGGACACCAACATCACGATAAAACCAAGTAAATATATACAAAGACAAAACCAAGTGACTGTTATATCGATATAAAACTAAATTATCTATATCACGACAAAACCGGATAAATCTAGTCTATATTATGATAAAACCAAGTTACTCTTTATCACGGTACTACATCCAAATGAATCTATATTAAGATAACATTAAATTACTCTATACGAAGATAAAACCAAAGTAATATATAAGATACAACCAAATAAGTGTATATCACGATAAAAAAATGAATCCATATCAAGATAATTGCAAACATAACCCTTTACACTTTGTCAATAATAATAATACCGAAAGCTAAGCTGGCAACTAATGAGTCATTTGTTCTTTACTACCAACAACGTACAAGTAGCTTACCATTTATACATATACCTTCAGAGGGAATCGGAGAGACATTGACTTTAAGTTATTTATGCTCCTGTAAGTTGACGTGGACGCGATATACATTTACTGTGATATAGTCAGCTATTAAAGTTCACAGAGAAACGTAATATGTAATAACGTAAACAATGTCGGCTCGACGTCACGCGACCTTGCTATGTGTGATACGCCTGTCGTTATCAGTAGCCTATTTACAGGCCGGACCTCGGACACGAGTATTACTAGAACGTATGAGTCGTATTCCGAACTGAGTAATCAGAAACAAGTGTAAAATCCGGATCGGAAAAGTGAATTCTTCCCTTTCTTGTGTATCCATTATAGTTCTGGCATAACAAAGCCACTCACTGACTGACTCACGTATACAAATTTTAACACACTTCCAGATGAGCTAGAAACTTGACATTTGGCACACTTATATCTTTTACCGAGCAACCAAGGGGAAAAATCCGAAAACTAAAAATTTTTAATTTTTAACCCCCAAAAAATCAAAATGGCGGACAGAAATTTTTAATTGTGTTTTACTAACGGCTTCATTGTGTGCCAACCATTGGTTGTAGAGCAAATCTGACAGCTTATTGCAGATTTTTAATTAAATTTCCTACAATTTGTTGATAAGTAATTTTGTTGTATTTTTTTAATTAATTACCTACGCAAAAAATCATTAAATTTCACTTTTCGTTAAAATAATTCTATTTTTGTTAGGTTTTTCGTATTTTATTACCATACTACGATAATTTAAGAACTTAAAACCGTACACACTGTTCAGATTTACTACTTTTTTATCAAAACTGCTTTGAAATTTGATGTTTCACTTTTCATAACCTAGAAAAAATTCAAAATGGCTGACGTAAACTGCTGACCTTTTTGCAGAGTTAAGGTTGTTGTTATACTGACGCTGTAATATTTTTAGATAGAATCTAACGAAATAATCAGATTTAAAATTTAATTATGTACAAAAAATTTCTCCATAACATTGTTTAATTCTCAATAACGTTTATTACAAAAATTTTTATATAGTTCTATGTTGTATATGTAACAGTTTCCTCACAAAAAGTTGGTTAAGTTGAGCTGTTTGTCAAAAAATGTGATTTTATAAAAATATATCCTCCCATTTAAGCATGATTAAAACAAGTTGGAAACCCCCGAACGTCGACGCCCCCAACGAGCGAAGCGAGTTACTCTATACAAATACAGAATGAAATGACTATATCACAATAAAACCAAATTCCTCAATATCACGATAAAACCAAATGACCTTATATCACGATAAAACCAAATTACTCTACATCAATATAAACCCAACTGCTGAACGTATACTAAAGTAAAATCATATGAATCTAAACAAATATAAAACCTAAATACATAGTTGATATTTAATTAGAAAAAAACTTTTCTACGATGTGGAACGATGTGCTGATTATAAATAATCTTCTCGTAACAAGAAGTCCTTTAAGTATTAACGCAGGCACACATTGGGCCGGTGGTTATGATGTAAAGTAGTTTTGGGACGAAGACCTGGAAGACGTCCCTGAAGTTCCTGGCAAATGACTCAGGTTCCAATGTATTCGAATCTTCTGGTTGGAAAAAAAATCAGCCGATAAACACAATATCTGTACATACAACATTGCGTACATTCTTTGATAGACGAGTGGAGGCCAAGGAGGATGACAGGACGTATTGACCCACCCGCCCACTCCACACGTACAGTAGTATTGACCCCTCCGCCCACCCCCACACGAACAATGGTATTGACCCAACCGCCCACTCCCACACGTACAGTAGTTTGACCCTCCCGCCCACTCACACACTTACAGTGATATTTACCCCCACCCACCCACCCCCACACGTACAATGGTATTGACCCAACCGCCCACTCCCACACGTACAGTAGATTGACCCTCCCGCCCACTCACACACTTACAGTGATATTTACCCCCACCCACCCACCCCCACACGTACAGTGGTATTGAACCACCCGCCCACCCCCACACTACAGTGGTATTGACCCACCCGCCCACCCCCACGTACAGTGGTATTGACCCACCCGCCCACTCCCACACGTACAGTAGTATTGACCCCTACGCCCACCCCCACACGTACAGTGGTATTGAACCACCCGCCCACCCCCCACGTACAGTGGTATTGACCCCTCCGCCCACCCCCACACGAACAATGGTATTGACCCAACCGCCCACTCCCACACGTACAGTAGATTGACCCTCCCGCCCATTCACACACTTACAGTGATATTTACCCCCACCCACCCACCCCCACACGTACAGTGGTATTGAACCACCAGCCCACCCCCACACTACAGTGGTATTGACCCACCCCCACGTACAGTGGTATTGACCCACCCACCCACTCCCACACGTACAGTAGTATTGACCCCTACGCCCACCCCCACACGTACAGTGGTATTGACCCACCCGCCCACCCCCCACGTACAGTAGTATTGACCCCTACGCCCACCCCCCACGTACAGTGGTATTGACCCACCCACCCACTCCCACACGTACAGTAGTATTGACCCCTACGCCCACCCCCACACGTACAGTGGTATTGACCCACCCGCCCACCCCCACGTACAGTAGTATTGACCCCTACGCCCACTCCCACACGTACAGTGGTATTGACCCACCCACCCACCCCCACACGTATAGTGGTATTGACCCCTCCACCCACCCCCACACGTACAGTGGTATTGACTAAGACTCTTGGTCTTAGACTATTAGTAAGACTAAGACTATTGGTAAGACTAAGACGTTACTCACTAAGACAAAGGACCTTAGTTGCTCAACAGACTCACTGATCCAAATTCCGTGTAATGAAATAGAGTACTAGATATTGTGGTCAGTTATATTGGTAGATTTTAAGAATAGATTCTGTTTATGCAATGCATAAAATACGTTTTCTTGTTTCTAGAGTGCTATTAAATTTATTTATTTTAAAATATAATAAAATGAGGGCAACATCCCAATAAAAGAAACAAATCTTCAATGTTAAATTTTTTGTTTGAACACTGACTATAGAAACAAAGTCAATAAACACAAAAACTGATTTTATAATTGGATTATTGTTTGCAAATATTTTAAATATGCAATATAGGTGTACTCGAGTTAAATTTTTCCAAAATTCTATTTTATATTTTTGACTGAAAACAACTACTGTATATAAAAAATTTTTCGGTCAAATATGATCCAATTACTTGGTCGTGATTTATGGGGTGGAGTAGGACTGCAGTGATGTACGTAACCGATGGTCCGACCCCACGTGTTTGCTTCAACCCCATTACACGTGACAAATTACCACAAACTGCAATTACGTAACAATGGGACATGTACAGGAACAAGGCCGCGCTCTTGGCTTTACAAACAGGCTACCTTATGTATTTTTATTTTCAGACAAAAAAATCGTACGAATAAACGCTATTAAGTAAAACTACGAACTATTCTTTGCAAAATAGTGCAAATTCAACAAATCTATTCTGTCATATATACTAAAGTGTGTTAAAACGATTTTTTTAGAGAACTGTGATATTCCTCAACACTGCCGGAATACTGGAAATTAACGGAAATTGAACGGAAATTGGGAGTACAAAACACGATAGTATTATAGTCTATTATTATTATTTTAAATTAAAACAAATCAAACATTGATGAAATTTCAATTCATAAATATAACAATCCAAGTATTATCTTTTCAAAATTATATTTACAATAATTGTTGTCTAAATACGTGTCGTTTATTAAGTAAACAAAAACTACTTAATAAATAAACTACTATCGTAAAGTTTATTACACTGGAGACAATTTCTTAGACTTAAAATTATTTGCTTTGAAAAAAACCTCATCAAGGTTTTAGTATTTTGTCAGTCGATCGATTTAGTGTGCCTCAAACTATTACCATCTTCTTTTCGGAGATCAGGAATTTAACTGACATAATTTGATAAAATGGCGTCATGTCACAAAAATCAAATGCCACAGTTTTTTAGACGTAGCCTTGTTAGATAATGAGAACGGAAAGCAGATCGGCGGCAACGACAACTCCGGAGGAAGATGATGACCACAGATAACTGTATCAGGAATACCTTTATCTTCCTGTTCACGGTTATGTTCACTTCATCAGTAACATCGTCAAGGATGTTTAAACAATGGTAAATTTAAGATGAGGTTACAATGGTTCTTTGGTGTACTGTAATATTAAACACAAATCTTCCGAATATTCCCGACTGTATTTTGTGTGGCCTTCCAACAGCAATGCTGTCCCCACCAGACACGTCTTCACAAAATATTAAAAATACAAAACATAACAAATTTTAAAATTTTAGTAATAACTACGGACACCCCTGTACGCTCCGCGTGCCAACTCCGTCACTCACTGCAATCGTGACACGACACCTCAGCTTTCGGCCTTAATAATGCCGGATGGTAGCAATTTTCACTCATACGCTCAGTGCAGACACCTCAACCTCCAACCTGTGACTTTTGACTAGTACGCTTGATAAAATGTATTATGTAAAATCATAATATTAAATGTATTTAGAGTAGCTCACTGACCTTACGGATAAACCTAACGGTGTACGGTTGCTACTAATTTAATAGAACAAACACACATTGCCTATTATATATTTACTTGTATAGTTTCAAAAGAGTTAATTTCGTTTATTTAATTATTTTTTAAACAACTTAGCAAGAGGGCGAGTAAACAGTTTACTACAAGCTTCAAAAATGTATTTATTCGCTTTGGTTACGAAAGAATGTTCTTCGTAACTACTGACATTTACACAATTTATTAAATTGACCTTGGTCCACCTATAATTAACTTTGTCAATTTAGTGTAAACAAGTTCTAGGAGTTAGGTAAATTTACAATGCATTATAAAAAACTTTGATTTATATTTTCGACAATTTTTAATCTATTTCAAGATTTTTTTTTCCTTTTCAAAATAACTTGAAAATTACACAAGTTACGTAAAAAACAACAGAATACAAAATTGTACCTCTTTCTTGGCATATATGTTTTTATTTTGATTTCTTTTCTAAGATGAAAACTAATAAGAGATACCGCTGTTTGAAAATTTTCCCATATGCACAACCCATCGTATCGGAGCATTTTACCTTAAAATGTTTTTAAAAATAATTGTTCACAACCCATCGTATCTGAGCATTTTACCTTAAAATGTTTTTGAAAATAATTGTTCAACGAAAATTGAATTCTCAGTCCTTATTGGCCTTTAAATTCCCTACAAAATGCTTTGATGATAGATTGGATAGCTAACAAATTATCGTTAAAAATTATTTTTTTTTTTTAATTATCATTGAAAAAAACAAACTGCATTTCATTCGAGGATATTTTGCAACAGTTATGAATACACGTAAACCAGCTATTTTACGTGACTATGAGTTAATTCTCGTATCAAGCGCACGAAGATGTATATTTATTTATTACTTATAAATTAATCCAAATTAATTTAAATTACTGGAAAAAAATTTGCCCGAATAATTTCGAGAAACATTAAAAAAAAAAAAAAACTAAACGATAAATACTTACTACGAAATACTGCTAAATAATTTGTTAAATTTACAACAATTTTAATTGATAAGAAATTTACTATAAAAATGTTTTACTGTGTTTAAAATAATTTGCTGTGGTCCACCTCTATAACGGGGTAGTATTTATGGGTTGAAGCATATGACATAACTATGTTCTAAGACAAGAAAAATTTTTCATTTTTAATACTATATACAAATACTATTTCAACATTTAATACGTTTTAAACTGAATTTTGTAATTTTTTCAATAGAGGTGGCTCTTAGGGGTGGTTCAATATAATGATGTATAGTAAATTATGTTCTAGAACAATAAAGAATTTTGATTTTTATTTTACAACTAGTAATTCAACGTATTTTTAACATATAAACTGCCTTTTTTAATTTTTCTCAGTAGGGGAGGTTTTTAGGGGCTGTCCAATATAATGAGGTATAATAAATTATGTTCTAGAACAAGAAACAATTGTCATTTTTAAGACTGTTTACAAACATTAATTCAACATATTTTTAACATATAAACTACCTTTTTTTAATTTTTCTCAGCAGGGGTGGTGAATTATGTTCTAGAACAAGAAATACAGTACAATATATTCTGAGTAAACGAACGTGATTTTAACATATAATACACTTTAGACTGTAATTTTTAATTTTTATCAATAGGGGTGGTTTTCACCCCTAAAAAATAAACAACACCAATCAGTTTGAGGTTACGTTTGAACTAAAGGGTTGGACAAGCTTAACAACAAATGTTCACTCGAATCATTGCTTTCCTAAAGAATTTCAGAGTAATGTCCTGTTTATACGTTCAGGTACTGGACTATGTGTCAACAATTAATTATCCAGGTGAGGAGTCTATCTATCGGTCAATCAGCTCAGTATGACAAAGTCAATAGAATCATTATACTCGGAGACACTTAAATAGTGTTAGTTACATACAAACACACACTTAACCCCACTGTTTATAACTAGTGTAACTAATCACTGAAATGTATGCCTACTTCACTTGTCAACCAATGATAACACGACTTGAAACGAAACGGCGGAAGCCTTGAATCCTGCTTGGCTGAACAAACTATTTTTAATCCTGAACATTATCTTCTATGAGGAACGCTTTGTGAAAAGTGATAAACAATATTTTACGGTGTAAAATCTAATAAATTTTACGGTTATAAACCGTTTCATCTACGAGGCTTACTTTAGTACAAATAATTTACTTGGAACCGCATTTTACATTAGTTTCCTCTCTCTTAATAAAAAACCTCAAATAAATTTATCCAATTTCAACGACCACAGATAAGAAAGACACAGAGGTCACAAACAATATTGCGCTGATTGTGTGTCGAGTAGTTATTTCCCCAAATTTTCCGTGCGGATGGCAGGGACATCATCTTGTTGGTCACTCCCTTCTTTCCTCGAAATCCTAAAGGATATACATAGGAATTATAAATACAAATGAATATATAAAAACGTTAGTTGTTAATATATATTTATAAGTGCCACCGAGGCGTTCACTATGACCATAACAAAGGATTGATAAAATTCATATATCTGAGCAACAGCTACGGTACTTGAATTTTGCGTTTATTGTCACTTTTTCTGATCTAAAACAACAAATTTACTTGTCAACAGATTTTCTACATGTAATTACAAAATCCAATGACGTTTGCAAGATTGAGTTCAGGAACCAAACAAACTATAGTTTCTGATTATTGCTTACATTTCCAGGTCAAATCAGTGTTAAAGGCCCTCCATTCATTTTATGAATTGCAAGCTTTTGTGTTTCTTCGATCATTTAACAATGCTTTCATTCCTCTTATCTAGTACCTTTGACATCAAGTTAGTGTGATTTTCAAGTGTTTGCTGGCGGAAAGGACTTCTTGAAAACATTATGATTTTACAATAATTCTGATCAGCACGGTCTCAGTACACGATGGATGAGAATTATTCAATAAACAAAATAAAATTATGTTCAAATTCTCTTTATTACTACTTTTATTAATTGAAAACCGAAATGATCAAGAGGCTTGACCTAAATGGTCGAGAGCGAGAAGTAAGAGCAACTCAAGTGCTGTTTAATTCAACGTGATAACCCCGCACTGCAGAAAGGCATAATATCGCTATTACTTTATACTGTACACTTAACCTCTTCCACCGCCACGTAGAGAAACTACAAGGCAACCGTAGCGAACTAAGGACATATTTCATAAGAAAGATTCGTTTAAAGCCGTTACAACTAAACAAAATCACTTTCACAATGTTTACCATTCAGACAAATTACCACGGAATAATTTAATCATCAATCAAATTGGATGAAGTACGCTACTACATGTGACTTAAATAAAATGTGTATCAATTGCTACAGAGGACCGTCTAGGTTAGGAGTGTGGGTGGGAGGGCTATCCATAACGTGCGCGAGCGCGTGTTAGAGAGCTGCCTCATTAAGTATGATTGTGCGGGTGGATGGGAGGGCCGTCAATACTGTACGTGAGATCATCGTTTGAGGATTTGAAGCTAATTTTACATCAAATATAATCCCATTAAACGACTTTGTGCGATGCTTGTATCGGTGGCTTTTGCTAGGAAGGTCTTGTGTTGAAACAGGATGAGGGAGATTCTCAGGCATAATCTCTACATGTACTTTGTTCTCTCACCCTTCCTTAACTGACATAAATAAATAATTTATTTTTTAGATATGATGGCCTAACCTCCGAGAAGAAGATAATATCATTGAAGTGTTAATTGTTTAACTAATTTGTGCTACCACTTTTCCACGTTTCATAGTTTCTTATTATCACTATTTATTTTTCCTTGTTTTAAAATGTTTCTTTACTTTTGATTCTTAATTTATGTATATTTTAGTTAATACAGACATACACTTAAAAAATATTTTCCCTTATTCAATCATTTGAAAAAGAGCAAATTTTAACTTGGTTCTATTTATACCTAATATTTGCAAAGGCAATATGGCCATGTAGGCTTTTCCCAAGTAAATAACTTACTTTAAAGTTTTTATTTTTTGACAATTTGTTTAATGTTTATCTGTATTATTATTTGATGAATATGTGTCGAATATTCTGACTGATTTTAATGAAATATACAATTTTTAATACTAGATAAATAACATTTATTTTAATTTCATTTCAATTTTGTTGTAGGTTCCCTGTAGACTCAATATTTACAAGCAGTTACTATACGACACTTTTAATAATTCCTTTTAGCAAAAGGTTTTCCAAAGTCCATAAACGATTTCCTATAGTGTTGTCCACATTTTACTGAAAAAAAAGAAAAAAAACAGTTACTGGCTCTATGCAGCAATGGACAGTTTGTGAAGGCTCCTACAGTTCCACGGAGATACAGCCCTTTATTGGCAGTCCGCCTTTACTATTACGGCCCTTTAAACATTAAACAGTTATTGGCTCTATGCAGCAATGGACAGGCTGTGAAGGCTCCTACAGTTCCACGGAAATACAGCCCTTTATTGGCAGTCCGCCTTTACTGTTACGGCCATTTAAATATTGAACAGTTATTGGCTCTATGCAGCAATGGACAGGCTGTGAAGGCTCTTACAGTTCCACGGAGATACAGCCCTTTATTGGCAGTCCGCCTTTACTGTTACGGCCCTTTAAACATTAAAGATTTGTTGACTCCATGCAGCAATGGACAGGTTGTGAAGGCTCCTACAGTTCCACGGAGATACAGCCCTTTATTGGCCAGTCCGCCTTTACTGTTACAGCCCTTTAAATATTGAACAGTTATTGGCTCTATGCAGCAATGGACAGGTTGTGAAGGCTCCTACAGTTCCACGGAGATACAGCCCTTTATTGGCCAGTCCACCATTACTGTTACGGCCCTTTAAACATTAAACATTTGTTGGCTCCATGCAGCAATGGCTATGTTCTATTTTCCTCGCTTATATTCATATCTGACCAGCGAAAACATAGCCTACAAACCGTGCTTTGGAACAATTCAATAAAGTTGTTGGCGATTTATATATTTATTAAAATGTGTTCCTAAAATACTATCATTTTCTTTCAAAATCAAACTATTTTATACATATGAACAAATCTTTATGAATTAATATCCTCGTATTTAATGGAAGATGAAGTGTCTCCGAAAAATAAGTTTGGTTAATAATACAAAAAAGTCAACTCACGCATTTTTAACTACTATCATAAATTATAATTTTATATCTTCCTTTTTTTTAATATATAAGACCATTAGTATGGTCTACTAATGTACCTGACAAGGCTAATATATACAGTCTGTATACGGTAGGGTGGCGCACGGACCCGCCAGCTACCTGTGTCGGTCCTTTCCTCCCCCCGGCGCTCGCGGCTGTTTCCTTAATGAGTCACCAACTAGCCCCTCTAATAGAATTATTAACTTTTTTTACTTTCTCATAATATATCAATTTTAATAGAACATTTGTAAAGTACTAACAAAACTAAGAAAAGTGATATAAAACACGATGTGCTTTGATTATAAGTAATGGTCGAAAGTTATTTTTTAGCCGGAATACTGTATGATTTGTTAAATGTTTTACATTTCTCATACAACGTTATCATGATACGATATTATTTTAAGAGTACTTTGAAATAAGGTACGGTACTCTTGCCTTCTCCCATAGTCGTGCAGTGTGCAGATATGGGACATGGGACAACAAGACTGGTTAGGACATTGAACTTGTTGATGACTAACCGTAGTCTAATATGTGCGCTAATATTTTTCCGCGAAGGGGTTGGTGATTCACCACTCTTGGCAGTAATGGTTGTCCAGGGTGCCAGGGTAGTTTTCAGTTAGATGTGGATACTTCCCGGGATAACTTGTAACGAATACATTACACATAGTTGGTTTATTTATTATTTTTTTAATTGTTTAAATAGTTTATTTTTTTTCAAAGTGATATTTTTTTGTTTAGTGAATGTTTTAATTTTTTGTGCACGATTATGCCGCCATCAAGTGAAAAACGTGGGTTTACTTATAACTCTCAAGCCAGAACTATAATTGCATCGGTGTTACATTACTTTGAGCGGGAACGTGACAACAAAGGTCCATTATTAGATGTGAAAAAAGTATCTGAAAGAGTGGTCGCCGCATGTAACATTTCACGAAGAACATTGGTGCGGATCAAGTCGCAACTAAAACAAGCAGTGGAAAATGAAGGAAACTCTAGTGTCAACCCTCAAAGTTTTGAAGAAACGGATCAATCACCAATACCTGAATCAGCTGTAAGTAATAAATCCAGGCAAAATACTCCTAGACCTACCATCCCTAAGCTTACTACCCCAAGGAGAAGAAAACCATACAAGTCAATAGTTACACAGCTAGACGATTTTGAGAAAACTGCAATTAGAAACCACGTTTTTAGCTACTACAGACGCCGAGAAGTCCCTACCCTCCGAAAGTTAAAAGTAAGTTTACGAACAGCGGGTTTGTTTGATGGTTGTATACGAACACTGGCAAAAATTTTGAAAACTATCGGATTTAAATGGAAAAAGTTAGACAATAGAAAAGTTCTCATGGAGAAACCCTCAGTTGCTCTTGCTAGGTGCCGATATTTGCGAAAAATTCGGGAAATTGACTATAAAAAAGTTATTTTTCTGGATGAAACATGGATCAACGCCAACACTTCGAAAGACTCAGGATGGACAAATGACAGTGTAAAGTGTTCTGTAAATGCCCCTTTAGGAAAAGGAAAACGTTTAATAATTTGCCATGCAGGAGGCTTTAACGGCTGGATCAAGTCGCCACCTCTGATATTCCAGTCAAAAAAAAACGGTCGAATATCACGAGGAAATGAATTCCGAAGTCTTTGAGGGTTGGTTTTTTGAGGTTCTCCTGAAGTCTATTCCAGCTGGTTCGACAATAGTAATGGACAACGCACCTTACCACTCTCAAGTAGCCAACAAAGCGCCAACATCTGGCTCACGAAAGTGTGAAATGGAGGAATGGCTGAAAACTCGCGGCATTTCATATTCACCAGACATGCGGAAGCCAGAACTATACAGTCTTGTAAAGCTGCATAAGGAACAAAGAAAATCTTACGTAATAGATAAAGAAGCCTGTAAGCGTGGGTTTAAAGTAATCAGACTGCCACCGTACCACTGTAATTACAATCCAATTGAGCTGGTTTGGTCAACTTTGAAGCGGTATGTAGCAGCAAGGAATACTACATTTAAATTGAACGATGTTCAGGATTTGTTTATGGAAGCTGTAAACTCCTTCACCTCAGAAGATTGGCGCAAATGCGTTGAACACGTCAAGAAAGAAGTCGAGGCAGACTGGACAAACGAAGGACTTGATGACGTCAGTGTCCAAGAACTAGTCATTAATCTGGCCCCTGGTGAATCGGATGACAGTGACTGGGATACCAGCGATGACGATGACGATCTGGGAGTGTCACCTCTAGAGTAATCAGGTAAAATAAAAAATAAAATCTATTTACCTAGAAAATTTTATTGGACGTAATATATATGATTACAAAAAGGGTATAAAAATATGATAATAGTATACAGTAAAACAAAATAATTATCTTCAAATTTACAGAGACTTTAAACGTTTTTTTTAATATAAGTAGAGTAT
Source organism: Stictocephala bisonia (assembly GCA_035578905.1). NCBI lineage: Eukaryota > Metazoa > Arthropoda > Insecta > Hemiptera > Membracidae > Stictocephala > Stictocephala bisonia. The sequence continues at coordinate 2,315,393 of JAQJVL010000093.1, read as the reverse complement.
AATAAGATATTACTACTTCTTTATTAGTCATGACAATAAGGTTGCGATGATTGATGAATAGCGGGTACTGTAACATTTCAATGTATGATTTAAAACATTTTAATGTCATTAGAACTAGTAGTAAAATATAACGAATGGTAAAAAATTAACTGCAATCTTAAAATATTGTATATTGGTTTTAGCGCGATTTTGTTTTATTTCAGTGTCACACGGAAACAACATGGAAGATAAATGGAAAATGCTCAACTTCTGGACACTAAATACTTTGGCTTGAAGAAGATTACTGGGAGTAATATAAAATAATGTTGATTTATTAATCAAATAAACTGTAAAGTATGTAGTGTTGCCTATTTAATGATATTTTGGCTGATTAAATAGTATGCGATAACATAGTTTTAAATTATTCTACCTTTTTTCAAAGAACTCTTAAAATAATATTGTATCAAGATTAGGGAATTATGAGAAATATAAAACATTTAACAAATCATACAGTATTCCGGCTAAAAAATAACTTTCGACCATTTCGTTATTTATAATCAAAGCACATCGTGTTTTATATCACTTTTCTTAGTTTTGTTAGTACTTTACAAATATTCTATTAAAATTGAGATATTATGAGAAAGTAAAAAAAGTTAATAATTCTATTAGAGGGGCTAGTTGGTGACTCATTATGGAAACAGCCGCGAGCGCCGGGGGGAGGAAAGGACAGACACAGGTAGCTGGCGGGTCCGTGCGCCACCCTACCGTATACAGACTATAAGACCATTCATTCACTGTATGGTCTACTAATGTACCTGACAAGGCTAATATATAAGACCATTCATTCGCTGTATGGTCTACTAATGTACCTGACAAGGCTAATATATAAGACCATTCATTCACTGTATGGTCTACTAATGTACCTGACAAGGCTAATATATAAGACCATTCATTCACTGTATGGTCTACTAATGTACCTGACAAGGCTAATATATAAGACCATTCATTCACTGTATGGTCTACTAATGTACCTGACAAGGCTAATATATAAGACCATTCATTCACTGTATGGTCTACTAATGTACCTGACAAGGCTAATATATAAGACCATTCATTCCCTGTATGGTCTACTAATGTACCTGACAAGGCTAATATATAAGACCATTCATTCCCTGTATGGTCTACTAATGTACCTGACAAGGCTAATCTTTCAGATTTGATAAGTAATGTTTGATTATGAATTTAATGAAAATATAGCTTAAATTTGTGTTTAAAATGCAAGTTAGGCAGTGGCATTGACAAGCTGATCAACGCTTACCAAAGAATAGGTAAAATGCGAACCGGAAGAAGTTTTTACTATATCTATCAGTTACAACACAGTAAGTCACAGCCCCTTCGGGAGCCACCCACTCAACCAAAGAAAATTGCTCTGGGAGAGTGGATAGTGAAGGCTATCGTCACGTATTCCACAGTGTTGAGAGCAAATAATTAAAACAAAATGCGTCAACTAAAAGTCGCTCCTCACAATCCTGGGGGACGGGACGACTGGCACACATTTTTGGACCTTCTGCCCATGGCAGTATTGGCACAATCATTAGAGCGGAATAAGTAGGGTCAACTCGCCTGCTTGGAAAAGGCAGGATTGGCACAGTCGCTCGACCAGGTAGACGCCATCGAACGAGGGAAAACGGGAATTTTATTATTCCCGTCAACTCTGCGTGGCAGTCATTTGCCCGTGATATAACAAATTTTTAAATTTAAACCTCACTAGGTTAGGTTAGGTTAGGTTAGGTTAGGTTAGGTTAGGTGAGGTTAGGTGAGGTTAGGTTAGGTGAGGTTAGGTTAGGTGAGGTGAGGTGAGGTTAGGTTAGGTTAGGTGAGGTTAGGTTAGGTTAGGTGAGGTGAGGTGAGGTGAGGTGAGGTGAGGTGAGGTGAGGTGAGGTTAGGTTAGGTTAGGTTAGGTTAGGTTACACCATAATAATGCTAATTGTTCATTTGGATCCAGCTAGCATTGAAGCCATAGCTGCAGATTTGTTGCGCAATTTTAAACTTTGCTTACTTCAATAAGCACCACAGCAGGGAATTTGCGGGGGCAAAAAAGTTCCCATTTTCCCGAATTCTGGCCACCTGGCTGCTACTACCTGGCCGGGCGGTGTGTGCCAATCGTGCCATTCTGAAACTTACAGGTTGACCCTTCTTAATCCCCTCTAATGACTGTGCCAGTCGTGCAATTCCAAATCGGCCAAAAATGTGTGCCAATCGTTCTACGGCCCAATCCTGGACGACCCCCAATCCCAGGCCTAAGGACATACCTTCTCTTGGATTAGAAAATTATAGGAAACACCAAGAAATTGTTTACTGTCAGGAAAATTGATATTGTAATTTTTTTTAACACTACTATTCTTCGAACATTTTAGCACATATTTTAGTATTGCATATACCTAATTCGATTTCAGCCGCACACAATCACACGTGGTAGAAAGACGATGTTTGTCGGAAAAGCTAATAGATAGAACATTTCATATGATACAGAAATGTATATTTATACATTTAATACATGTCAATTTTGAATGTTACATTCATACACATTTACGACAAATTAACAATTACATTTAGTGTATACTCCAATAGAAAAAAGCACCCACCCCTCTCTTCGGAACACGTGACTTTAAATGAACCAACCACCCTCCCCTGTCTATATGTGACTTTCAGAGAACAAACCAGCCCCACTGTCTATATATGCGACTCTCGATGAACCAGCCATCCACCTTTTCTGTATAAGTGACTTATACACTCTGTATATATTCGTGGCTAATGATAAACCAATCTCCCAGTGCGTATATTTGAGCAATGAACATGAACTAACCATCCACGCAGTGTGTATATGATGATTCGATGAACCAATCACCCACCATGTGTGCAAATGTAACTCTAGATGAACCAACCATCCAACCTTTCAGTATACGCGACTCTCGGAAAACCAAACACCCACTCTGTCTATATACGTGACTCGGAGAACCGACCATCCACCCTTTCAGTATACGTAACTCTCAGATAATAAACCATCTGCACTGACTATATACGTGCCTCTCAATGAACCAACCATCCGCACTGTATGTATACATGAACGATGAACTAACAATCTGCCCTGTGTGTATACATGACTCTCGATTAACCAACCCTCCACACTGTATGTATACGTCTCTCAATGAACCAACCATCCACCCTGTGTGTGTATACGTAACTCTAGGAGAACTCTCTTTATATACGTGACTCTCGATTGAACAACTATCCACTTTGTCTATATACGTGACTCTCGATGAACCAACCATCTGCCCTGTGTGTATACGTGACTTTCGATGAGCCAACAATCTGCCCTGTGTGTATACGTGACTCTCGATGAGCCAACCCTCCACACTGCATGTATACGTGACTCTCAATGAATCAACCATCCACCCTGAATGTGTATACGTAAATCATAAGAGAACTTAACATCAACTCTCTCTATATAAGTGACTCTCGACTGAACAACCATCCACTCTGTCTATATACGTGACTCTCGATGAACCAAACACTCCCACTTTCTTTATACACGTTTCTTGATGAACACCATCCACCCTTACTGTTTACGCGACTCTCAATTAACCATCCCTCCATCCTGTGAGTATACATGATTCTCGATTAACCATCCGCCCTGTGTATATACGTGACTCTCGATGAACCAACTATCCACACTGTATGTATACGTTACTCTCAATGGCACTCCCTCCCAACCTATAAAACAGTCTTCAGACAGTTGAACGGTGCTCGTAGCGTTAACGTACTTACAATAATAGCCTATGTACTTAAATATAGAATTAAACAGCAATGTATATATTGTATCGCCTCCCTTCTCGACATTTCAAGTATTAAAACAATTAATACATTGATAATTTAAATCTCACAGTTTCTGATCATTTAAATCGTTAGTGCATGTTTCAGATTTTACATATTCAAACAATAACATAGTTTGTTGTACGATAATAATGTAAAAATAAAGGTATGGTGGTATGTATTATATTAATAAACGAACGATTTGTATATTACGAATTTTAACATCCTACCAAGATTATTGTTATTATTTATTTAAATATATATCATAAATTACAAGAAACTAGTAGATCTAATAGAGAATTAGCATGTAGAAAGGCAACTGATACTGTACAAACTTACTAAAGTAAATTTATCAAGTTTAAATAATCTGCAAAAACGTTCAGCTTTTAAAGTGTTAAATTTCCGTGAAAACTGAACACTTTATTACAAGTCTTTATCTCAAGTTAGCAGGTGTAAACAAATAATGCAACTAGTTACGTAGGCGTGTAAATGGAATACATTATAGAACGTCACAACAACACGCTATCTTTGTGCTGCATTCTTAACAACTACTTTCCTGCCACTCGTCAGTGTTTGTCAAGTGGATAGGCTAGCTCGTCTATAGTTTAAACGCATGCTATAGTAGAATAGTATTGATCGTTAATTGTGATGGTGATCGGGAAGGCTCGTTGAGTCAGTGTGCATTGGTTGGATAAGATAACTCGTCGAAAGTACTGTGTGCATTGGATTGGTAGGAGGGAACGTTCAATCATAGACTAAACATAATATACTTACTTGATCTCTGGTTCAATAAATGCATGTTGGTTGAGTAGAATGACTCGTCAATAGTCTTGTGTGCATCTGATGAGTGGGGGGGGGGGGGATCATTCAGTCAGTGCATGTTGGTTGAGTAAGATAACTCGTCAATAGTCTTGTGTGAATTGAATAGGTGGGAGGACTCGTTGATATTCTCGTCTGCATTGGATGGGTGGGATGGCTCGTTCAGTCAGTGTTTGTTGGTTGAGTAGAATGACTAGTCAATAGTCTTGTGTGTATTTGATGGGTGGGGGGGATCGTTCAATCAAAATGCATGTTGGTTGAGGAGGATGCTCGTCAGTATTCTTGAGTGTATTTGATGGGTGAGAGGGATCGTTCAGTCAGTGCATGTTGGTTAAGTGCGATGACTCATCTATAGTCATGTGTGAATTGGATCATCGATAGTCTTGTGTGAATTGGATAGGTGGGAGGACTCGTCGATATTCTTGTGTCCCTTGGATAGGTGGGAGGCTCGTTGAGTCAGTGTTTGTTGGCTGAGTAGGATGACTTGTCAATAATCTTGTGTGCATTTGAGAGTTGGAAGGGCTGGTTAAGCCAGTGTATGTAGGTTGAGTACAATGACACGTCAATGATGTTGAGTGTATTTGTGGGTGAGAGGGCTGGTTAAGTCAGTGTATGTTGGTTGAGTACAATGACACGTCAATGATCTTGAGTGTATTTGTGGGTGAGAGGGCTGGTTAAGTCAGTGTATGTTGGTTGAGTACAATGACACGTCAATAATCTTGAGTGTATTTGTGGGTGAGAGAGCTGGTTAAGTCAGTGTATGTTGGTTGAGTACAATGACACGTCAATGATCTTGAGTGTATTTGTGGGTGAGAGGGCTGGTTAAGTCAGTGTATGTTGGTTGAGTACAATGACACGTCAATGATCTTGAGTGTATTTGTGGGTGAGAGGGCTGGTTAAGTCAGTGTATGTTGGTTGAGTACAATGACACGTCAATGATCTTGAGTGTATTTGTGGGTGAGAGGGCTGGTTAAGTCAGTGTATGTTGGTTGAGTACAATAACACGTCAATGATCTTGAGTGTATTTGTGGGTGAGAGGGCTGGTTAAGTCAGTGTATGTTGGTTGAGTACAATGACACGTCAATGATCTTGAGTGTATTTGTGGGTGAGAGGGCTGGTTAAGTCAGTGTATGTTGGTTGAGTACGATGACTCGTCAATAGTCTTGAGTGTATTTGTGGGTGAGAGAGCTGGTTAAGTCAGTGTATGTTGGTTGAGTACGATGACTCGTCAATAGTCTTGAGTGTATTTGTGGGTGAGAGGGCTGGTTAAGTCAGTGTATGTAGGTTGAGTACGATGACTCGTCAATGGTCTTGAGTGTATTTGTGGGTGAGAGGGCTGGTTAAGTCAGTGTATGTTGGTTGAGTACGATGACTCGTCAATGGTCTTGAGTGTATTTGTGGGTGAGAGGGCTGGTTAAGTCAGTGTATGTTGGTTGAGTACGATGACTCGTCAATGATCTTGAGTGTATTTGTGGGTGAGAGGGCTGGTTAAGTCAGTGTATGTTGGTTGAGTACGATGACTCGTCAATGATCTTGAGTGTATTTGTGGGTGAGAGGGCTGGTTAAGTCAGTGTATGTTGGTTGAGTACGATGACTCGTCAATGATCTTGAGTGTATTTGTGGGTGAGAGGGCTGGTTAAGCCAGTGTATGTTGGTTGAGTACGATGACTCGTCAATGATCTTGAGTGTATTTGTGGGTGATAGGGCTGGTTGTCAGTGTATGTTGGTTGAGTACGATGACTCAACAATAATTTTGAGTGTATTTGATGGGTGAGAGGACTGGTTAAGTCAGTGGATGTTGGTTGAGTACGATTACTCAACAATAGTCTTGAGAGTATTTGATGGGTGAGAGGACTGCTTAAGTCAGTGGATGTTGGTTGAGTACGATTACTCAACAATAGTCTTGAGAGTATTTGATGAGTGAGGGGCTGGTTAACTCAGTGTATGTTGGTTGAGTACGATAACTCGTCAATGGTCTTGAGTGTATTTGTGGGTGAGAGGGCTGGTTAACTCAGTGTATGTTGGTTGAGTACGATAACTCGTCAATGGTCTTGAGTGTATTTGTGGGTGAGAGGGCTGGTTAAGTCAGTGTATGTTGGTTGAGTAGTTAACGAAAATTATATTTTAATATTTTGTGCAAAATTATTCGTCTTTTAACATTATCTCTTACAATTACAGCTTAAACCGTTTTCCTTAATGTATTCAATTTCCTGTTTCTACAATTATAACTTAACCGAAACTTTCTTTTGAGGCACTTTAAATTTCTAAAGTAAAGGATTTTATAATTATTATGAAACAAGCATTCATTAATTATCCAAGACAACACAATGTGGCCCCTGCGGTCACAGACCATTGGCACTACACTGTCCAAGAGGTCCAACAGTACAATGTTGTCGGCCTCTAAAACATTCAGTCTAATTATACATCTAGCTAAACCTCCTTGGATTTACTGTCATTATATAGCCAGTTTTCTATACAACGTATTTACATTATAATGTTGCACGCTACACATATCAAACTAACTATAATTTTGCACATGGCTTTTATTAATGCAGTACAATTAAACGTCACACAACATAAATGTATTATAATATATGCACAAATATATTACAATACAAGTACAAAATGCACGGATATAATGGTGATCGATTTCGGTGAACCACGCTCACCTTCCTCAGACCGGAGGGATTCACAAAAGAATGATCGTGGTTCACCGAAATCGATCACCATAATATTGGGCATTTTGTACTTGTATTGTAATATATTTGTACATTTTGTGCTTATATTATAATAAATTTGTGTTGTGTGAAGTTTAATTGTACTGTATATGTACCAACACGTATTATGCTAATTAAAAAAAAAACTATTTTTATTAATGGTACTGTATTTTTTAAATGTCACTTTAACGAGATGTTTGCATTGGAACTGAAAAAAATTTTAGCAGTAACAACCGTCCCAGTAGGCCGTCACTTTAGCACTGTAGTTGTGAAGAATTTCCGAGTAGAGCTGTCAACGACGTACCGTAGTAGTAACTACCATCTCAGTTATAACGACTGTCCGGAGGGCCCGTCAACGACGTACCGTAGTAGTAACTACCATCTCAGTTGTAACGACTGTCCGAGAGGCCCGTCAACGACGTACCGTAGTTGTAACGACTGGCCAGATAGGCCCGTCAACGACGTAACGTAGTTGTAACGACTGTCCAGATAGGCCCGTCAACGACGTACCGTAATAACTCCACCCCAGTTGTAACGATTGTCCCGATATGTCATTCAACGATGTATTGTAATTGTAACGGCCGTCTCAGTACGGCCATAAACTATGTACCTTATTTGTAACGATTGTCCCGGCAGGTCAGTCAACGCTTTTGAGGTAATAACTGTACCGGTTGACAGGTAACGTTTTAGTGTACATACTGATTATGTTAAATGTTTGAGGGGCAGGCCTGTGTACGGTTCGGATGAGCCGTTTACATTGTGAATTTTGTAAGGCATTTGCATTAACCATAAGCGCCATACCTGAACTATTTAAGATGGTTGTATCGTTCCTCAACTACTGTCAACTATTATTGTGGCTGTATAACAGAGTTTAACATGGCAGAAAACAAGCTAGAGCTGCTTGGGGAACGGCCGTCAGCAAGTATCTACCCTATAAAGCCCCCTCCGGAGACATCCCCATGACGTATAACAATATTATTGAGACTGTATAACAAAGTTTAACATGGCTGACATTCCGCAGAGCTGCTTGGAGAACGGCCGTTAGTACGTATCTACCCTATAAACCCTCAAGTGCCCCTCCGGGGACATCCCCGTGACGTGTAAAGACTATTATTGAGGGAGACAAAGGTAGTTGGACATATGCCATCATTACGTGAAAAATAACAATCACGACGTTTCGATTTGGTAGAACCCAAACCTTTTTCAAGTGCTAAAACTAAATTACATCTACACAAACATGTTATAAAACTACGTTCTTAAACTAATAAACTTATCTACTTTAATAATTATCTACATTTTAACCTAGATCCTAGAATGGAGTACAACAAAATGAACTTCTACTAAATATAAAAAATATTAACAGGGTTAAATTAATATAGCCAAATAGGCGCTGTCAAGGTCACGATATCAACGAAAAATGTAAAACACAATAAAATTAATATTCAAATCAGACTGAAATAAGATTACATTAACTAATCATAAATATATGCTACCTGAAAAACACAATTAATTTAAAATAACATTCAACACGCACAAAAAATTATATATATATATATATGGCTCGGAAGGATTGAGGCTACTATTAAAATTACTTTTTAACCTGAAAAGACAACAATTATTAGGAATAAAACAATACCATAATCAAATATTACAAAAATGATGAAGTCTTACGACCCGCAGTGACGATGGCGTCTACGTCGTGATTGTTATTTTTCACGTAATGATGGCAAATGTCCAACTACCTTTGTCTCCCTCATCTGATACTCCATCATTAACAAATTTCAAAAACAAAGACTATTATTGTTACTGTTACAACCCATCCTTGCACAATTAATAGCTAGGCCCACCGAAGTTGGGCACGATGGCACCGGACTCAGGAGGTAAGAACAAAAAAACAAAAGTTACTGTCAAATTGTAGTTTTATTTTAAAAAGGAACTAATTAGAGTTTTTGCAAGAAGCAACAATAATTAAAATAAGAAAATAGTCGGCTGCCCGTTTTAGGGTAAATCAAATTTAAGCTTAATCAAAAAGATAAATATAAACCTTTAAACAAATTACTAATAAACTATAAAAATAGATAACAACAATAAATAAGCCCTAACAGAGTATAAAGATCACCATGAATAATATATAGCAATAATAAATAAATAACAAAAAACAACAACAAATAGACAAGAAAACGCGGCAACAAGAAATAATACTTAACAACTACAAATAAAAAAAGGTTACATTAATACTTACAACAAACAAAAATTACAAATGCAGCATTACGACCCGGGGCCTCGGGAACGCAAAATTAATTTTGAGGTTAGGCCAATTTGAAAAAGTTAAAAAAAAATCAAACAAAAATGTTAATTAATAATTACACCGAATCCAGCGGGCGAAACTGGGCGGTTGCTAATGGGAAATTGAATTATAAAAGCAAGCCCCGAAAACCTCTTTAACCTCAAAACTGTCACAGCAGACAAAAATGAAACTAAAAAAATATAAAAATAAAATCCAACGGTCTCTCCTATAAAGCCCCGAAACCCCCTCCCTTTAACAAAAGTCCACAATAATAAAAAGTCCCACCCCAATTCCACGAACTTCAAAAGATAATCACAACAAAATTAAAAAAAGAATATTTTTTATTTTACATTCTTCTTTTTTTCTTTTCTTTTCCTTAACAAAATCACAATGGTGGCCGCGAGGGTGAAGAAAATCGGCATTTTCACCTGCATAATCAACTTCAAAAGATAATCACTACACAATTAAAAAAAATGAATGTTTTTTATTTTACATTCTTCTTTTTTCTTTTCTTTTCATTAACAAAATCACAATGGTGGCCGCGAGGGTGAAGAAGCATTTTCACCTGCATGCATGAGACTTTTGTCTGGAGAAAAAGTCAACCGCGCAGCGAGGAAGCGAGGAAGGAATAGGAGGCAGCCCCATCTGGCCCGCAAGGAAGGCCAAAAGGACGGCCCAGGCCGTAGGTACTCACGCCACTACGTCTCCAGGGGACATCAAGGAGGAAGGCAATACAGGTGACGATTCATCTCCCCTCCCGGACTCTGGAGTCAAAAGCCAAAAGACTCAGCCAACCATACCGATGAAGACAAACGGCAGCAGTCCAATGACGGCTACCAAGACACAACCAACACTATCGGAAAGAAACACAAACTATAGATCGTCCAAACAGCCATGCGCCCTGAAGGATTAGAGCGACCCTCGCTCCCCCACTCGCAGGCACACACACGCGCGGCCCGGCCACCTGCCGCTAATGGTCCTTCTATGAATCACCAACTAGTCCTTGTACTACAAAATCAATACTCCATTTGTACTCTAATAATTGAATTCTAAATATTATTCCTCGCAAAATGAGTCCAAACACGGTACAATTGTGACAACTCTAAGGGGTTTTAGTGAAAATGGAATAAAAGTTATCATATTTGAGGGAAACAACAGATTGAAACACATCTAACCAATGTTCTAGGCTTAATTGTCTATTAAACATATCTATGTTATTTTGATCAAACTTTCTTACTTTTTTTCTAATTAGATTAATCTTTCGAGATTCCAAATTTAAAAATTCCATTATTTGGCCATCATGGTCAGAGATATGAGTGATTACTCCTGTCACCCTTATACTGCTGGGTTCAATATTGGTAACAAAATTGTCTATTGCAAACAACACCCACCCACCCACCCATATACGTACAATGGCAATTACCAACCCGCCCGCCAATACACGTACAGTGGCATTGACTCACCCACCCACCCATATACGTACAATGGCATTGATATAAATCTTACGGTTTATAAACCCACTAAAACCGTGTTTGGACTCATTTTGCGAGTGGGACTCAACGATCTGAGTGTTCGTGAATTCATCATAAACTTGTGTCCTGGTGATACAGACTCAGAAAGTGACAGTGACAGTAACACTGAAGATGACGACGACTTTGGATGCGAAATTTTAAAATAAGTAAGTGACCTTTCCTTACCCTATGTTGTGTCTATCATCTGTATGTAAATTTTCCAGTTTCAGATTTCTAAATTAACTTCCGTATTGGCATAGTAAGTTACATTTTTATGAAAATTGTTTTTTGGCTTAACATTGGATGTCTGTGGAAATACGCTTGTAATAATTGTACTCTTTGTAAACGTTCCTTGTTACATTGACTTTGAATTTATTTATTTATTGTTTGGCATACGTTGAATTTTATGAAGACACATTTAAAAAAACCTCCTTGGCTATGTTAATATGCTCGCGTTAGTTTAATAATATTATTTTCTTGATTTTACAGTTATTGTAAGTAACATAACGAATTACTAATTATTTTTATTTTGTTTTACTTCAGTTTACGTTCCCTGTTATCTTGATTCTGATTTAGTTTATTGTTTTTGCACACGTCGGAAATGTTAGAAGACTCTCGTAAGAAGCCTTCTTAACGAGAAGGATGGTGATTACAGGATGGTTATGTAAATATGTTTGTGTTAGTTTTATGATTTAAAATATTATTTTATTGATTTTTAGTTATTATACAGTAGTAACGTTGCAAAATAAATGTGTAATAATTATTATTTTACTCTTGGTATTTGTTCTATGTTATATTATTTATGATTTAGTTTATTTTTTCATAATTTTGTAACCTACTGGCCATAAAACCCCTTAGAGTTGTCACAATTGTACCGTGTTTGGACTCATTTTGCGAGGAATAATATTTAGAATTCAGTTATTAGAGTACAAATTAAGTAAAGTTAACAGTTTAAAAAAATTGATTTTGAAGTACAAGGACTAGTTGGTGATTCATAGAAGGACCATTAAGGCTCTGTCACACTGAGCGACTTTACACGCCGCTACAAGTCGCGGCTACTAATCGCACTCGCCAATAAATTCTTCCCTGCAGTCACACTAGGCGACTAGTAGTGGCTATTGAGGTTCTGTGGTGTGCGGAGTGATAACCAAGTGTCATGTCATCTGTGGGAATAAGCCGACAGGCTTTACGACGTCTTTTGTTGATGAGTGTCTCAGAACTTTGCGTGGAGTTGCTTTTTAACACAAGAAATGAGAAAAAAACGGAAGTGGGTTCGTGATTGGATAGGTAGGAGGGGTAAATTTGGTGCCTCGGCCACGCTTATGAAAGAACTAGCTAGTGAGGACCCTCAGTCGTAGGCCTACTTCAATATTATGCGGTTATCATTACCAACATTCAATGAGTTGCTTAATTCAAGGTCGGCTACCAACTACTAGTCGCGTCAAAAATTGAACATGTCCTATTCCTCGCGCTACCGAATTTTCACTAGCCGGCGAGTATTAGTTGCAACTAATGACTATGTCACACCTAGCGATTAGTAGTCGCTACTCGAGTAGCGGCGAGTAAAGTCGCTCAGTGTGACAGCCTTTAGCGGCAGGTGGCCGGACCGCGCGTGTGAGTGTGCCTGCGAGTGGAGGAGCGAGGGTCGCTCTAATCCTTCAGGGCGCACGGCTGTTTGGACAAACTATAAAACAAACAACGAGTATAGCGACTATTCGAAACGACTCGACTGTGTGCTACGGCACACTGTATCGAATCAGCCCATAACATAGAGTGTGTTTGGTAAATGTCTTGAAGATAACTTCATTTATTGGCAGTACTTTGTATGATATTATGTGTAAGTTTGAAACCATACACAAACAACAGGTACATTATGCAGCTATTCAATTTAAATTGATATCTCTTTAATACCAAAACTACTCAAGAACCTTACTTAGACCGTATTTTATACTTAATCGTTTACTGTCATTAAAGTAATAAATTTCTTAAAACAAAAACTTATCCAAACATCTCCTAGCCACATTTTGTTGTTAGGAGATAACCTCCAAATTATTAACGCACTGTGGTGTTAATGAGTGGAATATCTCAATGAAAATTAAAAGAATAGTAAACTATATGATTCCTTTGAAAAAGCCAACCCACCCTTCCATCTAGTACGGTGCTTTTAAAATGCAATTAGCCTTTTATGCAAGAAGAGTATCTTGCAAATCTTATTTCAAATGATTCCGAATTTTAACATTACCCTAAATATACATTTATGAGATGTTAATATTTTACATATTTTAGTCTACAAAATTACAACTGGGGAAAAACAAATAATTGTTGGTGTTATATAACAACATAATAATTTAAATGCCAATGTAAAATTTATCTGCTTTTATTTCTAACAAAGTAAACACCGTTAAAACAATCCTTAATCACCTGAAGTGATGAAACAGAAATAATATATTTATTCGAATGGCATATATCGTATCCTCAACAATTGTGTTGACCATTTTGTATAATATGGAGACAAAAATACTTTATTACTAGATATAATTTTAAAATTTGTCTTATAAATCGTATTTAATTTGAAGTGTGTTTTGTTCGGAATCTGTAACATTTCTAATTCCATAAAAATGCTGAACTGATTAGAATGTTAAATAGATTTTAAGTAGTATGGAATTGAAGCGACGAAAGTAAAAACTATATGGTACCTTAAAACTAATACAAACAGACAAGTTTTAAAATATTTTTAAAATACGTTGAACCATAAGTTTTGTATTAATTAAGTAACCATATGAGTAAAATATAAACATACACAACACGAAACAGGGTATCACATTACATTTAACTACGAATAAATAAATGATTGAGCTAAATGAGTGTTTAATTGTTGGTTCAGTTGCAATAAAGGGCGCAAGAGGAGAAAACGTTTCAGTGAGCTGACACAAGGAGGCTAACAATATTTATACTTACTGGCGAATATCCAAACATCAATTTCGGAGGTGGATAATACACAGGACCACACTGGCTTAGTTTATAAATAAGAGTTGGGTTGTGGAACAGCCACTTTCTAAACTGAAAGGGAATGGTCGAACTTGAAAAAAAGTTTACTGATGTGAATTGATTACGTCTTACTTCATCCTCAGTCGGTACACAATCGACCACCTGTCCCCACCTGATTTGTGTTACGCCTTACTTCATCCTCAGTCGGTACACAATCGACCACTTGTCCTCACCTGATTTGTGTTACGCCTTACTTCATCCTCAGTCGGTACACAATAGACCACCTGTCCTCACCTGATTTGTGTTACGCCTTACTTCATCCTCAGTCGTTACACAATCGACCACTTGTCCTCACCTGATTTGTGTTACGCTTTACTTCATTCTCAGTCGCTACACAATCGACCACCTGTCCTCACCTGATTTGTGTTATGCTTTACTTCATCCTCAGTCGGTACACAATCTACCACCTGTCCTCACATGATTTGTGTTATGCTTTACTTCATTCTCAGTCGGTACACAATCGACCACCTGTCCTCACCTCATTTGTGTTATGCTTTACTTCATCCTCAGTCGGTACACAATCGACCACTTGTCTTCACCTGATTTGTGTTACGCCTTTATCAACTGAGCTATGTCCTCATTTCAACTTCTAATTTGATGTTATGTAGGTCTAAATTCAGCGGGCAAAACTATATTTAGAAAAAAGAAATATGGGTCGCTTTCCATGGTTGCAGCAAACCCCTCAGTGGCAGTTCTAGATATATTACAACTATGACATCTAGATGTAAATTTGTATTAATAATTACTACGTTTACCTTTAATGGGGGAGGGGTAATGGACTGACAAGGTGTTGGCCCTGCCGTCGCCTGGGAAACTGGGTAAATAACTGCTCGACACACACATTTGGCGCACAGCTGAATGTTGATATGTGTCTTTCTTCTCTGTGGCAACATAGAAAAAGAGAAGACTGCACACTCTTATAGGTCCCGTGAAGCCGGGTTTTCTGATCAGTGAAATTAGTAAGGTGTTTCAACGGTAAGGTCACTCTCTACCTCTCTTCGCCCCTCTCTGTCTGACTCCAGCGCTGAGGTGACTAATAGCTGAGCAAATAGTACGCCAAACAGTCCGAGGGATTAGTTAAAAAGATTCGCCGTTAGATAGCAGTACATGCGCGCATCTGCAGCAAATGCATTGGTTTGGGCAGTCTTTGTTTTTAAAGTCAATGCTAATAAGCGGGATGATAACATAATAAACTATTTTATTAGGTATTTTAATAGAATAATAAAAATTGAGCCAACATAGTGGTTCTAACGTATATTAGTGTAAAATTGTAAACATAGGCGTCTTACAAAATAAGGCAACTTGGCTATGAGTTGTCAAACTTAACATTTTTCCATTTTAGAGGATTACAGCAATCAGGTTCTTTTTTTTTTATTAGGTTAGGTTGGGTTACGTTTCGTCAGGTTTGGAAAATTTCTGTTACTTTAGCTTAAATCTGTTAGCCTTGTTTACCGTATCCTTTCAATGATAAATGAGTTTTATAATTTGTCCACAAATAGAATGTTTACAAATAAATGAAAAGTTCGGAGTACTCAAAAAATTTTATTTCATTCAATATGTAGTTAGAAATTAATTTTAATCGATAATTTACCTTGTAAATTTTAACTATCAAATTAATCCCGAAATTGTTCAAAATTACCAAATTGTCTAGTTTTAGAGTACTTCTGGTCTCAGTGCCATGTAGGGAAACAATGTTTTGTAGAATGAGTTGTCTCTCTCTCTCGCCAGTTTACTGAAGGTGCTGCATGCAGGTCGAGTCTTCAATAACGTCGCTCTCGCGATATTGGTCCTCTGCAATTTCCAATACTCTATGCAGTAAGATCAATAACAGAGCCCACTAAAATTACTATAATACCAACGTTAATAACTTTATATTTCTTGAACAAGATTCACGGATCTACTTATTAAATATTTTGTTAAGCTATTATAATTTTATTATTTAAACACTGAATGCAATTAGAATGGTTATGCAGCACAGATTTAATGCCACTACATTTTTGTCCTCGCAAAAAATTTAGTGAAATATATTTCAAAATAAGAAATTCAGCTTGCCAAATTTTATAAGTAAAAAACTTCATTCTGAATCATAATTATTTGTTCTAATGTATCAAAAAGTATAACACAAATATATAACAATCCTGATTCATATTCAAAAATCAAAAATCTTTTTTTGAACATGATAAACATTTCATATTATACAATACATTTAATCCAAAGAATGGTAGGGTTCAAAATAATAACTGTCACCAAAATGTCCAGTGTCCACTAGCCAATGCCAACGAAAGGGTAATATATTTCTCAACATTTAACATCCAAAAAACGATTATTTTCTCGTGTTTGAAGTTTACTTACAAGATGAAAAACGCCAACAAGAGAGGAAACTCACCTGAAATAAAAACACATTATCAGCATATGAACAAACAGGATATTATTTATAAACACATTCAAAATTAAAACGGTTGGCTCAAGCCCGTCCGTAATTGGACACTAATAAATAACCTACGTGCAACAAAAACAGGATGCCAACACTCCAGGAGTTTATATGGTTATGATTTTCTTTTTATGGCTCTTAGTATAGGTCACACGTATAGTTTCCAAATAGCTGCCTGAATAATAACATGGAAATTGCGTTATACTCCAGTTTTAGCGGTAATTTCCTTCAGGAAAGCGTACAGCTCCTGGCTAATAAAAGGAGGAACTGTTGTGGATAAGATCCCCAGCATGTTATTATCTTATGTATGCATAAGCGAGATATTCATCTGACAATAGTTTTCTTTTTATATATAAATAAAAGAAAATCGTATATATGATAAGTTTTACCACCAACAGATCAATAGTTCCAGATGATTAGTAAGAAGTCATGCCTACTATGTTCTGATGAACTAGATAAAAAATAACACTTCAATTTAATTAAATCATTATAAAGCATTTAAACGGTCTTTTCATAAAAATGACATCTCTTTGTTTTAAAATTTTGGAAAATTAACTGTCTCGCATGCAAGTAATTGTGCTGATCTTAGGAATAATATGAATATGATCACTGTAGTCGGAGGCCTAATATATCCTAAATCCGCCGCTCGGCCACAGAAACGTAATGTAACCCTACAAAACATAACTTAACCTATCTACATGAAAATATTAGTCCAAAATTAACATAAGTTGCAAAGAAAATATTTTATGAGTGGCAGCACTTTTCTAAAGAAAATCCCATTTTTATAACAAAGTTTATTTCCAACATAATTAAAAAGCGCTATTTGTTTTCTATTATTAAGTATTGTTTCATTTTTGTTCTCAATCAGCACAAACACATTTAACATACAAAAGTTGTCTTAACTTATATTCAACTCGATTCTGATAACTGTCGACCAGTATAAATTTACGTTTGTTATCTTCAACCGTGAAAATGTCCTCATAAAATATACGATATGTTTTTAATTTATTTGTATAGTTATAAGATATTTATTTACGGCCTACTCAAGCCGTAGACTGCGTTCTACCGGTCCGCCGCCACTAGTCAGGTGGAGAGAGGCGATGAATGGGAGCCAACTCTTCTATTTCTGTGCGCTTCTATTGACACCTCGATTGAAATAGTTCCAATGTCATTTTTGTTTGTGTCATTGTATTTGTTCTGTTTCGGTGAAATGTCTTTGTAAATACGTATTCCAGTCCTTAAGGCTCATGTCGTCGTACATGTGCAATATTTAACTACAACAATACAACGCACTACACTTCGCCAAGGACCAAGTAGTTGACAAATTTTAAGTTTCAATTGTTAAAAATTTGCTGATCGTAACCAAAGTTCATTGCAACTATTACAAAAATATTAGTCAATCTGTTACAGCTTTCAAGAGACCATGATTATTGATAATCAGTTTGGAAAGTAAAACATAAGTAATTATAATTTTTATGAAACGAGATAAATCAAAACGTGCGAAGGACTGTGAGATGTTGGAGTTAAAACGTCCTTGAGGGTCATGTGTAGGCTATAACCCGCGAGACATAGCAAGCATGAGATTTCGAAGGAGGAATACAAACGAGACATAGCCATCGATATATAACATAACTGGATAGCGCGCTAACCACAAGGACCAATGCATTGGCTCTCAAGCGCACACAGCTATGCGACGCGGGGTTGTGTTTGGAGTTTCACAGGCGTTTGCAAGGCAAGGCAAGAGAGGTCGCTCTCCTAGTTGGTTGGCGACGCGTGGGAAAAGTTCACGTTAAACAGCTGATCAATCACCAACACGTGATTCTTGGCGGGAAATCGCTTTCCTTGTAGTTCCACGGCAGTGTTGCTTATTCATTCATGTTAAGTTATGGTTACTAGCTGTGCTTCACACAATTGTCATACAAGATGGATGAAAGAGCGACATTTCTTTTCACAGGTAAGTAAATAAATTAACATTATGACGGATACGCCTTATGATAAAAAAAAAAAAAAAACTACTAATTGGGGGACTGTAATGAGTATTAAAGGTGGTAGTTATTACGGTGAGTATTAAAGGTGGTAGTTATTACGGTGAGTATTAAAGGTGGTAGTTATTACGGTGAGTATTAAAGGTGGTAGTTATTACGGTGAGTATTAAAGGTGGTAGTTATTACGGTGAGTATTAAAGGTGGTAGTTATTACGGTGAGTATTAAAGGTGGTAGTTATTACGGTGAGTATTAAAGGTGGTAGTTATTACGGTGAGTATTAAAGGTGGTAGTTATTACGGTGAGTATTAAAGGTGGTAGTTATTACGGTGAGTATTAAAGGTGGTAGTTATTACGGTGAGTATTAAAGGTGGTAGTTATTACGGTGAGTATTAAAGGTGGTAGTTATTACGGTGAGTATTAAAGGTGGTAGTTATTACGGTGAGTATTAAAGGTGGTAGTTATTACGGTGAGTATTAAAGGTGGTAGTTATTACGGTGAGTATTAAAGGTGGTAGTTATTACGGTGAGTATTAAAGGTGGTAGTTATTACGGTGAGTATTAAAGGTGGTAGTTATTACGGTGAGTATTAAAGGTGGTAGTTATTACGGTGAGTATTAAAGGTGGTAGTTATTACGGTGAGTATTAAAGGTGGTAGTTATTACGGTGAGTATTAAAGGTGGTAGTTATTACGGTGAGTATTAAAGGTGGTAGTTATTACGGTGAGTATTAAAGGTGGTAGTTATTACGGTGAGTATTAAAGGTGGTAGTTATTACGGTGAGTATTAAAGGTGGTAGTTATTACGGTGAGTATTAAAGGTGGTAGTTATTACGGTGAGTATTAAAGGTGGTAGTTATTACGGTGAGTATTAAAGGTGGTAGTTATTACGGTGAGTATTAAAGGTGGTAGTTATTACGGTGAGTATTAAAGGTGGTAGTTATTACGGTGAGTATTAAAGGTGGTAGTTATTACGGTGAGTATTAAAGGTGGTAGTTATTACGGTGAGTATTAAAGGTGGTAGTTATTACGGTGAGTATTAAAGGTGGTAGTTATTACGGTGAGTATTAAAGGTGGTAGTTATTACGGTGAGTATTAAAGGTGGTAGTTATTACGGTGAGTATTAAAGGTGGTAGTTATTACGGTGA
The DNA here is from genome assembly GCA_035578905.1 of Stictocephala bisonia. Classification (NCBI taxonomy): domain Eukaryota; kingdom Metazoa; phylum Arthropoda; class Insecta; order Hemiptera; family Membracidae; genus Stictocephala; species Stictocephala bisonia. The sequence continues at coordinate 2,295,600 of JAQJVL010000093.1, read as the reverse complement.
GTATTAAAGGTGGTAGTTATTACGGTGAGTATTAAAGGTGGTAGTTATTACGGTGAGTATTAAAGGTGGTAGTTATTACGGTGAGTATTAAAGGTGGTAGTTATTACGGTGAGTATTAAAGGTGGTAGTTATTACGGTGAGTATTAAAGGTGGTAGTTATTACGGTGAGTATTAAAGGTGGTAGTTATTACGGTGAGTATTAAAGGTGGTAGTTATTACGGTGAGTATTAAAGGTGGTAGTTATTACGGTGAGTATTAAAGGTGGTAGTTATTACGGTGAGTATTAAAGGTGGTAGTTATTACGGTGAGTATTAAAGGTGGTAGTTATTACGGTGAGTATTAAAGGTGGTAGTTATTACGGTGAGTATTAAAGGTGGTTAGTTTTCCTTATTATACTACTACATTTTTTGTTCTTTTTCTAAATAGTTATCATTCATAATGAAAATGTATGAAGATATCAATTTTTTTTTACATACATACAATAATTAAATGTAAAATGGGAAGTTTGTCAAATTTTTCACAATTATGTTACTGCCATTCCAAACTGTATAGTAATATGTAATAATTTTTGGAAAAGTGTAACTAAAAAGTTACTATTTTTTAGATTGAAAGTGAAAATATTGAAAATATCTTAGCAATCGGTATAACTTGTTTTTTATTTTTAGGCTTCCTGTAATCAGCTCTAAAATGAATAAAAAATGGATTGCTGCAACTAAAAGGAAGAACTTCACACCCCATATTTATGTAGCAAACATTTCACTCAATATGATTTTATTGAACAATTAACCGATTCAGAAAGGAAGCGACTTAAAAATGAAGCTGTTCCAACAATATTTGACTTCCCAAGTCATCTGAAACAGCCGTTGCCTAAGAAGAGGAGAACCATCAACAGAAACAAACTTCAGGTACGTTAAAGCTAACAAAAATTCTAGAAATGCCATGCCACTTTACTCTTGCAATATACAACCATTACACTAAGGTGATTTCGATGGCCTATATTACATTGGTAACTAACTTAACTATAAACATTGGTAAATGTGATTTCATCTTCGACAATCCTCGGAGAAGATAATATTGTGATAACACTCTTACAATATACAACCATTACACTAAGGTGATTTCGATGGCCTATATTACATTGGTAACTAACTTAACTATAAATATTTATAAATATTTATAGTTAAGTTAGTTACTAACTTTTAATAGTTTAATAGTTTTAATAGTTAATAGTTATAAATATTTATAGTTAAGTTAGTTACCAATGTAATATAGGCCATCGAAATCACCTTAGTGTAATGGTTGTATATTGTAAGATTGTTATCACAATATTGTCTTCTCCGAGCATTGTCGAAGATGAAATCACATTTACCAATGTTCATAGTTAAGTTAGTTACCAATGTAATATAGGCCATCGAAATCACCTTAGTGTAATGGTTGTATATTGTAAGATTGTTATCACAATATTGTCTTCTCCGAGCATTGTCGAAGATGAAATCACATTTACCAATGTTTATAGTTAAGTTAGTTACCAATGTAATATAGGCCATCGAAATCACCTTAGTGTAATGGTTGTATATTGTAAGAGTGTTATCACAATATTGTCTTCTCCGAGCATTGTCGAAGATGAAATCACATTTACCAATGTTTATAGTTAAGTTAGTTACCAATGTAATATAGGCCATCGAAATCACCTTAGTGTAATGGTTGTATATTGTAAGAGTGTTATCACAATATTGTCTTCTCCGAGCATTGTCGAAGATGAAATCACATTTACCAATGTTCATAGTTAAGTTAGTTACCAATGTAATATAGGCCATCGAAATCACCTTAGTGTAATGGTTGTATATTGTAAGAGTGTTATCACAATATTGTCTTCTCCGAGGATTGTGGAGGATGAAATCACATTTACCAATGTTTATAGTTAAGTTAGTTACCAATGTAATATAGGCCATCGAAATCACCTTAGTGTAATGGTTGTATATTGTAAGAGTATTGTCACAATATTGTCTTCTACGAGGATTGTCGAAGATGAAATCACATTTATAAATATTTATAGTTAAGTTAGTTACCAATATAATATAGGCCATCGAAATCACCTTAGTGTAATGGTTGTATATTGTAAGAGTGTTATCACAATATTGTCTTCTCCGAGGATTGTGGAGGATGAAATCACATTTACCAATGTTTATAGTTAAGTTAGTTACCAATGTAATATAGGCCATCGAAATCACCTTAGTGTAATGGTTGTATATTGTAAGAGTATTGTCACAATATTGTCTTCTACGAGGATTGTCGAAGATGAAATCACATTTATAAATATTTATAGTTAAGTTAGTTACCAATGTAATATAGGCCATCGAAATCACCTTAGTGTAATGGTTGTATATTGTAAGAGTGTTATCACAATATTGTCTTCTCCGAGGATTGTCGAAGATGAAATCACATTTACCAATGTTTATAGTTGTTAGTTACCAATGTAATATAGGCCATCGAAATCACCTTAGTGTAATGGTTGTATATTGTAAGAGTGTTATCACAATATTGTCTTCTCCGAGGATTGTCGAAGATGAAATCACATTTACCAATGTTTATATTTAAGTTAGTTACCAATGTAATATAGGCCATCGAAATCACCTTAGTGTAATGGTTGTATATTGTAAGAGTGTTATCACAATTATGTTTCTTACTCTTTATGATATGTTAACTCTAGTACTGCGTCTTGGGTTAATGGAGGCAGTACTAGAGTTAACAATAATTTTTTCTGTGAATGTAGTTTGAAGTGTTGCTTGCAGGAAACCCAAAGTCAAAAAATAAAAAAGGTACATGGATCTGAAAGAGATTGCAATGCTGAACATGTTTTGGAAAATACATTTCCAGTGCAAGAGGAAATCATTCATGTGAGTTCACAGTCTATTTAAATAATATTTAGTAAGGTGACAACAAATTAAAATTAGTCACACATGTTAAAAAATGTATGGCAATGGTCACTGTAGTGTTGGCAATAAAGATGCTTGTCTAAAATCACCGTGAAATGATTGGCTATAGGTATTAATTGCAAACTCAATACAATTTCACTTGAATATAATATTATTTCTCACACGAAATAATCTACCACCACTATACATAGATATATATATATTTTTTTTTTTTTTTTTTTTTTTTTTTTTTAATCACTTTCGTTCTACCCATTCACGAAGATGAAAAACTAATTTTAAAATGCCACTGAATTTTGAAGGGCAAAGCTTTCGGTCAGATGATGTCAATTAAATGCACAGAGAAGAAAAATGAAATAAATTCTTATATTTCTTGATTCATAAAATATTTTAAATATTTCAGTACTTTTAAGATATATCAGGATATATACTATTAGGATATACTATTGAGATTTATGTTTTTTGTGTATTTTTAATTCACAATTTCAGGATGAACAATTCAGGATGCAACGGTTGGGATTGAGTACTTCAGAATCGTCAACGGTTACATTGGAATCAAGAAGCCTTTCACCGGTAAGTTATGATGTCAACGATACACTAATTAGAAAATTAAAACCCTTATAAATAATTCTCGGGCATTAGTATTTAAACGTTTACATTACCAATGCCATTTATATATAGTTTTACTTCCATGATTATAATAATTATTTTCCGATTTCCAGGTGAAGAGTACCCCGTCTTTACTTCAGTCTCCAACAAAAAAACTACTTAGACGTAAAGTAAAAATACTCAACAAAGGTTGAATCGTAGAGATAAACAAATCAAGTCTGTGAAAGACCTTATTACCATTTTAAAGAAAAAACTAAAATCTCCTGATGCATTAGCTGGCATACTTGAAAATAACTTTTCAGGGTTTCCCTTACAACTAATATGGAATGAATTTAAGAATAAAGATAGAAGTAAATTTAAACACAATTTTTCTGACTAACTTTATACTTTTACCCAGCAAAAAGTTACAAATATCTCAGGCAGTTAAATTTTACTTTGCCTAATCCCACTACGATTAGAAAGTGGATTTCTAAATTAGATTGTAATTCAGGGGTTTTAGAGGAAGTTTTTTACTATTTAAAATCAAGGGTAAAAGAACATACTCATTTACAGAATGTAAGTTTAGTAGTTGATGGAATGGGTATAAGAAAACAGATTATTTACGATGAGAAACTGGGTAAAAATGTGGGTTATGTTGATTTGGGTGGGTTTAAGGTGGACAATCAGGAGGAGATGGCAACTGAAGCGTTAGTGTTTCAAACTGTAGCGTTTAGGATTAGGTTTAAGAGTGTAATATGTTATTTTTTTATATATAAGATAACATCAATTGTGTTATCACAACTTGTCAAGATGGCTGTTTTAAAACTTAATGAGGTCGGAGTAAATGTTCAAAGCATCACTTTCGATGGTTCCAGTACAAATATAAGTGCATTGAAAAAATGTTGATATGATTTCCCTGTTATTTTAAGATTGAGGGTGTGGGCCATGATATTGAAGGTGTGGGCCATGATATTTGAGTTATCATGGACCCCATCATTGAGGGTGTGGGCCATGATATCTGATTTATCATGGACCCCCATCATTTAGGGTGTGGGCCATGATATTTGAGTTATCATGGACCCCCAGCATTGAGGGTGTGGGCCATGATATTTGAGTTATCATCACAGAGCAAAGAATATCTAGAGCGGACACTTAGTGGTGTGGCGTTGAAGCCAAGCACCCCACAAGATGGCGTCTCCCCCTCCACTTCTCGACCCAGTACTCCCACGGCCCGAGCGTCATTCGCATTCACTCTTTGATTTCCACGTGTTTCTGTATCACGGCAAGCATTATGTAATGTTATTACTGTTTACTTTGATTCCAAAATGCCACACTGTGTTTGTTTTGGTTGTAGCAATAGCACCAAAAAGAAAAAGGAAGGTTTAACATTTCACAGGTAAGCCATATTTTATTCCTTGTTTAGAGTTTGTTTAGAAATTATGATTTTTATAACCTATTTAAATTTAAATTTCCATTTCATTTATGTTCAATGGATTTTACTAAAATTAAAAATAATAATAATAATAATAATCTTTATTGTCATAAGAACAAAATGTCATTGACAAAGTCATAATTTATGCAGAAACTGCCACGTCATATATATATTTTTTTTTTTGCTTAAGTCAATAACTAAAATAGAATATACTACAGGTACATTAATAACATTTATAACAATCAACAGCATCAATAAAGAAACAGCACTGGTAATCACATGCATTTCAATAAAATTATACTACATATTATAATATAATTTTTTCCACATAAAAAAACTCCTGAAGTGTGTAAAATGGATTCAAAATTAGCCAGTCATAAAACTTATCGCTAAAGTCTCTAATTGAATGCTTCTTAATTAATATATTTAACTTATTGTACACTTTAATTGATAATACACTATAGTTTTGAGACGTTTTTGTTAGTCTGTGCTTGCCTACGATTGCTAAATCCCTCCCTCTTGTGTTATATTTGTGTAAATTATTATAAAATTCTAGGTTCTGAGGATTCCTTAAAATATAGTTAATTAATTCATATATGTACAAATTAACTACAGTGGGGATTTTTAAATTAATGAAGTATGGCTTACAGTGTTCATTTGAATTTATATTTGAAATAATTCTAATAGTTTTCTTTTGTAAGACTAAAACCTCTTGGATTCTATTACAGTTTCCCCACAGTAATACTCCATATTTTATTATAGAATGAAAATATGCGAAATAGCTGCATCTGACATAATGAAGAGGCACAAAATGCATAAGTCGACTTAAGAGATAAACTATTCTTGAAAGCCTGTTTGTTAAATAGTCAATATGCGGACCCCAGTTCAGCTTGCTGTCTAGGAAAATACCCAGATACAATAACTGTAGTACTTCGTCTAAGCATTTAAGAAATCTAATTTGAGCAATTTTGACACTCTATCAGGATTGTAACCCCAGTTCAGCAGGACAATTATGAGCCCTCCGTCTGAATATGTTTTCCTAATTTCCGGTTTGGTATGATTTTTATTATCAGTCAAGGTTTGACGAAATCGGAAATTTATCCGCTGAGATTTATACCTGATTAATTTAATTTTTAAAAACTTACATGTTGCCTGATAGTGCTCAAAAGATGTGATGAAGTTGTAAACTTATTTCTATAAGGATTTTCGCTGTCACGTCACTTTTTCATCCGACCTTCTCAACCGATTTTTACGAATGAGGTGTTATTTAAAGCTTATGATCTAGCGTATATGCAAAAGGCAATTAAAAAGGATATTTTGTTTAGGGATTCGGGCCAATAGCTTTTGATTTATTTCTAGACACTTTAGATTTATTGTAAAACTCAAAAATACCGCTTTAATGTTAGAAATATTGACATTTAAAAATCCTTACTTTATTTAAAAGGGAGAATATTGTGATATATGATTTAAAGGAACTCGGCCTTAGTTTGAGAATACCATACAGCATTTGGTCATGGATTTTGTACCAATTTGAAGCTTTTGCATTCCTATGACTTGTTTGACATAAACTTATTTTTTTAGGTTTCCAAAGGAACCTGTTCTACGCAAAAAATGGACAGTTGCAGTAAGACGTAAAAATTGGCAGCCTTCAGATGAATCCCGTGTATGTTCTGACCACTTCACTGAAGCAGACTTCGACAGAACATCATTGTCTTACGTCAGGCGGAGGGAAGGTGTTGTGCCGAGTGTGTTTCCGAGTATTCCTAAGGTAACTACTACCCATAGGCTTCCAGCAAAAAGACTCTTCAATGAGACAGTAACAAAGGAAATTACCAAGGAAACTGAGCAATGCTCAAGCCTTAGTACCGATGAAACTCAGCAATGCATAAGCATTAGTGATTCTGAATGCTTCAGACAACCGCCTAGAAAAAGGTTGAAAAAAATCTCTTTCTAATAAACTTAATGATTCACCAAGAAAGCAGGCCTTAAAAAAAGAATTGAGTTTAACTAAAGATAAACTTTTTCAGGCAAGAAAGAAAGTTAAAACCTTAAGACAGTCTAAAAGAAGGTTAAAGAAAAAAATTGTTAACATTGAAAACATTTGTAAAGATCTAAAAGAAAAACTTAACATTCAAGAAGAAGATTGTACATTACTCAATTCAATATCTCAAAATGCTGACTGTTTAATTAAACGTTCCATAGAAAAGACAAAAAATCCAAAGTTGAAAAAATGTTACGAAGAACGCTTGAGAGCATTTGCTGTGACACTTCATTTTTTGTCGCCAAAGGCGTATACCTATGTTCGCAAAACATTTAATACTGCTTTGCCTCATACCCGAACCTTGCGAAGATGGTATAGTAGTGTACAGTGCGAACCAGGGTTCTCCACTGAGGTATTAAGAGTTTTAACAGAATACGCTGCCAAGAGTAAGCACCCTTCAATATGCGCATTACAAATAGATTATATGGCCATCCGGAAGCACTTAGAATGGGATGGGAAGAAATTTCATGGCCCTGTCAATGTTGGAGTACCAGTTTCAGATTATTCGTCAACTTTAGCATCAGAGGTACTCGTTTTCCACCTGGTTTTTTTTAATTCTGCGTGGAAAATACCTCTGGGATATTTTTTCGTGTCTAGCACAACAAGTGAACAGCTTTGTGGCTTGGTTACTCAAGGTTTGTCACTCGTACATGAAGCTGGGGTGACTGTTGTGTCACTGACCTGTGATGGAACATCTTGCAACTTAGCAATGGCAAATAAACTGGGTTGCTCCATATCGACCAAAAATCTTAAAACCTTTTTTCCTCACCCTTGTACGGGAAATCCAGTGTTTTTATTTTTAGATCCTCCACACATGCTAAAACTGGTACGTAATACACTAGGAGATTATGGGATCCTAGTGCAAGGGAAGCAAAGAATAGAGTGGAAGTATATTAAGTTATTGCATGAAGTGCAAAACGAACAGAAATTGCATTTAGGCAACAAACTCACTAAAGATCATGTACAATATTGGAGGCAGAAAATGAAAGTTGTTGGCTGCACAGGTTTTCAGTAACTCTGTTGCCGATTCACTAAAGTATTTGCTAGAAAATAATGTAAAAGGATTTGAAGATTGTAAGGCGACGATTGATTTCTTAAGAACATTTAATGATTTGTTTGATGTATTGAACAGTCAGAGTATAAGAAGTTTTGGTAAAAAAAGGCATTGTGTGCTTCAAACATAGTTCAACAATCAAAATGTTTAAATGAGACGTATGATTACATTTGTAGCTTAAAGACTTCTAATGGTGAGGACATTCTACAGAGCAAAAGAAAAACTGACTTCCTTGGGTTTTTAACTTGCATCAAAAGTTCCTTGGGTCTATATGAAGAGCTAGTTGGTAAGCCAGATCCACCATTAAAATACTTACCTCTATACAAAGTTAGCCAGGATCACCTTGAAAGGTTATTTGGGTACATACGTTCCCGAGGAGGTTCCAATAATAATCCTACCTGTAGGCAATTTACTGGAACTTTTAAAAGGCTCTTACTACATAGTGAGCTACAAGACAGCAACACTGGCAATACTTTCGCTTTGGACAGGTCAGTAATGTTCAAAATCAGGCAAAAAAAGTCCGAACTTGAAGAAATAAATACCTCCGTTCCCCTATGGAGAACAATGTCAGAAGACGAGCAAAGTAAATTTTGTAATTTGGATGAAACAGATAGTAACTTTTTGAACTGCGTTACAAATGACAACATGAGATCTGACATTGCCTCTGATATTGTTGAATACATCACCGGATACGTATCCAGATCAACAGCTGCTAGATTATATGCGAACAATGCATATCACTACTTTGACCGACAAAAGCAAAGAGACCAACTTAATAACGTGTAAAAATAGGGGTGGTCTTATTCAACCTTCAGTAGGAGTAACAACAGTGTGTAGGATGAGTGAGACAGTTCTTCGTACTAAAATAAAAACTGACAATGTATATAAAAAAAAAATATTTTGGAACAAATGACAGTGGATGTAATAAACAGTTGTGTTGGGAGAAATGTTTTTATTAGTGACCATATGTATGAAACAGATCCAGAACAGTGTCACTATGTACTACGCATACGAGCACTCTGCAAAAAGTATTTCAACATAAGGTTAAATTATTACTCGAAGAAAGTGAATGAAAAAAAATAGGGTTAGGAATGACTTAACTAAAAAAGTTTTGTTTTTGGGTCAGTGAAGTAATAAAACGTTTAACAATGACTAACGTTTTTCATATATACGTTGTTTGATTCTATTTTTCAACAGCAATTTGTATTCATATAAATTTAATTTTTATGTAAAACACCACTGTAAATAAAATTAATAAAAGATTGCTTTCTTTTAAAATTTTATTTGTTTAGTTATTATTAATCACCTCATAGTAACATCACAAGCCCAAGATACAACATAACTTTTAAGTAATCTTTCTTATATTGATCAGATTAAGTCAAAGGCTAACTTCATGGTTTATGTTATTATATATAAATTTGCATTTTATTGGCAAATAATTCATATTGTAACCATATTTGAGGCCAAACTTTACAACTCTAATAATTTGCAGTGTTTTTTGCTTACAAGCTAAGAAATTGTTACATTTTTCAATTTTCAATAAAACATTAAAGAACAATTAAAACAATTTTAGAATAATTACTAATAATTCCATAACATTATTTAATTTATCCATTGACAAAATATTTGAATTACATTAACTAAATTTCTAATAGGTATACAAGAATTGTAGAATTGGAAAAGCTGCTGTTTAGAAACAAAAACACTGCACAGCTATGGTCGGGCGCGGCACGGCAGCGGGTTGGGATAAAGACAGTTTTGTCGCTTTACTATACCTCGATTTCTGGCGAAACAAAACATTTAATAAAAAAAAAGGTTTTAATAAAATTGAAATTTGTTTATTCATCTACAACTTTCCCGCTGACAAAAAGTCTCTGACCAATAAATGAAAAACTTCCTCGCAATGTACTTTTTTTATGTCAAGACTTCCTCGGATTAAAAAATAATTTCAATTAAACCTAATTTACAAAAAACTTAGTCATTGAAAAATTATAAAAATACTTTTATAAGCAGGAATAACTCTTTCTTTACCTTATATACAAATTTGAACGTATTAAGCCAACGTCTTCTTATTTAAAACACAGTTTTAGTGAAGCGGTGCGAATTAAAAACGAGAGCGCCCGAGGCCTTGGTTTGGTCACTAGCACCCCACAAGATGGCGGAAAATGTGCTTCACTGACTTACTACTGTTATGGCTGGGGTGTCCGCTCTAGATATTCTTTGCTCTGTGGTTATCATGGACCCCCATCATTGAGGGTGTGGGCCATGATATTTGAGTTATCGTGGACCCCCATCATTGAGGGTGTGGGCCATGATATTTGAGTTATCATGGACCCCCATCATGTGCTCAAACTTTGTCGTAATGCTTTAGCAGATATGAGAGAAATCAAGCCTGATTCAGGGCCTGTGATATTTAGTTACATTGAGTAACTGAATGAATTACAAAAAGGGGAAGGTTTGAAATTGGCCAATAAATTAAATGACAAACATATGTTTTATAAAAATAGAAAAATGAATGTCAAAATTGCGGTCCTACCCCAGAGCTATAGTGTTACAGATTCCCTAGTTTTTAAATTTTAAGCACACCGAATTCAAGCATTGTTTGCCAACAGTAAAGTTTATTATAATTTTAGATAAGCTTTTTCATTACATGAACAGTAGAGATCCATATGGTAGGGGTTCGAAAGGACCTACTATATTAAAAAACAAAGATCGTGATGACAAAATGTTGAGTGAAGCAAGTATTTTTTTAATTGGAAATTGGCAATCAGCTTTTGTTATAACATGCTAGGAAGACGTTTGTACTTGGGTTTTTATCAAATAGTAAGAGTATTATAAAGTTAAGAGATGGGATACTGAATTTAAATGGTTTTAAGTCCTATAGACCTATAATAAACTAAGCCAAGACCACTTAGAATGTTTTTTTCATGGATTAGAAGCAGAAGTGGTAATAATAATAATCCTAATGCTAAGCAATTTAGATGGGCGGTGAGGAAACTGTCTTGAGTTTGACCCCACTCCACAAATTGTTTGTTAGAATTGAATAAAAGTTATGAACATTGTAATGACGAAGATATGGATGGTGCAGATTTAATTATAGAGAACTATAAGGTTTCTAGTTATAAGAGTGCTGTATTGTATTACGTTTGTGGGGTTATAGTAAGAAAAATAGAAGCTTCCATAACATGTAATGAGAGTAGTAAATTACTCTACACTGATAACTCAGATTCAAGACCACATACCTACACTGATAACTCAGATTCAAGACCACATACCTACACTGATAACTCAGATTCAAGACCACATACCTACACTGATAACTCAGATTCAAGACCACATACCTACACTGATAACTCAGATTCAAGACCACATACCTACACTGATAACTCAGATTCAAGACCACATACCTACACTGATAACTCAGATTCAAGACCACATACCTACACTGATAACTCAGATTCAAGACCACATACCTACACTGATAACTCAGATTCAAGACCACATACCTACACTGATAACTCAGATTCAAGACCACATACCTACACTGATAACTCAGATTCAAGACCACATACCTACACTGATAACTCAGATTCAAGACCACATACCTACACTGATAACTCAGATTCAAGACCACATACCTACACTGATAACTCAGATTCAAGACCACATACCTACACTGATAACTCAGATTCAAGACCACATACCTACACTGATAACTCAGATTCAAGACCACATACCTACACTGATAACTCAGATTCAAGACCACATACCCAATTTACCGACCCCGAGTCAAGAGGCAAATTGATCAGGGCACATGAGGATGTATTGAGAATAGTCAAATATGCTTATGTACTTAAAATGTCTACCACCGACCAAGATGAAAACACACACATGATAGCCTTAAAAGTATGCAATCATTTTAAAAGAAGTGTTTTTAGGGGCGATGAGTTACAAGGTAACCATTTCCTACTTTTAACTAAGGCAGAGTGCAATATTTTTTTGAAACTATTTTCGCATCGTTTAGCTAAGCAGTGTACTATAAATTCATTGAAGAAATCTAGTTTAGGTTTAAGACAAGTGTTAACTAAAGCTATTATGTTCAAGAAAATGTGAATAAATTTGTGTACTAAATAAAAAAAAAAACATGTGTTAAAATGGTGTTAATGTGTTTATTTTGTTCTAGACTTGGTCGTAAATTATTTTTCATAATGTTGTATCAGTAACATAAAATGTTAACTTATTGTAGCTGGATATCTACATATAGGCTACTCAAACTATCAAATTCACTTGTTCTTTCATAAATAAATTAGATTTTCAATATTTTCTGTGTGATTAAAATACATAAGAATATTTGAATATTATAAATTATGAAAACCTGTAGATGCGAATTCATAATACTTTAACACCACACAACGCGACGTTCCGTCTATGGTGCCTTGCGACTCCAGGTTCAGCCTCTGCCGCTTAGCCAATCCATTCTGATGCACTATTTGATATCTCAAAACATTTAACGAGTCAAATCACTTCTAAGAGATATTGCCAAGGCTTTCGATACAGTTGACAGAGTAAAATTAATTTCAAAACTTGAAAACATTAGCATTAAAAATGTCGAGCTTGTTTGGTTCAAAGGTTATTTTTCTGACCGTTTCCAGTCAGTGTCATTGATTGGTGTGGGTAGTGATTTATCAAATTTTGATCCATCAAAAATAAAAAACTGGTTTGAACATAACAGTTTAACTGTCGATATTAGCAAAACTAAATGTCTGCCAATTTTAGCTAGAAATCAGTCTGGTCCAGACGGCTTAGTTCTGCGAATGCACTCTTGTGGTGATACGCGGTCGACTGCCTGTGGCTGTGGGGAAATCGAACAAGTTGATCACTACAAATAGGTATTTACAGATAACAAATTAAGTTGGAATTGACATTTTCAATAAATTAAAGTTATTGAGAAAATTAATTTATGAATTTACACAGCTCAGTCAAATCATAACAGTTCAACAATGCAGGACTGTTCACTTCTCTTACGTCCAGTCAACATTACAGTACGGCATTCTTGCTTGGGGCGGAGCACCACGAGTGGTTATTGATCATCTTGCGGTCACTCAGAGAATCATATTAAAAATAGTTTTAAAAGCAACATGCAAGATTTCCTTCAATATTGCGTTTTACAGAATTTCCAGTACTCAATATAAGACAACTTTGCGTAAAAACCTTACTATTACATATTAAAAACAATAAGCCAAAATACCCTCCTAGACAGCATGAACACTCAACTAGACACCGAGTTAATTATAGATACTCTGTTCCAAGGCTTAAACACGGGTTACAACTTCATAACTCTTATTATCTTTCTCACTTTCTTTACAGAAATTTGCCTGGTGAAATAACTGACGCTGAAAGAGGCAGTGTAGCCACATATAAACGAACACTTACAAATTGGCTGTACAATACAGGTTGGGAGGCCACGGAAAGCCTATTACAGTTACCATATGTTAGGCTTAACATTAATAATTAATCAATACGCATTTTTCAATTTTTATTTAATTAGAATATTTTTAATTGCCGTAATTACAGGCTTCGAATGTTATTATTAATATTATTTTTAGTTTTTGTTTCAGAAGTATTAGCTAACTATTTCCTTACAACTTTTCAAATTTTGTAGCAATGTATTTTAAACTGTATTAAATGTAGGCCTACATACAATTAAAATTAATTAATCTTATTTAGTTTTATTATGATTTATATAATTCTTTATTGCTTTAAGTTACCTCGTAGTCATTCTGTTCTTGTAAGGCTGTGGTCAGATCTGTGGTCTTTGGGGGGAATATTTTTTCCATTCTATTGTATGAGAAAGCTGTTTATTTTTGTGGAATAAAGTTTATTTTGATTTGATTTATATTATATATCCGTGGACACAGCATGATACCTCGAAGGAGGTGTACAACTCGTGAGACACAGCATGATACCTCAAAGGAGTAGTACAACTCACGAGACACGGCACGAGACCTCGAAGGAGCAGTACAACTCGCGATATAGCATTATTATTCTAAGATGTCCCTTGCTTGCAGTTTGTCACTGGAACTGAATAATACTAAACGAACTTATATTTCGATATCTCGAAAGAACGCGGTTAGTAACACATTGACAGACATGAATGACTCTTGACAGACATGCCTATTAGGTCTACGTCTCACCAACACCACACTCACTAATGCTTGGCTTACTTCACTGCCATTGAACAATGCTCAAGGGAACCTCCTCTCCTCGGTGAGGTAGTCTTCTCGCTGGTTGGACACTACTTGGTCAAGAGAACAGTCTCATCAACAGCTTGTTTTCATGTGAAATAAAGTAATAATTAGACAGTGACCACCAGCTTAGGTAGCCACAACTACCAAATATATCCTAACAAATCTTGCTAAGTTTAATTTTTACGTGATGTTTACGTACTAAACAATAAACTGTTTTGAACATTATCTTTTATGAATTTCAATTTTAATAGTCACGGCCACATAGGTATTTGGTCATTTTAAACCTAGATCTAACAGTCGCGGATCTGCAACCACAATCACTAACTTCCATTAGCAAGATCAAACGATTCTTGTTTCGTGCGCCGAGAAAATACTTAAGTCACGTTTTCAGAAAAGCACCACGCCCTATATGAGTATAGAATAGGGTACTTGCAACTTTCTCCAGCACTTGGGACCAGTTTATTATGAACCACCAATTATATTTCTGTATTATATTCCTCCTTTTCTTGATAACTCTCCTTATTTAAGTAAATAATGTTTTAATAATTATTAATAAGCATATTCCTATAAAATAAGAACTTTACATCGCTGTATACCACCTCTAAAAATAAATAACAACTTCATTATGTGGAGTATCATAATATAGTAATTGCAGAAAGTTTTTGTTTTTTTTTATATACACCGTCGCAGAAAGATTGAAAGCATTCCGCTTTGGGACCAAAAAGTAGATTATAGTAGCAGTAATAATATACCAAATGTTATTGCTTTATCTGTAGTCTTTCAGAATTATTAAGCCGTTCCGGGACTTTTCTTTCACACTGTATGAGACTGAACTATCTTGCATTTCTCATCTATATAGATGAGACTATAAATTTTTTTTAAGATCTCATAATTTACAAGACAGCATATAGTTTGTTTAATTTTTCGAAATGTCAAATTTGAGTCGAGCGGAACAAATGTACGATCTACCTAAGACCTACATTCGTAGTAATACCCTAGTTTTGCTTGTTCGTACGATCCAGGTGTCAACGGCCGACACTGTACCGACTCCTCTTTGCAGATAACATGTAGGTCGCACATCTGCATGGCTAAGCAGGCCGCCAAGGCCTCTTCCTCTTGGCCGCTGATACTGAGAACTTTGCCAACTGGCAAACACCTCATTTTGGTCCACGCAATCCGTAAACATATCCTCACCACTTCGTCGATGTCGCCGAGGGTTTAACAGCGGGAGACACCACAGTCACATGAGAAGCTGTTGCCGGATACTTTCTTAATATGATTATAATTATTGTTCAAAACGTTTGACCAAGTGGAGGTTTACAGTATTTAAAGAATTGAAGTATTGTAAAAAAAATAATTCCTCCATTCAAAACATTGTTTCATTGTATGCTATATTTATAGTTAAAAACATTGTGATCTTTATACCTTTCCTTGTGAACAGTAAAAATTGTTGCTAGACCTTTCTAAAAGTAAAAGAAAACAACAATTTAAAAAATTACCCAAGTGATTTCATGTTTTTTTTTTTCAACTAAAACCAACACGAAAAACTTGAAGAGGGATGTTTGCGTGTCATATATGTGCTTTGTTACTTTTTGAGACAAGGCACCCTTCGAAGCCGTCCAGAGTTGCTTGGCAGTTTCTCATAATTAATTCCGTAATGTTTTCTTTCTTCTTATTTTCAAATACATGTCTGCTGGTACAGTTTTCCGAATACAAATTCCTAAATATTTCGAAGCCCCGTGTTTATTTTGAACTTTTGTGTTTGAGGTCGCTTACCAGAAAACTACAAATGGAGAGTACTTTACTTGCAAATGGAACTTCACCTAAATTTAACTCATCAGCTGAAAAGTAAGTACTTAGAACTCGAGGAGCTCTTAATAAATATGTTTCAATCAATAAGTAGTTCAAATAAAGAATCAAAACACGTTCACTAGGGCAGGAAACAGAATACAGTAAATAAGATTGGCGAAGAAGCTCACAGTACAATCTACACAGTAGAAAACATCCAGAGTTTTCTCCCAATCTCAAGTGATTCCACGACTTTATGGTTCTCAATAGGGAAAAAGAAACGAAACACGACTAATTCACAGCACCGATCAGATATCAAGGACGGAAACACAAAAGTTCTC
Organism: Stictocephala bisonia; assembly: GCA_035578905.1. NCBI lineage: Eukaryota > Metazoa > Arthropoda > Insecta > Hemiptera > Membracidae > Stictocephala > Stictocephala bisonia. The sequence continues at coordinate 2,279,175 of JAQJVL010000093.1, read as the reverse complement.
ATTGTTTTCGCGTTAGTAAAACTTTCGGAAATCTTCTCGAGCGACATATTATTTAAGGATTTTATTCATTTATTTTTATTTATTTATTCGTAAAACACCGATCGTCAGGATATGGGAGTATATGAATTTCGAATAAGTGTGGTGAGAGTTGATTTGCAAATGTAGTCATTGTTAAAAACTAAGTCAGACTATCCCTTAGAACGTGCCAATAATTAATAGCCCAATGACAAATGAACAGTCTTTAGCCAACAGCTGACCCCCGGAATTTAACTAACTACGCTACCGACCTATTTTAAATGCAGTTACTTAACAATAAATATTTGCAACTTTTTGAAAAACAATATTACTTTTTTGTTAGAACTAAACACAGCATTAAAAAAGCCTATTATCGTTTTCTTTTTTTCGTTAATACAATTTGCGCATTATTTGCTGTCGGAACATTAGCCTACTAATAATTTATTAACTATAATGTACTATTTTTATTATTTATTTGTCTAGTTTTTATTTTATTGTATTTTTTCTATTTACACCAGTGACATTTTTAACTTATTCTACAATCGTCGTTATGGGACAACGGTCCGACCATCAAGCAAACTTTTAGTGGTCCTCACGGAATTATTATAATTTCATTTTTATAGAGATGCCATGCATAAGTTATGGTTAACAAATGTGTAGAAACGTTTCTTAAATTATGTGAAATAATCAATTCTTAGTAAAATACTCAATTATGGTTAGTGTTTCACAAAACGCAAAATTCTCGCATGATCAGAAATTGGTAAGAGGGTCTCTTAGGCTACACAAACATTCACAAAATCGTCTTGTTATTTAATTCAATTTCAATCACGAAGTCTACTTGTTTGTTCATAAAATTATTACCAGAAATAAGTTAACCTAAAAAAATCAACACAAAATTGTTTTTTCATATCTTAGCCTCATTTCAATGAAGCCTCATTCTTAACCTGACTCATGTTTTATTACTATGTTTAAACTTCAAACATGTGTAATCTATAAATAGAATAAATTAAAAGCAATGTTTTACCTTATTTTAATTCAGAGTTTGTTGTAAAATGTATTTTGAAACTTTTAAGTGGTTGTATTTGTGCATTCTTGTGAAGACACACATGAAAAACATGAATAATATAATGTGTCTTCACAAGAATGCACAAATAGAACCACTTAATAGTTTCAAAATACATTTTACAACAAACTCTGAATTAAAATAAGGTAAAAAATTGATTTTAATTTATTCTTAAGATTATTCTTTCATGTAATGTGAATAATACGCGAAAGGACAAAAGGATGACACTTGAGAGGACCCGACCGTCCCGACCTCTTCGTTACAAAGGGAAATATTGTGTTGTTAAGTGGCGGATCGATAGCTTGGGTACAGAGTCAAGACCGAAGTATCACAAGGTCCCTTACGGCTCCTTCCATCGTAGACACAATAATGATTTACTGCCACTTGAGAGGACCCGACCTCTTGTTTACAAAGGGAAATATTGTGTCGTTAAGTGGCGGATCGATAGCTTGGGTACAGAGTCTGGACCGAAGAGGACCCGACGTCTTCTTTGCAAAGGGAAATATTCTGTCGTGAAGTGTTGGATATAGCTTAGGTACAGAGTCTAGAACGAAGTGTCAAGAGTTTATGTAAATACAATCACCACATTATAGAAGGAAGAATGTAAAATGTCTACCAAACACTTCGGTTGTAATAGACTAACTGGTCTAAACATAACTACATCAAATGATATTGTGTCGTTAAGTAGCGGATGGATAGCTTAGGTACAGAGTCTAGACCGAAGTATCATGAGGTCTTTTAATAAGTGTTAGGGACTATATTATTTTGTGTGCTGAAAGCTAAATAAGTGATTTTGTTAATCAAATAAAATATTAAAAAAACCCGATTTAGGCCAATAACTGACAATAGTATATAAACCTTCAGTATAAACGAATTTGACACGTAAAAAGACAAAATTACAATACACTTAAAACGATCCTTGTGTAAGACCAAACGCCAGACACTGGAGTGGTTAGTATAGGTAGAACATACCACAGGGCCACACGGTCGGCCTCATACATGGTAGAAAACAAATGTTAACACTTCAACAGGCGCCATTGTTTTGTTTCCTTATGACACGAGATAGATATTGTGTCCTCAAGGAAACGAGATGGTTTATCGATATATTCTGTCTACACACGTCTCTCGACAAAACACCACGTACAGTACATGAATGCAAAAACAATAAATAACCAACCAGAATATTAGTATTAAAGTGTATCACTACGGTTTATGTTTATTGAATGAATCAGAATAATGTATTTTCTCCTTCTTATACAGATTATACAAGTACAAACAAAATTAAAACTGTACTTTTTTAACGAATACTTTTTTAACGAAGATACCAAAAATGAAAACTACATATTTTAATAAAATTAAATGTGTTTTATTATAAATGTCTCTTAAAGCCAGGTCTGACAACTTTAACTAAAAATATAAAGACATAAGATAAATGAAACACTTAAATTAAATACACATGATTAGCAACTAAACTAAAGTAAAAAAACACGATATTTATTATATAAAAGAAAGAGAAATTTTAGGTCCTCAAATGCAATGCCTGGTTTGGGACTCCAACAGAAATAATTGACCTGTTTGATACTGGCGACTATCCAGACCCAAACAGGTACACTAACAATGTAACAAACTAAATAACAACTTTTTTTTCTATAATAGCTGGAGAGTGAACACCTACACTTTTCAACTGATTGTTGTATTCCTTTTTGAACACCCCAGTCGAAAACTTGATACAGATCCTCAATGGTGAATAACATTTGACCGATTATTCTACTAATATTCTACTACTTACACACACGAACACTAATAAGATCACAACATACTAATAAGATCACAAGTGAAAGTACCCCACCAGTTTTGTAACAATGGCAGTAACTTGAACATGAAACACAACATTGTCTAGCACATAGCATTCCTCGCCTTTGTGTTGATGACGTACTCTCTTACCGAATATTACTCTTGGATTTGTTAGAATACAAATATTAAATATAAATTCAGGCACACAATACAACTTCAATACTATTTGGTAAAAATTAGAGCGACATAAAAATTATTTCGTTCAAAAGTCACTAAAATGATCTAACACTTTAATCTGGGATCGACTCTTCGCACGTTCTATAGGCCTACGCTTAAAGTATTAGATATTGACTTAATACGACATTCACCAATAAAAATTAAATCAACTTCAACGTCATTTTTATAGAACCTTCTAAACGACGAGAGGTTGATGTGAAGAAATAAATGTTTCAAGGATTACAGGAAATTTTAACTTTTCTCAACATATAACATAGCACTAGGTTTCTCAAATAATAGTCTTTCAATGACCCAAAGTTAAGCTTTAGGCAAACAGATCTTTCTTTCATATTTCATATAGTGTTTAATTAAAAAAAAATACACAGGACGATTCTAAATTATAATTACAACTAACTAGACTACACAAACACTCGCTGTAACATTAAAATGACATATAAACAATAACAAAAATAATATTTTAAGACCTAAATACTGTGTAAACATATGTTACTGAAATAGGACATACGTCTTGCCGGCTGGCAGATCTGAATTATTATAGTATATTAGTATTGCCTCAGTCGACGAGTCCTTGCCGCGCTGAATAATAGAGAGCCCGCAAGTAGAAGCAGATCACATCAGGCCCGAGTAGCCAACTACAGTCCTTTACACCGTGGTCTATGTCTCCGGGATCTAATGTGATCATACGTTCATCCATACACAAATGACTGTTACAACCTAGTGTATATTATTCATGCCTCAGTCGACGAGTCCTTGCCGCGTTTAATAATTTACAGAACCTGCAAGTAGAAGTAGATCACATCGGGTCCGAGTAGCCAACTACAGTCCTTTACACCGTGGTCTATGTCTCCGGGATCTAATGTGATCATACGTTCATCCATACACAAATGACTGTTACAACCTAGTGTATATTATTCTTGCCTCAGTCGACGAGTCCTTGCCGCGTTTAATAATTTACAGAGCCTGCAAGTAGAAGTAGATCACATCGGGTCCGAGTAGCCAACTACAGTCCTTTACACCGTGGTCTATGTCTCCGGGATCTAATGTGATCATACGTTCATCCATACACAAATGACTGTTACAACCTAGTGTATATTATTCTTGCCTTAGTCGACGAGTACTTGCCGCGTTTAATAATTTACAGAGCCTGCAAGTAGAAGTAGATCACATCGGGTCCGAGTAGCCAACTACAGTCCTTTACACCGTGGTCTATGTCTCCGGGATCTAATGTAATCATACGTTCATCCATACACAAATGAGTGTTACAACCTAGTGTATATTATTCTTGCCTTAGTCGACGAGTCCTTGCCGCGTTTAATAATTTACAGAGCCTGCAAGTAGAAGTAGATCACATCGGGTCCGAGTAGCCAACTACAGTCCTTTACACCGTGGTCTATGTCTCCGGGATCTAATGTGATCATACGTTCATCCATACACAAATGAGTGTTACAACCTAGTGTATATTATTCTTGCCTTAGTCGACGAGTCCTTGCCGCGTTTAATAATTTACAGAGCCTGCAAGTAGAAGTAGATCACATCGGGTCCGAGTAGCCAACTACAGTCCTTTATACCGTGGCCTACACCCTCGGGACCTGATGTAATTCGTACGTTCATCTATACAATTGTACCGGATGTCCAAAAAGACCTGGACTAGTATTAAATATTTTGGAAAATGTTTAAGATAAAGCTAAAACAATAATTGGTACCAAGTTATTGAAAAAAATGGCGGCGCTCGAAAGTTTCAATACTTATATTATGTGCAAGTTCAAGAATGGGTAAATGTCATTGTACTCATATTAAATGAAGCAACAAAACTTCACCCATGATAACTGCCCAAAAACACCTACTTTTGGATGTATTCGTTTCCTGATATTCTTCTATGGGAACGGTCTACGAAGATTCAGTAGAAAATTGTTAATGTAAGAATAGATATATACGCACATCATTTTGAAGGCAAATAAGAATGCCGCAAACCGAACTTTAAAATTTTTATTTCGTTACAAAATGGTTACGATTTAAAACCTTTGAACATGCCTACTTCAACGTACACATTTTTCAATCTTTGCAGACTTTAATTTTCATAATTTAACGCCTGATTTCTTCCATTAGTAACTTGTAGACGGTAGCAATTGATATGTCCATTACATTATTATACTGGCTAAAGTACAGAAAATCCCAGTTGGAAAATGATTACATGCTATGGTCATATAACAGACATAAAACAAGGTCGTTGCTAGTAAAACAAGTTAGAGGAACGCTATAAGCTTGTAATCTTGTAAAAAAGATTATTATCACTTTTTTACAATCTTTCATTTGCTTAACTGACTCAATAATTGATGTTATAAAATAACTTACTCCGTAGTACAATACAAGTACAAACAGGCGATTTTAATAGTTTGCTGGTTACACAAACTACTAAGAACCCCACAACCCCTTAGACTCGGCTACACTGCCTTCTTCTGACATTCCACATATGGAGGAACGTTGTAGCGATAGAACACAACGAATCATTTTTTGGAATGCGAAATATTTATTGTACTTAAATCATGATTTCCCATACATCTGTTAAAACTATCGTTAACAACCACCACCGAAATATTGACTAAGAATAACTTGGCATTATACATTATACAATTCTTACACTCTAATCAATACCTAGTAAAAGCAACTTAAAGTTTTGTCACCTCAAGTTACTTCAGACCTATCAGAACCTTGCCAGCATTGTCAAGATGCCTCGAAAGGTAAGTCCACTGTCAGATGTCATCATTTATGGAGAGCGCTTGGATTATTGTCCGATTTCCAATCTGGATTCCGTTCAAGATGCATGGCAGTACTGCACTGCCTTTCTTAAAATTACTGACGATGTCCGCTCTGCTATTGACAAGTCCCTACTTACAATCTAGACCCTATTTGATTTCTCTAAAGCTTTCGACTGAATTTACTACCCCCTTCTTTATATAAAAATGCTCTCTGGTAGTTTTTCTGATGGTTGTATTGACTGGGTCAGGTCATACTTGACGGACCGTCGGCAGTGTGTAAAGGCAGACAACAGAGAATCTGACTGGGAACTGGTGACTAGAGGTGTGCCCCAGGGTTCTGTGCTTGGGCCACTCTTATTCTTACTTTACATTAACGACGTTACTACTGTTATAACTTTCTGCAAATTCCACTTATACGCTTATGACCTACAAATCTATACTCACTTCACTCTGGAAGACTTGTCTACTGCCGTAACTAACATTAACTGATATATCCAGTCTATCACAAATTAGGCTGTCAAGCATGGCTTGAACCTCAATGAGGCCAAAACCCTATCAATAATGTTGAGCTCTACTAGACTCATTTCTAACATTGACCTGACAAATAACCAAAACAATACAGAATTACCGTTATGTGACAAAGTTAAAAACCTAGGACTTATTTTGAACAAAAAATTGAACTGGACTGATCAAGTTGCTGTAATGTGTAATAGTTTTTCCTGCTATACACACTTTGAAAAGATTTGCCATGTTTTTCCCTCTCAATGTCAAGGTGTTGTTAGTAAAGACTCTAGTTTTCACTCACTTTAATTACTGTTATACTGTAATCAATTACATTGTCTGTTAGGCTCGCGGAAAGATTACAGCATGCCCAAAACTACTGTATCAGATTTATTTTCAACCTGAGGCGAATGGATAATGTTACTCCATTTTTTTAACAATTAAGCATCTTAAAATTAAACACTCCGACAATTCCATATCCTGATTTTGTTGTACAATATTCTTCAAAACCAAATTCCTAATTATCTGTCAGAGCAGTTTGTTTACCTGTCACAAGTTAGTGTGCGTAAAACCAGACGTGGTGTGGTGAGTCAATGTTCGCTATTACAGTTCACCGCACCACCACTTTCAACAAATCATTCGCTGTATCCGCGTGCAGGCTCTGGAATGCTCTGCCTGATAATATCAGATCCATCGATAAGCGCACTCGGTTTGGGGCGGAGGTGAGGTGTTATCTGCTGCGGGCCTCGCGGGAGTAGTGGCTGGTGGCGCTGTGGCTTGGTGGTGGAGGTAATGAGTGATTGTGCTGAATAAATGTAGTTTTGAATAACTGTAGTTTTGTTTGAGATAGTCAATTATTTTTAAGTTTAAATACAATTTTTCACGTTTTTTTACTTTATATGTTTTACTTCGTACATTGTAATTTATATTTTTTATTTTCTTGTAAATTGTTATTTATATTTGAAATACAATAATATCGTATCATGTATGATGAGGTTAAGTGGTAGAGAGGGCTTTGCAGCCCTAACTTCACCTCTTGTAATATAAATAAAGACGTTTTTCATCTCATTTTTCATTTTCATTCGCAAAAGAAAGTTACCAGTAATCAGTTGTGGAATGGCAGTCAATCAATCAAAAGCCAGAATAGACGTTTTACGAGTGCTGCGTACGTGCCAGAACGTTATTGGCTCAGCAAAAAGTTGATGGACGGTCCTTGGTGCCCACCTTTCTTACTCTCTCCATTGTTGCTCAGTCAATTAATGCACTCCCATTCGATAAGTTGTGTTTGGCATTTTCACTGAACACATGTCTTACTCGTACTCGTGATGTGTTGACAACATCATATATAAGTCGCCGAGTTAACCGGGCTGAGGGAACCAAACTTTATTTGTTCTATTTTACAAATATAAAATAAATTATCCGTCATTTCTCAAATTTATGAAAGGTAAAGCAAGCTTATTGGGTGCCTGATGAATAGTATTTGGTGTAAATTGTCAGATCTCGCATGGCAAATAGGATTAAAAGCACACAAATTATGATAAAGGTTTGATTTTCCACACAAAGTTGAAAGGTCAATGTCTTTCATTGTTAAGGGTTAAGGACTAGAATTCGTAAGATGTGAAAAACAACAATTAGCTGTTAAATTAGAACCTTATTAATGACCATATTAATATACAGTATGTACATAATAGTATATGATTTCAAACTCGCAGAGAACATTCTGTATACATATGAACTAGGTTTTAAACCACACCACACTTTGGATTGGTTTTAACTAGTAAAGGCTCATTCTGTATTATTTTAATTAGAAATAAATATATCTCGCTAAAGTCTATTTTGTTCCACGTAGGTTAGCAGCTAACGATCGTCCTCGGTATGTAAAAGGTCTGCCATCCCTTGGCGTGACCACTGAAACAGTTAACTATTGCCTTTTACCGCCCTAGCTTCATAATCACTGAGACATAACTCCGCGCCATTTTTGTTCAATTTCTTTGTTTCAACTGTGAAAGAACAATTTCAAAATGTTAGGTAAAATGAGTTCTTATGAGGAGCAACATCTCTGAAAATTGTCCATTCATACTTCTTCATATCCAAGTTAATGAGCATTTTTTTTATTGCATTAAACACGTAACTAAACAAGGGCTAATTCTTTAGCAAGCACCTTTCCGTGGAGAAAAAAACTAAGCCAGTGTTGTTTTTCACAAGTAAGCCAGTATCATTTCATTAATAACCAAATAACAAATCAAGTTCTATTTCGCAAATAAGCGAGTAACTATGCAAGTAATAATTCATAATCAAGCGGCCTGTACATTAATAATCATAACAATTTATGAATGTATTCAAATATAGAAATACGGATTATACGGACCCCTTCAGAAATGCTGCGGTTATTTTATTTCCCAAAGATTCGGAAATGAATTTTACTTAAATGTTTGTTTGTCTTATTCCATTTTAAATAAATTCAAAATGAAATATTGCCTACCTTATTCTTATGGGGACACGTTAAATTAAAGGGCTGTTTCTACCCCTTAAACATGTAATTCCAACAATCGAAGGGGACGAACACATTTTAATATATAAAACATTGTTCATATATTATAACTGATAATTGATAATTGCCATTTTTTCCTACTTATACTTACATTAATTGTATTTTCCTATACTGTACGTTTCAATACATTCATCTTAGTAAAATAATTAAGGAAATCGATTGAGTTGTTCTCTTGCCATTCCGTCAACTAAATCTAACAACTTTGTTATGTATAAGAAATCAAAGCTTTTCTTACAACTGCACAAAAATAATTTAAGACCAACTTTAGAAGCTGCGATGTTTTATGCAAGTTAAATAGGACATTCATCTTGCTTATAAGAACTGTATCGATATAATTTATTAATAAAATCCTAACCCAAATAACTTTCCCAACCTTGCTATGAATTGAAATTGTACATGTAAGAGCAACACTGAGTGCCAACACTAAGGAAGATAGTGCCCGAACAACACATTATTATCTATCTCTCGCCTGAATGACCTACTAACAAGGTACTTTAAATGAGAGTGCCACTCACAGAACAAATTACTTGGGAGGCGAGAGAAATGTGCTTCATCAGAACGATATTACCGGCCTAGTGGTAACCCACGGACTCTCGTTACACTAACGTGCACTTCCATGAGAATAGGCCAAGCTGCTGGTATCTTGGCCATGCCGCTTCGGGTTTTGTTCGGATCAAAACAAGGTATCAGCTCCAACTGTTTTGTAATGTTTCATTCTTCTCTTTTTCTTGACAATCATTTTCTTCACTCTCACTTTTATTAATATCTTATGTAATTCTAGTGTTGCTAAGAACTCTGAGCAATACAATTCATATCAGGTATCACTCACTAAAAAAGATCCTTCACAAATAAGAGATGGCCACAATCAGTATTAAATCCCATCAAAACACACCAAGATCTCAGATGACATTTTGTGATTACCTCGTGGATGATTTCAATTTAGACTTCCATGAAATAATTTGTTTCTCTGAGGATAAAGAGTATATTTCAAAAAATGATTGTTGTCAAAAATTAATTCTACATGCCCACACATTAACCTAAAACACAATTACAATGACGCTTCGGCAGGTTTATGCCAATACTACGTAGTGAGCAGATTCAAGCAGCAAGGTTGCGCCGCCTTGGGTAGCATAATTGAGTGACTTTAGTGTTAAGTTAGTAAGTTTATCCCTCTGAACCGCTGGCTGACAGATACAGGGGCAATTCGTATATCCTCCTTACGATGGTATATTTAGCTTTAGTTAAATTATTCCTGGGACGCATCCGCAAAGCTTCATTGCTGAAAATTCGGGGAAGATGACCAAGGCGTCATAAAATCTCCTTTTCGTGATCTTGGAGTGGAGAATGGTCGCATTAGCTAACATGTATGAGGAAGAAGGATTTGACAAGAATGTGAGATAAATTCCCATTAGCTCCTTTTTCAAAGAAAAAGCACCATATCTCCTACCTTGAATAGTCTTCCACCTACTCTACATATAGTTTCCTGTTTTGAAAACTACTGATTGTATATGTTACTAAGCGACCAATTAGCTAAAGGTCTTCTTATTGAACTGTTCATGTATATTTTTGAACATCAACCAATCGTCGTCAGATTTACAATATAACACATTATTCTATCATGCAAAACAACCCCTTAAATCTAGATGGAAAATATTCAACAAAGGACGTGGAACAAATGCTTTTATCAAGTAACGGACAGTCCAACGGTATGGCGTGGTATCACGAAGCATCCATTCCTGAGGGAAGTAGCACGGATCGTCTTACACAACATAGTTTCTAACTTCGTTCTACTTAAGGAACATCTAGAAGCTCATAGCGATATGAATGTTCTTACAATCGTATCACCGTTTCCTACTCACCTAGAATTTCTTGGGAAAATTAACAACATATATTCGCTTTCGAAGGTACTGCTAGATTTTGACCAGGATGCACTAGAACATAAAATTAGCTTTCTGCAAAACTCGCGCCATTTGTATCTATGTGTTGAAATTATTTGTTTTCAACTCTAAAAGACATTTGTTTCATTTTACGTAATATAAGTTCTTACGAAGAGTAGCATCTTTGCAAGAAGAGTCCATTTATACCTCACTAAGTAATTTTGGATTGCATGTAAATCGGTTTTTGGGTGAAAATTGCATGTAAATTTTAGATATTTCTGCAGGTTCAAAAATATAAATCAGTTATATTGAAATATATCTAGAATCAGTGTAAGCTGCAGAGAGTGCATGTAGACGCAAGTTTTCCCTCCATGACCGAAGGGCTACAACTAGTTAATGGTACCCGCACGGGGATAGTGAGTGGCGTGAGTAATAGCAACTTAGTTCCTGCTGTAACACGAACACATTTACATTTAACACTCGCTCCTGCCACGCTTCCTCGGTCATTCACTAACCATAAAAACCTAGACCTTGTTAACAAAGGTACGAAGAGTACAGTACAAACCAAGGTTACCAGTTGACGTTCAAACACGCTGTAAAACAAAATACTCAAATGTCGTGTAATGAAGCACTAGAGTAATTTTGATAATTCACTTGTGTGTAAGCGTTATGTATTTTTTCTAAGTACTTCATCCATGTTTTTTTGTTTACTGATTACTCGTAACAGCCACGTGGCTTGCCTTTTTAGTATCTTTACTTTAACTTATGTTCTTTTTCACCAAAAGTCGATTCCAATCACAGAAAGCGGAATTTTGTCAACATTTTCTAAGAATTGCAAGTATCTAAAATAAGCTCACAAGCCCAGCAACCCTGATCGTAAAGGTAATAAAAATAAAAATTAACATAAATAATATGACATATTAAAGGTCGTCATTATTTGCGAATGTTAGCTTTGATTTAACGACAACACTGGTTCAACAATACTTCGTTAGAAAAAGGATGAAATATATTAGCCATAAATATGATCAAAACAAGCACCACCTGAATTGTGTGAATATCTGCTCATTCTTAATTATTGTGTAAATATTAATAAAACAAAATAATACAACAGATATTCGGAAAATTAGTAGGTCTACCTGCTATAACAGTAAGGAAGTACAGTATATAAAAAAACATATACAAATCGAAAGAGGGCTAAAATACACACTCAAGTGTGTAAAACACTCAAAATACAAAAGTATCGGCGAGGTACAGTATTAACATATTCAGTTTCCCCCAAATACTCGTATAATTAGATTAACATAACAAAATTCCAAATAACGTTTAGAAGAAAGCGTGTTCCCAGCAAGTTATCCGATATTGCCCAAGAAGGTGAGCACGGCACAGGTGGTTCAGATAAGTTTCGCGTGCCCCCGGGCCACTCCATCACTCTGCGCCTTAATTGGCGTCTACACTTTGCTGTTGCTCCAAAATCCGTTCTTGCATGGGTCCCAACAAGTTTATCCGATGTTGCCTAAGAAGGTGAGCACGGCACAGGTGGTTCAGATAAGTTTCGCGTGCCCCCGGGCCACTCCATCAATCTGCGCCTTAATTGGCGTCTACACTTTGCTGTTGCTCCAAAATCCGTTCTTGCATGGGTCCCAACAAGTTTATCCGATGTTGCCTAGGAAGGTGAGCACGGCACAGGCTGTTCAGATAAGTTTCGCGTGCCCCCGGGCCACTACATCACTCTGCGCCTTAATTGGCGTCTACACTTTGCTGTTGCTCCAAAATCCGTTCTTCCATGGGTCCCAACAAGTTTATCCGATGTTGCCTAAGAAGGTGAGCACGGCACAGGTGGTTCAGATAAGTTTCGCGTGCCCCCGGGCCACTAAATCACTCTGCGCCTTAATTGGCGTCTACACTTTGCTGTTGCTCCAAAATCCGTTCTTGCATGGGTCCCAACAAGTTTATCCGATGTTGCCTAAGAAGGTGAGCACGGCACAGGTGGTTCAGATAAGTTTCGCGTGCCCCCGGGCCACTAGATTACTTTGCGCCTTAATTGAAAAAAAATCGTTCCAAAAACACATTTAGATACTGATTTTTTTTAAAGATCTTGTCAATAAAATTTTGATACAAAGCACGAATATAAATTTTAAAGTTCAATAAATATTAACAAAAAATAAGGTAACCAAATAAATGGTCTCTATCGACATTTAAAAGCACGTCTGAAGAACCACACAAATGCTTTTAAGAGCCTAGCACCCACACACAAAAAAAATGTATTACCCACAAATACGTCCAGATACCAGCGGTTCAACTTGGAATACACACGAACTACCTTTAGTACTCACACGAACTATAACAATTCGTAAGAATAACTTGTGTCCCCTTGCAATAACAAATAATAAAATGTTTCCCTTGAGTAAGTCAGCAAATAGCTCTGACTGTCCTCACGAATATTACAAACAACGATATTTATGAAAACGAAGTAATACGTTGACGCTTAATAGTTACCAAGATGTTAAGGGTAGATAGTGTTTCCTTTAAGAGTGCTATATTGTTATCCTCTAGCGAATAACAAACCACTCACACACAAATACGTTCGAATAACAATCCTCTCTCACGCGAATACGTACAAATGGCAACTATCTACAAAATATAATTTGTTTACTTCTAATTTGAATTTTTTGTATTTTTCTATATTCTTATGTTTAGTAGTAGTTGAAAATAAAAAATGACTCCGACATAAGTAGGTTATTACTGTAAAATTCTGTATTATGAGTATTTTTTATGTATAAATTTGTTCTTGTTGTATTATAATCATGTGTAGTTCTTTTATCAATCATCGTATAGGAAAAATTTTGTTTGGCTACGAAAACAGTTTCAAAAATATACAACCATTAAACGTCAATATACCTAGTTCTATAAAATAATGTTTGCACGATACTTTTTTTATTTTTCTGACATGATTCAATTTTAATTTAGTTCTGTTTGTTGATTTTTTTTAAATCTTTAAATTGTATCTTAATTCTTCTTATTTATTGCTCCATATAAATAAATGCGATATTGTATGTAGGACTGAATGTATGCAAAATAAATAATTTTTAAAATCATCAAGTTACAAAATTATTTAAACCTTCGTAAAACATATAGCTTATTCCAGAACTAACTATTGTACAGACACTATCAATAGGGGAATCCGAATTCAAATTACTGCCAAAATGCAATCCAAGAAATATTGCTTCCATTTCTAATTGTATTAAAATATATATATATATATATATATATATATATATATATATATATATATATATATATATATATTATACATTTATCATTTATATTAGTATTTTTGTTCTTTTGTTCACGAAACAAAATTCAATCAAAGTTATATGATTCTAAAGTATTTTTTGTGTGTGTGTACAATCACACACACATACAGAGCATATACTACTACTAAAAACAACGAAAAAATGTCATATAAACATAGGTCCAAAAACGCTTCGTTAGCGAGTTACAGCCATCGAAAGATTTCGTCATGGTTCATGGGCAAAAAATGAAATAATATTGTACATAACTTATGGAAAGGTATATTAGGATTGAAATTCCATGATTTCATATGTATTTTCACATGGAAAAGCTAATAAAATAGGTTTGAGAACTGTACCTTAAGTAGTTTTTGAGTAATCCGGGTTAAAATTGGGATATTAGGACAAAAAATTCAGTTTTTCTCAGTTTAGTGTACAGAAACGTTGTTAAATTGGTTACAAAGGCACACAACTTTCGTACATTATTTGTTTAGAATTTAATTCTGAGTAGATTGATAAAAGTTGTGTAAAAAATACTACAGAAATAAGAACAGAAACTCAAATTTATTAAATTAAATACATAAATTACCTTAAAAGAACAACAAATTGATTTTCCCAACTTTAGACATGTTTTTTTATTACAGTACATGTTCAAAAGTGAGGCCTCCATTTTCGATGCATTTTAAAGCACGTTTGTGTACTGCTTTTGTTGAATTTCTCAATTTTCTTGGGTGTTCCTTTAGCTGTGTAGCAGAATCCATAATACGGGCAGTTAATTCTTCTCGCGAATTAACTCTTGTCTTGTAGACTAGACCTTTCATCCATCCCCAGATACAATAATCCAATGGAGATAGACCTGGTGATCTTGGTGGCCAAGGGTAAGGCCCTCCACGGCCAATCCATCGTCCAGGAAATTGATCATTCAAGTGAGTAATAACGGCCCGAGAAAAGTGGGGAGGTGCTCCATCATGCTGGAAGAACAAATTTCGTCTGAGATGCAAAGGAATATCCTCAAGCAGCTGTGGCAACTCATCTTGAAGGAAGTGCAAATAAAACTCAGCATTTAGTCGTGCAGGTAGTATGAATGGTCCAATCAGCCAATTGTGTGTAAGACCACACCAGACATTGACACTAAATCGGTGTTGAAAGTTCTGTTCAATTACCTCATGAGGATTTTCTTGAGCCCATGAGTGCTCATTGTGCAAGTTGTTGACCCCATCCCTAGTGAACTGTGCTTCATCAGTAAAGAGAATACGCTTGTACAGTTGTTGATTAGTATTTAAAAAGTAGCAAAACTCCAAGCGAAGTGGGCCATCCCCCGGCTGTAGATGTTGAACCTTTTGTTTATGAAATGGATGAAATTGATGTCGCTTGAGCGATCTCCACACAGTTGACTGTGAAACTCCTATCCGCCTAGAGAGACGCCGTGTACTTACACCTGGACTTCGGAGAACAGCGTTAATAATGTTATTATCATCATGTTGGAAAGCACGTTCATAACTAGTACGAATACTTGGTAGTGATCCTGTATCCCGAAGAGTGAGGAAAGTTTCACGTATTGTTTTGGAATCTGGAATCCTCCTATTAGGGTAACGTAGTTCATATTCATCTCTAGCAGCTTTAGCATTACCATTACAATAACCCAAAATAAAAACCATATCAGCATATTCTTCCGATGTAAATACGTAAGGCATTATTTCACTGACAAAACAACCAATAGACAACTCGCAGAAAGCAATTATTATTGCAATGCACTTCACACAAATAGCTTTTGTAACTTGCAAAACACTACTACAGTACTGTTATACTGTAATGAACAGGTTATGTACAAACCGGATCAGGAAATAATTGTTGATCAGCTGTTGTTCATGCGTTACCAACTTAGGAAAAAAATTAAACAAATTAGAAAAAGGTTTTGCGTACAATATTACGTTGTTATTGGTTGTAAAATGATGCTGGACAATGTTTATTGTTTATTTTTTTGGATTTATCATTTATTATTTACTCTTAGTTTTATTCTTAATAACAATTATAATAATAATTGCATTTGTTAGACCAAAGCAATGATTTTGTTTAATTTGTATAGTAATTTCTTTTGCATTAATAATGTATTTAATTTAATAAATTTGAGTTTCTGTTCTTATTTCTGTAGTATTTTTTACACAACTTATATCAATCTACTCAGAATTAAATTCTAAACAAATAATGTACGAAAGTTGTGTGCCTTTGTAACCAATTTAACAACGTTTCTGTACACTAAACTGAGAAAAACTGAACTTTTTGTCCTAATATCCCAATTTTAACCCGGATTACTCAAAAACTACTTAAGGTACAGTTCTCAAACCTATTTTATTAGCTTTTCCATGTGAAAATACATATGAAATCATGGAATTTCAATCCTAATATACCTTTCCATAAGTTATGTACAATATTATTTCATTTTTTGCCCATGAACCATGACGAAATCTTTCGATGGCTGTAACTCGCTAACGAAGCGTTTTTGGACCTATGTTTATATGACATTTTTTCATTGTTTTTAGTAGTAGAATATGCTATAGAAGTGGGGGGAGAACGTCATGAATCACCCTGTATATATAGTCATTATTATTACAGTTTTATTTAGATTTTCTTTTATGTCATTGATGTGTTTCCTTTTTACATGCAGATTTTAAAGAAGTTTTGTTTCAAAAATGTTGTATGATTTATTTAATCCTTATAACAATGGAATAAAAAATGGGCCTAAGACTGTTTCTTGAGGTACATATACATTACAAATAACTAATATAATGTATGATAAATGTTTAACATTGGGCCATATGAATAAAAACAAGCATTACCTTAAAAGTAAAAGGTTGAAGTATAAGGAAATGCTCCAAAGAAAAAAGTAGAAGTATGAGCAAATGCTTCAGATTATATGAATAACCAAATGCTCATACTTGCAAGCAGATACTCCTCCTGGTGAGCAAGTGCTCTCATTAGTTATTCACATAAAATATAACAGCTGTTTATTATGCATTTTTAATTTCAGCCTAAATAATATTTTTGAGGTTATGTTGTAAAGCATTTAGGCTGAATTTTGGTTGTAGCCTAAACATTTTGAGTTTTCTATTCATTTATTTGCATTTGTATTATTTATTTTATCTTTCTAACCTTATTTTAAATTACTGATTTATTAATAGTCAGTTTTGTGCTGTTTTTAATTTCCTATGATGGAATCGTCAAGTGAAGATGAACATGACGCTATTTGTATAGATAGGAGCAATGAACTGTTGTTTTTAGCAAAAGAACTATGTGTTTATCCAGAAATTCTGGGCAAATCACAATTGCCTAAAGCAAAAAAAAGGAAAGAAGATGCACTAAAAAAATGTATTAGAAAAATACCAGGCATCATTTGGAATGTTGTTGGATTTGAAAGTTTTCCTAAAAAAAATTAATAACATGAAAACTTGCCTCAAGAAAAAGACTGACATAAACCAGACCGGCAATAAAAAAATTATTTTGTTAGAATGGGAAAAGAAAATGTTGGAAGCGCTCAGAGGTGAATCCAATCCTGTTGTACAACGGATACCTGGGGCAATACAGTGTGCTGTTAAACGTTCAGCAGATAAAACAATGTCTCCTGGTAGTATTAGTCCTAGTACTTCTCAAATTTGCCTACCCGTACTTGTAGAAGCTGAACACAACACGAAAGTATCACGTCCCTTGCCACCTCAGAAAGAAACTGCAATAGATCAATTTGAAACCGAGGTGACTAAAAAACTGGACAATAAACAATTACAACGTTTAGTGTTACTGCAGCAGTTGAAAACAGCCCAAGTTCAAGAGGAGTATTTCAAAGAGAAACTTAAGATGTTAAAACAAAACAAGTACATTAATGTTCCTTTTGCTGAGACAGGACCTGAAGGGGACTTATCTTTTATCACATTGCAATAAATAATGGGCCCAAAAACAATTTTTTTACAACAATGTTACCATTTATACTACGGTTTTTAGTTTCTGTAAGAATTCTTTTATTTTTATTTTCAATTATTAGTGACATGTCATATAGGCCTTAGCAATATTTTTGTAATGTTTTGTGTAAAGATAAAATGGTTTTGAAGTTATACTTCTTTGCGCCCGTTAGACACTTTGGGATGGGATGTTGGTCGAGAAACCGCGTCACGCTGAAAAGTAAGAACAAATTTTTAAGAACTATCGATTAATCGATTGTTAATCGAAGAAATTTAATCGAAGAAATTACTGATAATGATAATATAGGTGTATAATATAATAATGAAGTCACGTATAATATATTGAAGATAAATATATTGAATAATATTGAAAAATGTCTTATATTTCATTTATATATCCTGTCTGTTTGTGTGCGTGAGTGGGTGTATGAGAATGGCCAAAGAAGTATAACTTCCACCGTGTGGTCCGACGCACCCCCAATTTTTTTATTATAAATAATACTTAATCTTATCTATATTAATAAAAGAAGTTACTTTTTGTTAATTACCATTTTTTTTTTTTTTTTTTAATTATTACAAACTAATTTATTTTCAAAATAGAATCAGGTTTAAATTAATTTGTTATTTGATCTAATTTATAAATAATGTATAGTAAGTACATTAAACATTTCTACAATTAGTTAACATTAAGAAAATGAGTAAAGTAGTTGAGTAAATTTATAATTGTAGCCAATTCGTTTCTTTTCCTTTGGCTTTCCCGCCTAACTGCCCCCGCACCCTGTTGGTGTATGCCACCTTGAAGCTGGCCAATGTCATCTAGAGGCTCTCCATTTTCCAGCTGAAAGTCTTCGTCGTTTAAGTGCTTTGATATGTTATGTAGAACACAACATGCTACAATAATTTTCGGAATGTTACACAACTTTATCCTGCAAACATATTTCAGAATTGGGAAACGACGTTTTAACTGCCCAAAACAACTTTCAATTATTACCCTTTCCTTCTTCAGTAGTCTATTGAAACTTGCCTTCTCTTCGTCGACAGGATCATCGTATGGTGTCATAAGCCACGGTTCAATTCCATAACCATCATCGCCTAGTAAAACTGTGTTATGAGTTCTAGATAACGTGTTCCTAACATTTGAGTTTTTCCATATACGTGCGTCGTGAACAGATCCAGGCCAACTTACATCTACGCTGGTAAACATTTCTCTTGCATTACATGTTGCTTGCACATTAAGTGAAGGGAAACCTTTTCGGTTAATGTACTCGTCCCCGTGCAGGCTAGGTTTTTCTATACGAACATGTGTACAGTCTACTACTCCAATAGCACTAGGGAATCTGAACTTACCTTTCCAAAGCGTTTTCGCTTCCATAACTTCATTTTCTGTTGCCGGAAACTTTATCCAATCATCAGCTTGTGAAACTACACTATCAATAACATCGGAAACAACACGTGAGACAGTCGATTGCTCCACTCCTAGCTCCTCACCTATACCTTTTTGGAATCCTGGATCTGAAAGGTATCTCAAAAATATTTTCATTTTGTGTAAAGAAGTCAGGGCACCACCACGAGTTTCGAAATGTTCACCTAAGAAGTGGTTTGCTAACCAGGTCACATTTTCTTCGTTAAAACTAAATAAACTTTTAAAGTCCTTTACAAGTGGACTTAAACGTTCCTTGTAAACTTTAACATTACGAACTTGAACTATCTCAGCCATGTTTATAAAGCTATGCAACCTTTTTCTTGGTTAGTGAGGTTAGTTGAGTCTACTACAGAGCATATACACTACATTTGAAGCACTTACTTCTAGTTGCGAGCAAATGCTTATCTTTATTCATAGGCCAATACTCTACTTGAGGCAAGTGCTTGATGTCTCAAACTTATACTTCATGCTTGAAGTAGAAGCATCTGCTTCTCTTTTTTTATTCATAATTGTTAGAGTATTTACTAGGAATATTTCAAGTATAAGCATATGCTTCTGTTTATTCATATGGGCCATTATGTAAATGGGTTGTGTGACGGATAAACAGTTAAAATGCAGTCGAGTATGTGAAAGTCGCACGTGCCACATTGGCTTCGCCTCATTAGCCTACTAATTGGGCAAACACTAATTGAATCACAAATTGTAATTGGTGTAATTATTCATGATCCTATATACGATAGGGCTTATTGTTTGCAAGTTGAGCGACTTGCTCTCTGATATTGCAGTGTTGAATTGTATGTTTTCTAAATTTTTTTGTTTTGTCGACTTGTATGTTTTTTTAATTAAATGCAATACGTCATCTGTACATACTGTTGAACAGCAGTATTGTTGACGAGCACAGATATCGGCAGTAACACTATCAATATTTTGACCACAAAGCCACGTACTTACTCACTTCGATGAACGGTAACTTGCCAGACGTATGTTTAATGTCCTGCATTGGTGTTTATCTTAGAAGTGATTTCCAAACAATGGGTGGAAAGAAGTGTGTCTAGATTACGTAGTTTGACAGTAAGTAGAGGTGTGATATCACGACATGCGAGTGACAGTTGAATTTACTACGTTACAATCAGTAAACACTGGCACGTCCGTTGACCAAGGCCGTTGACTGTCCGATACGAAACGTTACAGGATACGGCTACAGTTAATTTTACTTTACAAATTTGTAAGACTTGTTGAAACATTGTTAAACGTAGCTTGAGTGCTGTCTATTGGCATACCTGAGCGGTGATGGTGCATCACAAACTATGTCAATTTTTACTCGCTATGTTCATAAACGCTTAAAATGAGTTAGGAAACCGAAGCCTTCCTAATCGACTTAATACAGCCAATCAAAGTAAAAACAGCTGGAATCTCTACTATTTTGGGAGTTGGAATTGTAGAGGTTTAAGTTGCTTCGATTTGGACATTTTAAGTGACCTGATATTACAGTATATGCATTGGCATCGTAAAAGTGTAAATTATTTAATCTTGACAATGTGGTTCATTTACTTTATGTGTATGGATATCGTAGAGGTGGTACTTTTATGGTACGTCATTTGGACACTGTAGTTGATCTGCTTTTATGTGTATTCACATAGTACAGGTATGTTAAACTATGTCGTAAAGATCCTGTTGTTGACCTTATTTATGTGCATTGGATAAATACACATAGTGGATGTGTAGACTATGACATATGGATCCTATGGTTGATATTTTTTTAATGTGCATTGACAAAATAGAAGTTTAGACTATATCATACGGATCATATGGTTGGTCTTATTTTATGTGCTTTTACACAGTACATGTTTAGACAAAGTCATATGGATCCTATGGTTTATCTTTTTTATGTGGATTGACATGGTAGAGGTGTAGACTATGACATATAGACCATGTGGTTGATCTTTTTTTATGTGTATTGATATAGTATAGGTTTAAACTATGTCATATGTATCCTGTGGTCGGTATTATTTTATGTGTATTAACATAGTAGATGTGTAGACTATGTCATATGGATCCTGTGGTTGATCTTATTTTTTGTGAGTTGACATAGTATAGGTGTGGACGATGACAAATAGATAATGTGGTTGATCTCATTTTATGTACATTAACATTGTAGAAGTGTAGATTATGTCATCTGGACACTGTGACTGATAGATTCTATCTGCACTGAGATCGCTTAGATGTAAAGTACACTATATGGACACTGTATCGAGATCGTAAAGGTGTGGAGTATGTCATCTGGATAATGTGGTTGACAATGTTATGTTATGGACCTTTCTGAGAGAAACATTACTGAATAAGTCTTAGTCGTTGAAGTTAGACCACTTTAATGCATGTACAAACAACATTTACAAACATGTCCGACGTTTCTGTGGTATTGCTGAGTACCTTCTTCAGGGAACTATCTGAACATCGAGCCAGCCAGATTGTCCGAAGATGGTGCTCTGCAATAGTGTCCGTACTCGGGTGTAAATAGTGAAGCCTTCACAAGTACATGACAGACTTACTCCTGAGACTAGGAACTCTGGACGCGCCATTGCGATTGTCCTAACTTCATGAGGAGTACCATGTTTAATTGTGTACGTCACTTATCTCAAATATTCCTATTACATGAGATATCTACTACAAGTAATATAAAAAGGGTTCTACTCTCTTCTTTTTAAAGTTTTCTTTCCTTCATATACTCCTACAATATTCTAGTAGCCTTATACAATGTGTGTTTCGTTAACCTTAAAGCCATTAAAGTGATTAATCAGTTTAAGGCCATTGTACAAATAAAAACCATCACAGCAATAAATTTAGAAGTGTTATTGATCTGTCTAACTGTTGCGTTTTGTATGTTACCAGGAATACAAATTTAGGAATTCCATCCTTTAGGAAATAAACTGTTTACCTAAATCACTGTAAAAGTAAAATCATTGCGAATTAATGCAAGCCTTCATTTTCAGACAAATACATAAATGGTAATTAATTTTCAACTAATGTGAGGTCCTTGCTTGTGTTGCCATACGATAAAAGTAAATCACCGTTCATTATTTATAATGCAGTTGTGATAACATCTCCACAAGCTATGACTTGTACACTGTACATGCCAAGCAAGTGGCGCCACACGGAACAGCCTGCACGCTAATACTGTCAACCTACTTCTTGGACTTCATTT
Source organism: Stictocephala bisonia (assembly GCA_035578905.1). Taxonomy (NCBI): domain Eukaryota; kingdom Metazoa; phylum Arthropoda; class Insecta; order Hemiptera; family Membracidae; genus Stictocephala; species Stictocephala bisonia. Next base: position 2,256,516 of record JAQJVL010000093.1, on the reverse strand, counting down.
TACATGGCTTGATATTGTTTTGTTTTAAAAGATTGCAAATAACAAGCAATTGTATCATAGATGCAGCCATGTAATAATATGCTTTAGACAGAGGTGACTCCAATCGGTTTTTATCTGTTGTTATCATCGATGTATAAGAATAACTAGATCGCTCGCTCCGTGGTAGGCCTGCGGTCCGACCACCGATCGCTTCCCCTACCACTTGGTTGGCAAAAGGAGATGCTGCCGCTCTAACTTGCATGTGTTATACCAGTGTTTCTCCTTGCACCAAAATATTGTTGGTTAGGCTATTTTTTAATTATATGTAACTTTACTATAATTTTATAGACCTTATGTTTGTTTTCAATTAGCTATAACTAAATTTCACTATAAATGTGTAAATTTCCTAACAATGGATATTATAATTATTAGATCCTAGTAACAATGGAAAAGTATACTGCTTGAGCTTTTAAATTAATAAAAGGTAGGTTATGAATGGAATTCATTTTTCAAATTATTACATTTAATAAATGTTGAGGAAAAAATATTCGTAAACAATATTAATTTATTAAACAGTAGGTCTATAAAAGCACAAGTATTATCAGTATGTTATATGAATGAAGAGACATTTTGCGAATTATTTTTATATTAATAAATTTCGAGGAAATATATATATAATTAACACTAATAAATAAATTAAAACGATGGGTCTGTGAAAGCTTAAATATTATCACTATTTCATTTAAATTAACATACATTTTGCAAACTACAGTATAGTATTTGATATATTATTATTTTTTTTCTGCTGTATATGCTTGATGGAATTGTTTTGGTTCTAAAGAGAAAGTCATTTTTTAATAAATTCCACAAATTTTAATTTTTAACAATTAATTGTTAAATTTTAACAAATTGTTAAAAATTAAAATTTGTGGAATTTATTAAAAAATGACTTTCTCTTTATATTATTATTTATAAACAGTAATTAAAAGTATTAAAACATCAGGTTTACAACAGCTTATATATTATATATGGATTAAAAGTTACGAAGTAAATTACGTAATTTATTTTTTAGGAGGGGGGCATCACAAGACAAACTAGCAGAGTACCCGTATTTAGGAGGGGGGGATCACAAGACAAACTAGCAGAGTACCCGTATTTCGTACGGGGTTTACGTAGGTTTATGTACCTACTGGCATCTGTATAATGCAAAAGTGCGTTGTGGTCACGGTACCCCTAGAAGAGAAACAGTAGGTATCACGCGCATCTCATATGACGTTACATGAGTGAAATGGCAACAGCAAACACAAAAATACTGTTCTAATACCTGTAGTTTACAATTCCTGCTGATAAGTGATAAATAACTTGCCTACTATTTAGCTAAATGCTTTCATGCGATTTGTAGATTTAGTCACGGTAACTATTTACCATGGAATTAGTTAAATAAGTATTTTATCGAATAATCAAACCAGGTGATTTAGCCTATGTGACGTCACAGTCTACTGCCCTTGATTATATACTCCTACAACAGATATCCGATCTAATAGGAATATTTGTGCCAGTAATTTGGTTAGTTAGTGAGGCCCGCAACCACAGCTGGTTTAAACTGCATTAAATTTACGTGGGACTACACTAGTGCTCCATAATGGACCACAAAAACAGCTGATATTTTGAGACTCAAAATTTAACGTTGGATGGTAAATCTATTTGTGTATACAATCAGTACTACTGCGCAGCGTCGTCGTGATTCTTACCGTATTTTCTAGTTACCGTGGTTGTGGTTAGGTTTGGTCCGGTATTTACTTCAGAACTATGTGAGTTGTTTATTTATTCCAACAGTTGATTAATGAAACAATTATGAAAAATGTATTCTCAAATTGGTATTGCCATAGGGGTTGCATTGATACTTCTTTAGAATCGCTCGGGTGGTTTTCTGATAAAATTTCAAAACAACGATATGTCTATGAGTTAACCACAGACCCTACGAATGTCCATAGAAAATTTCAGATGAATGGGTTCAGTAATTTTTGCGTGATTGAGTCACGCACGCGCACACACCATTAGATTTTTATATAGTAGTAAGATTATCAAACTAAAAGTACCTCTTTGTTTACTATCCACTTGATCTGTTCTTGTTTTTTAACAACACAGGATTGTTTAAATTTTATTAAAACAGTAAATATGATTTAAACAAACTTTTACAGTTCATTAGTCTTGTTTTTTTTAACTAAACACTTGCGGAAGATGATCAAAAGATGAATCAAAAAATAATTTTGATCGAGTAAGGTCATCAACCGTTATTATATTCAAATTCAGATAGAAAAATACGTTAAAGTAAAGGGGTTGCTTAAAGTAGCAATATCTATAAGTAGTGTATATGGGTTTGGGGTCAGTAGCTCTGAACATGTATGGGTGTGTGGCTCAGTAGCTCTGAACGTGCATGGGTGTGTGGGTTGGTAGCTCTGAACGTGTATTTGTGTGTTGGTCAGTAGCTCTAAGCATGCATGGGTGTGTGGGTTAGTAGCTCAAAACGTGTATTTGTGTGTTGATCAGTAGCTCTGAACATGCATGGGTGTGTGGGTTAGTAGCTCTGAACGTGTGTATTTGTGTTGGTCAGTAGCTCTGAACATACGTGGGTATGTTGGTCATTAGCTCTGAACGTGCATGGGTGTGTGGGTCAGTAGCTCTGAAAGTGTATTTTTGTGTGGGTGAGTATCTGTGAACATAAATGGGTGTGTTGGACATTAGCTCTGAACGTGCATGGGTGTGTGGGTCAGTAGCTCTGAACATACGTGGGTGTGTTGGTCATTAGCTCTGAACGTGCATGGGTGTGTGGGTCAGTAGCTCTGAAAGTGTATTTTTGTGTGGGTGAGTATCTGTGAACATAAATGGGTGTGTTGGACATTAGTTCTGAACGTGCATGGGTGTGTGGGTCAGTAGCTCTGAACATACGTGGGTGTGTTGGTCATTAGCTCTGAACGTGCATGGGTGTGTGGGTCAGTAGCTCTCTGAAAGTGTATTTTTGTGTGGGTGAGTATTTGTGAACATAAATGGGTGTGTTGGTCATTAGCTCTGAACGTGCATGAGTGTGTGGGTCAGTAGCTCTGAACATACGTGGGTGTGTTGGTCATTAGCTCTGAACGTGCATGGGTGTGTGGGTCAGTAGCTCTGAACATACGTGGGTGTGTTGGTCATTAGCTCTGAACGTGCATGGGTGTGTGGGTCAGTAGCTCTGAACGTGCATGGGTGTGTGGGTCAGTAGCTCTGAACATACGTGGGTGTGTGGGTCAGTAGCTCTGAACATACGTGGGTGTGTTGGTCATTAGCTCTGAACGTGCATAGGTGTGTGGGTCAGTAGCTCTGAACGTGCATGGGTGTGTGGGTCAGTAGCTCTGAACATACGTGGCTGTGTGGGTCAGTAGCTCTGAACATACGTGGGTGTGTTGGTCATTAGCTCTGAACGTGCATGGGTGTGTGGGTCAGTAGCTCTGAACATACGTGGGTGTGTTGGTCATTAGCTCTGAACGTGCATAGGTGTGTGGGTCAGTAGCTCTGAACGTGCATGGGTGTGTGGGTCAGTAGCTCTGAACGTGCATGGGTGTGTGGGTCAGTAGCTCTGAACGTGCATGGGTGTGTGGGTCAGTAGCTCTGAACGTGCATGGGTGTGTGGGTCAGTAGCTCTGAACATACGTGGGTGTGTGGGTCAGTAGCTCTGAACATACGTGGGTGTGTTGGTCATTAGCTCTGAACGTGCATAGGTGTGTGGTTCAGTAGCTCTGAACGTGAATGGGCGTATGGCTCTCAAACAGAACTAATTTTAATTCTTTGCAAGATTACCAAATAACATGATTCTAGGCATATTAAGAAATAGCATAGTTAATATGAAACGATAGTCATACAGCCCAATATTTCAATGCTTATGTTACCGGTTTGTATCAGGTCTGGTTATTAAGATTTGAAATGAAACTATTATAAATAAATATTTTTTTCGTACATATATTGGTGCACGTAAGCATGAGCAAGTGTTCCTAAAAAATATAAATTATTCGAAAAAATTATTAAAATGCCTTTTATAAACTAACTATGTACTCAAAAACATAAAACTTATCAGGAGTAAAATTAAAAATGGCCACAACAAAACTAATGTTCATCCAGTTATTAGAAGTACTATCAATATTTATCCATTTTTCAAAACAATAAATTACAAATTAAGTTTGTAGAACACGTCAAATTTGATTTCAATACTTATCTTACCCCATCACTCGCTGCGCTCGTTATACCTCGGCCTTCGGCCTCGGTCTGTTACTTTTGACTACAATTAATAATAGGTTAAGTGGAAAACGTAAATTCTCACACAACATTAAATTTATTTACAGTATCTCACTCAAATTCAGGTTAAGTGGAAGAAAGGACTTTTTAGTCCCAACTTCGTCTGATTAAATAAAGTCTTTTTCCATTTAATTCTACGTTACTTGCGTTATTATGATAAAACCCAATGATATTACTTTGCCTATTTCAAACGTGTTCATTTCATTTGCCATGCCTACAACTTTCCCTGGTTTAACATTATGAAAGATCTAACCCCATAAATATTACAAAAGCTGTTAAAACGTTTTGTAAATTAGTATTTACATTTGAACAGCTGTTACTTTTCGATTCATTTAAATATATTTCTCCATGTTGTTCTTATGGAAAAAACGTACTTTGAGGGCTTCCCGTGCCTTTCAGGGTAAGTATTGAAGGATGAAGACCTTATTGCTTAACTATGAACAGAGGCAAATTTTTTTGACACCTGAACCGTTTAAATTGGTTAAGAAAAAGGTAAGAGTTGCGTTGGCAAAAAACTGTTTCACGTATCATATATATGGATTATTATTACTTAACTATGTAATGTAATGAGTATTTTAAGTTGCACGCTCAATGCAGTTATATGCACAACAAGAAACATGCATCAAAAAAAGTCATTATGGGCTACAAATAAAAAAATAAATAAATAACTGTTTACACGCAACGTAGTGTATGGCTCCAGTTAACCAACGGGAGGAGGAAGGCGGGCCGAGTACGCGCCATTGCCACCGCTGTCAGCGATCTAGTATTTTTATATAAATCGATGGTTTTTATACGCGTAACCATGCATTCAAATTATGTCACAAGCATTATCCTGGTGTGATGACTGTCTAATGTGATTTAAGTGTTACTACTAGCAAATAATGATGCGGCACTTGTTTGTGTTTGACGTGCAAGTCTTAAGGCTACGTCGAACTATGCTACTTCAAGTAGCCAATGTGACATAGGCAGTAGCATGCTAGTTCCCTACCTAGAAATATTGAACATGTACAACTTTTCGTGCTACTAGGTCACGTGATCAACTAACAGCTAGTAGTGTTAACTAGCGTGCTAGAGGCTAGTTGTACCGCGTGCTCTTTGTTTTAACTTTTTTTTTTAAACAAAAGGTTATCTCAAGTGGTGTAGAGGTCGGATGTAGTTGCATTTCTTAACATATATTAAAATACTCGTGTATTAGGGACCAATATTGCCCCGGGTACTTGAAACGAGGCGTTAAAAACAGGCTTTGGAGACGAGACGTTACAAAATTAAGGGTTTTGAGGATGCAGGCTTGCCTCTTCAAGAAGATTCTCTTTAGGCAAAGAGATTTTAAAAAATCTCTTTAGGCAAAATTAAAGTAAAAAATAAAAATGGAGTTGGCTACGAAGACGTATAAGAACCCAAGTTAACTTGGTTCAGTACAGAAGATTCATTTTTTTATTCTGTCTTATAATGCAGAACTTCGTCATCAAACTAGATGAGTTATGAATAATTAATTGATTACTTGATAGAAATACAGAAAAACTTCTAATATCCGGACTAATGTGGCGCCAACCGAATAAGAAAAAAATCCGGATATTAGATGATAACATTAAATACTTTTATAACCACGACATAATCGCTAGAGTAAACAATAATTCATAAACATTTTAAAACAGACAATCTTGTGATGTAATTGTATGACTTGGAATCCACATCTGTCATGCTGAAGCACCCAGATTTTCTCCTTGTCCATTCGCGCACCCAGGAGCGTTTATTTTTGTACCATATATTGTTTATTAAATCCACGCAAATCTATAAATGAAACCAATAATATTCCATACAGTTCACCACACTTTACTTACAGGCAACATTTTCTAAAGTGGGAGGCAAAATTTTGATTAATAAAGTATCAATTAATTGTAACACCTACTATGATTTGAATGTGGCTGGTTTAAGAGCAGCTATGTTATTAGCAGCTACCAAGTAGCGGCTAGTAAGCCTGTAGCCGAGTGTGGCACAGGCTTTAGTTGGGTGGGGCTTTACAGCAATTGGTAGCGCTATCGTCGACGGCCACGAACCTACCAACAGTCTTCGGCACTACCTACGCAAATGTCGAAACGTAGACTATTTTTATTGAGTTTTGTAAATTTCATGAATTTCGTGTGGATTATACAAACTGTTTGATAGAACATTAACACCTGTAAGAGTTTTAAGTAGAAATTTTAAGTATACAATTTGATATTAAATTTACACACAGTGACTGATAGATGCAGGGACGAAATAGTTCCAAATACAGGCACTGAGCTCAGCCCTACTAATCCGTAAAACGTTATAGTTCACTATTCAACCGTGACAGGCCTAGAAACACGAATTGTAAATCCTACAACAGCCTAAACCGCGTTTGTATTAAACAGAATGTGGGATGATATTTGAAGTTTGTCAACGACCTATTCTCGCGGTTATTGAATACCGTACCAGCCCCAGTGAGTGACCAGACTGTTGAAGGAGCCATTACTTGTAGTGACTGTGAACGGTAACGGCTCTAGGACTGAATAAGTAGGTCACATGAATTGTTCATTATGAAAAAAATTATACCCTAGATCGTCTCTCAACTATTCGATCTGATTTCATCCCGTTTAGTGACATTAATTTCACGGCTCTACTGTAAAAAACAGATACGCTGCAATTTTATTTATTTAAGAAACTAATAATTGTTGTTAGAACAGCTGATACAACAATGCTAATCTATGTGTCTCGCAACATGAGCAATGGTCTTTTATATAAGGGACGTACGGGTGTAGTTTATGCCGTAATTGCCAAGAACACAGTAGGGTCTTCCTATGGAGGGTGTTGGGGGGAGTAGGGGGGTAGTAGAGTGGACGAGAAAACCTACAAGTCGGGGAATAGAAACTGAGAAGGTCGGCCATATAATTAGAATCCATTATAAAATAATGTTTTAATTATTTTTTATTTCTTGCCATAAAGTAGGAAATTGCATACATTGTCACCGATCTTAAAACAGATAACATTTGTCCACAATCAATTATAGGAAACTTACTTTCCGTTAAGTTCTTTTGGGCTGGGATGTAAAACCGTAAGGATACATCTTGAAAGTTGCCTACAATATATGTCAGTTTTTGAACCATCTGATAACAAGTATTCATTTCATAAACAATGTCTAATATATAAAAAAAGAATGATCACTCACATTATCAGACTGCCTGGTTAACTTTGACGTGGATAACACTTTATCACTTATATCATAATAAATTCCCAAACAAGTGCAAACATAAAAACGACATCCTCGGGGAACCTTTTCGCTCCATATAGACTAGGTAATCCTTACAAACCAAGTTTAATCTTCAGCAAACCGTTAGTAAAAATAGTTGGTGTTTGCCAGTACCGAGGGTACCAAATTATAGTAACTCTCACTCGCAGTGTAAATACGGCAATACTAGCTCAGTTGTGTTCACATTTTGGAATATAACCAAGACAACAAAGCCAGCCAATATCAATAGAATTAACTTACGAGTTGAGTGAACCGTCTAATATCAACCAACAATACGATTATGGTTGTTATATAACTTTTCTTATTATTATTATTAACCGGAATAAAGCTAATTATATATAACTATTCTGATAGAATCAAACTTTTGATAAAGAAATTTAAATAATTTTATCGTTCTGTTTTTATTTAAAGGAGCATGTAACCATTATATAACATAAAATATCTCGGGAGAGCGTAATAAGTATTACATAATGAGAACTTATGGTAACTACTAAAAGTGAATAAACATAACATAATTGATTAATGAGTACGTCAATTATTGCAGATCACTTAACTTAAAAACGAAAGAAAAGGATAAAGAAGTTTCATTCAAGGACGAGATCTGTGAGTGCGGAAGCATAATCAATACGATGCAAAGAGATAAAGCAACATTCAATAGGTCACTCGGTTAAGCAGAATAGAGACATGTATAAAGAAACGTATTTCCTAGTCGTAGAGTGAAGTTGTTAGCAAGTGGGTGGTGGCAAGGGGCGGCAGAGGGAGAGCCGACAAGGGAGACGGTAATGATATCGCCGGAGCAAATCGAATGAACTTTTCTCGGGTCGGGTAGTGCAGTCGTCACCTGCCAAACGCTACAACATGGTTCAATACAATTACGTATTACAAATGCTGCGCTTAACCAGAGTATCAAATAAATTACGAAACATTTCAAAAATGTTACATGATAAACGAAACAACATAGGAAATTCACATAACTTACTCAGATAAAACAAACATGACATCAATAAATATACACAACACTTAAATGAGTGATCTAACTAAACACATAACATCGCGCTACTAATCCTCCTTCATCAAAACACGAAATCGTAATTAGAATCAATCTAATTAGTAATTAACTTGTCATCGTACTACCAAACCTCATTCATCACATGCATTATGACGCAATTACAATCAATATAATCAACCTTCAACGTACTACCAATCATTCTTTAGCACATACATTATGTCAGTTGCAATCAATATAAGCAACTCGTCATCATACCGCTAATCCTCCTTCATCACGTCAGCAAATATATGATGTCGCTGTTACAATCAACCTAAACAACTTTTCATCGCACGAACCATCCTACTTCAACACGTCAGCATTTCACAATGTTATAGTTACTATCTATATAAACGATTCGACATCGTATAAAACTCCTCGTTCAGCAGACACATAATGTCGTAGTTACAATCAACTTAACAACTCGTGTAACCAATACCTATCAACAAGAATGTGGAGATAGATTCATTGTTGAAAGCCTGTTTCAAGTAAGCATAAACAAAAAGTAAATCAAGGTACAGTATTACCTAACTTACGTGTTTTCCCTCAAATACCAAAATGACTGTAATTTAAAATGGTAATACTTGAGAAAAATATCACAACACGTAACAATAATAGCTTAAACATAATTTCCATTTCCAGCCGATCCTAGTTTAATTTTAACTGTATATTGGAATGATTCATTTTAGTTCGTTTGTTAAGGTAAAGTGTAAGAAAGGGCCATGAGGCCCTAACTTAGCTTTTTGTAAATTACCTTTTTTACAAATAAAGAAATGTTCTATTCTATTAGCTAATAATGGTCAAGTTTCGGGAGTACACGATCATATTTAATTTACATTGATTGACGACACGAAAAATTGTGACATTGTCACAGTAAAGAAAACTAAAGAACAAATCAGTTTATGATAAATCAACGACCAAATATTCGGTTGATTAAAGCCGTTTGATTTGATAATCCGACAACGATTAAGAGCTCGGGGGAGTGTGGATTAACCGACAAAGGGGTGGCCAATCCCTTGTAAAACTATTAGGTTAGATCACATTCCCCTTATACCGAAATGTGTTGCTCATCTCACAATACTAACAATAGTCCCCACTTTATTTGTTTGTATAAAACAAGTATCCATTTTAAAGGTGCTGTAATACAAAGTCCTACAAATCAAACACGTCATTAAGAATGTCCATTTTCTATTACTATTTATGGAAATTATAATTCCTATCATGTTGATGAACAAAATACGATTAATCGCACAATCTCTGTCATCTGATAATCACATTCCGGATAATGTCCTAAAAGTGAAACACATCATTAAGAATTTCCATTTTCTATTACTAGTTATGGAAATTATAATTCCTATCATGTTGATGAACAAAATACGACTAATCTCACTATCTTTGTTATCTGATAATCACATTCCGGATAATGTTCTAAGAGTGAAATACGTCATTATGAATGTCCATTTTCTATTACTAGTTATGGAAATTAATATTGTGTTGATGAACAAAATACGATTTATTACACTTGTCACCTGAAAACTACAATTCGGATAGTGATAAGCGATTGTCAGGAAGGAATGAGATATTTTTCCTTACGATAATAATGAGTTATCCTTTTTCTCATAACCGACACACTAAAAAAAGTGTGAAGGACATCACATTGCTTCGTACAGGAACATCGCGTTTCTGATAGTTTTGTATACCATACGATTACATTTGTAAGCAAATGTGACAGTGAAGCAGTGTAAATATCATTTCAAATTCCCACTTTGCCTACTCTCACAGGACGCCAGCATTGAGCATTAGGCTAGCGTCATATCCAGCGAGCTTTAAGTTGCAGAACCGCAACGGTGAGAAAATGTGTAACGCAATGAATATGTAAATGCAAGAAGCAGTCACGAACACGTCTGTTCTCCGTCACAGCAGGTTTGAACGACTGTCGGCGCCGTTTTTCGTCCCTGTTTGGCGTTGAACATGATTTAGTTCTTTCGGATCCACTGAAAACCAGCGGGGAAAATTATTCCGTCGCGGTGTTCGCACAACCGAAAAAAAAACACTGAATGTGACGCTAGCATTAAAGATAATCTACTTCTTCTTCTGGCCATTGTGTACTGGCCTTTCAATTCACTGGTGTACTCTGGTGTATGAAGCGCCCCCAGATGTCGGGCGACTTTCGTTCCCGTCGTATCCTGATTTCGTTTGAAAGCTACCAGCTTCGTGGGAATCATCCCTCAATTATTTATCTTAATCCAACCCTTGCAGCAAGCTCGAAGTCAATGTCCCTGTGATCCCAAGCACCCGTCTAAATCATGCAATGTAGCTCTGAGGGACGGTGACTCTCAAAACTTTAATTATTTGGTCCTCGAAGTATCTTGGTATGAAATATCACGTTCAGTTTCGTCACAGATAAACCCAAGTAAAGTTATTATCAGTTCAACGGAACATGCACGTCTGGTGAAAACAAAACTTTAGTCACCTCTGGTATCTGAGCCAGTTCTTAGTTACATATTTAGGTGGCTCAAATGCCAATGAGTGTCTGCCAAGGTCCAACCCAAGAGGAAGTGTTACCCAGTCATGTCTATCTAAAGATCTCATCATGGGTGACATTTCGTACGTCCAGTCCCAAGACGCTTAAGTACGTTATTTTTACGTCTTAATTTAGGTGGCTCAGTGCAGAGTACATACAATACAATTTTACACTATTACGTGTGTCATAAGCCCATCAATATTTATGGAAGAAGGAAATGTGCACGTGAAGGGAGAAAGTGAGCCCATATATATCTAGAAACGAATTCCAATTGAGTCAAAATATTGAATATTTATTTCCTTAAGGACACACTCAAGAGGGCTAAACCAGCCTACAAAGGCGGCGCGTTAGGAAACTGACAACATTCTGTAGGAACGCACAAACCTTTAATTATGTGCAGAGAGAATGAAGCCGTATACGGTGAGGTCCCATTCTAACTTCCGACATAGCGGATGCATCAAGTACAATTACAGGTTTCGTTGTTCCCTAACCACATTCATCTCATTCAAGACACTGTTATCTTACCTCAGACCGGAGTATAACACATATCCATAAATTTAAAAATATCTTGGTACTGCCAAATGGATCAATGACAGTGTTTTTCTCGAATGATGAAAGCTGAACAGAACTTTTGCTGAAACTGGAGTCGTTCCAACCCAGGAGCTGAATTAATGTGATTAAAGGTGATAATGAAACCTTCAATATAATTAAAATTTAATAAAAAGCGTCTATTTTAACTATGAGTAACTATATAAATCGTACAAAATTAATTTTTAAATGGATTTTTTTCTTCTTAAATGCGCTTATAAGTCCTGGAATAATTCACACTTTAGCCAGTTTGCTGGTACACCAATTATTTCTGCTGACACTGAATTGTTGGCTTGGCTTCATCAACTCTCCTGTACTAGAGGTCTCGTGGCTGCCATCCAGAGATTACAATTTAGAAATATTAATACTATAAAAGCGGGTTGTATTTAAAATTAATTGTTTTGTTAATAGTTTTGCTATCCAGGATTTAACAATTTTTTATTGAATTAGTATTCTGTATTTGAATTTTACCATTTTACTGAGCTATTTCGTTGTTTCAAAAAATTAATTTGTGATTTCAAAGCTTTAATGCATTCCTTTCACTAATGAGCTATAGACAACCTTGCCCTTCAGCTATAGAAGACCTAACTGTTCTTGAAGCATATCTCTTGAAAAGATCTGTAAGGGTACATCAAGTTCTTATGCCATATCTTTCATAATGTAAAAGGGAACTCTTGGCTTTTTCAATGTATTCTTTGGTGGTAGACCCACTCAACACAGCCGAGCCCAAGGACTCATCTTCTGACCCTTTGAAATCTGACTGTGAATGATCAAACCAACAAGTATTTAAAGCACTGGTAAGCACAACCCAACAATGAATTTCACAATTCATCTTCAAGAGTGTGTTACCTGATACCTGATAAATGTTTAAATGATGAATATTATTTTAATTATTTATAAGAATTACACGAAAGAGATACAAATATATGCTGTTACTAAATAACACCAAAACTAGGACTGTGAGTCATATGAGCAAACTTTTAAACATTTTCAAAATTGTTTTGAAAGTGTTCACTTGGACATTAATTGACACAATCCTTCATTCATGTTTGTTATCTTGCCTCATGGAGGCCTAATCTCTCCTGCAATCTTATCCAACTCTCTCTAAGGCAGGCTTTTGCCTCAGTAACAGTTAAAACTCAGTTCTCTTGATAAATCAGGCCAAACCTTCAAACATGTATACTTTGGTCAAGCAATTGTACAGGTTTTTTGGACTGTTCTTAGCAATCCAAAATCTTGGTATACTTTCAAATCGACACCAGAAAATTAAAAAATTTTCATTAAATTGAGTATTAGTGAATTTTATGTAGTTTGGTATAAATTACGATTAGCAATCATCCCGTTTCATGTTCTTGTAGATTAATAAAAACTATAACAATATAAATTAAACTGGTCGGCAGCAAGGTCATACCAGCAAGCATGTTAAATTTGAACAAAACATAAGCTTGTACTGTTTTCATAAGATGTCAGTCCTCATATGTGAGTACCAATGATTAATCTCTAGCTAAGTGGCAATCTGATATTAGGATACAAAATCCAACTTCAACATAACATAAAACGCCATTTACAGCAACTACCGATCAACTCAAACAAATAATAAACATATAAAAAATGTAAGGGCCAAGCCTATTTGTTACACCGTTAGTAATCAAGCCTTTTACTATATTTTCGTTATTACAGGTTTTGATTTCATAAGCTATGTATCTTGCTCCCAAGTTGATAAACTACTTAAATTCAAAATTTGCGAATGAATTTCAGTTCTCAACTTTCGTTTTTAATGGTCCCATGACAATCTTGGGCTTTATGGAATATCTCCAATGGTTTTCTTGCTTTACGTACCAAAACGGAGCACTGCTAGAGTATTTAAGGTAGGTGTAAACAGTTTTCTAATATACTTTTTCACATAAAATTGTAGCATAGCCCTTATTTTCAGCGATAATAACTTTGTTCGAAATATGTACTATAGTGGTTTTGTCAATATGATCTTATAAAAACACTTTCATTTTAATTATCACGCCAATTTACTTGACAATAGGTTATGACTGGTTTTATTTATGGAAGAGGACTTGAATCTATATAAAGTGGGGGAAACCATAGGATTAAAAGTGAACAGAAAGTAAAAACTCCTTTTGTAAGGTGAGATCAAGAATCAATGCTGGAGAAGGGCCAGCGTACAAAGCTGACTTATGAGTCTGCATGCTTGTGGCTCCATTGTCTAATGCCAGCGCTGACAACCTCAAGACATTAGCAAGCCAAGAGAGAGGAATTGTCATTTCTCACCCAGCAGCTGATGTTAATCGTTTTATTTTAATTTATTGATATTGTTTTAAGGCTTGGATCATTTACATAATCCTTCAAAAAAGTAACTTGACCAAAGATTATTAAGTCAGTTATAAAACACAATTTAAGTTACTGAACTACGTACTTACATGAACACACTTAAAAACACAATTTAAGTTACTGAACTACGTACTTACAAGAACACACTTAAAAACATCAACTGTTAATTATATTCTAAGATTACCATTTTAAACAGGAGTAATATTCAATTCCTTGTGAGTTGGGTCTGTATAGAATGTAAAAACTCAAGCACAGAGACTTCATCATGTGGTTGATAATAAATCAACTCAAACTAAAAAGTTTCTTTAGATACAAGTGTGAGACAGTGTGCACAGTTTTTGTAGCATATCTATACATATAAAAGGCAAATACCACTGACTCATTCACTCATCGCTGTAACTAAAAAAAAAGTACTAAACCTACGAGGCTGAAATTTTGTAGAGTCAAAACTCCAATATTGTAGATGTGCAATAAGAAGGGATTTTGAAAAATTCTTAGTAAATCAAATATGGCAGTCTATTTAGTGCGAAAAAATGTTAAATGCCAAAAACAGTGTTTCACTAATAGGACTGTAGCAGCTAAATGAACGGTTCTACAGCAAAACTAACACCATTTACTGTGCCTGATTTGAGCCGATCTACAACTTTGGCCCTATGATTCTTTGCTCTATCTCACCTCCTTCAACCTTATAAAATTGGTTAATTTAAGCTTCTAAGTGTAGACTTACAGATTTCAGATTTTTCTAGACTGTGAAACTTTGTTATCTAGGAGAACATACTGTATTCAATGGGGAAATATACAATTTAATCTGAACACATGTACAGGCAGGTCATAGGACATGGCTAAACATGGCTAGAAACATGATATTTCACTGATTCAGAGTCAATTACCTTACTTGCGCACTCTAAAAGTAGACTTACAGATTCTTCTTGACTATGAAACTTTAATATCTTGGAGAAAAAACTGTTTTTAATCATAAAATTAAAAATTTAGTTTTAAAGCATGGATAGCCAAATTATTGGACATGGCTAAATATGGCGAGAAACACAATATTTTATTGATTCAGAGTCAAATATAGAACTTTGTGCCCTCTAAAAGTAGACTTTCAGACTTCGAAACTTTTATATCTAAGAGAACAAACTGATTTTAATCAGAGAATTTACAATTTAATTTCACCAAAAGCATAGCCAAATCACAGGACATGGCAAAATATAGCGAGAAACCCGATATTTCCCTGATTCAGATTCAACTACAGTAATTTGTTCCCTCCAAAAGTAGACTTATCTAGACTTTGAAACTTTTTATCCACAAGAAAAAACTGATTTAAATCAGAAAATTTTAAATGCAATATATATATATATACAAGACATTTGCCACTCATCACTATTTCTCCAAAACTATACGTCCCATTGACTTTAAAAGTTTGTACATAGGTTTATCTTGGCCCCTAGAAGCTGACTAAGAAAGCATTTTTCTCTCAGACCTCAGGACTCCATCCCGCTGGCCTCCGAAATTTCCATGGTATTCTTATGGAGCTAAATTAATTAATTGATTTATTTGATTAACAGCTCAGATACCAATTGTACAGATGTGGGCGAATATGGCGAACAAGTGAGATGAGTGAGTGTAGTCATTGTTACTAAGGTGGACTGTGTGTTGGTATTAGGAGGATTGAGCATAGAACCAAAGATTATAGATCTATAACAGAACTCTTTGGTTCTATAATCTTTTATAGAACCTATCGTCTACAATCTCTTCAAAACTTTCTCAATCACTTGTACATATTATCAATACACCTTGCCTAGTAAGTTGCCAGATTACACTGCTCTACTAATACTGTGGCTACAAAATATCTAAAATAACCTTACTTGTATCAAAATAAATCAATATTAACAAAGTTGCAGCAACTTATTGGTACAGAAATATTACCAAAAACGCTAAAATAGAATGAACTAAGCATTCAAGCAATTTGTCTGACTGTATATTGTTCAGTCCGTTTGTAAGTACCGGCTGGCAACAACGCCAGAAAGACAGAATTATGCACATCGCCAGATTCACACATACTTTTGGTATTATAAATGATGCACAATTTGTCTATAATGTAACTTCATCTTACAGAATTCTAAGAGTATTTAAAAACAAACTTGATTATGAGAGATAAGTGCATTACAATATATACAGCATTTATTCACAAACATTTGCTTTGCGATCTTCTAAGTTTTTAGACTTCATATTTTGCATTCTTACTTTTTTAGAAATTCATACTTTGAGATTGAATTAATTAAAAATAAAAATATTATATTCGAATGCTCCTAAAAGAGCATTTGACTACGGATTCTTCCTTAAAATCATATTGAAAGCTGTTCCATGCAAATAAAAATTGTTTCTTACAATAATGTGATAAAAATAAAATTCGAGTAATCAAGAAATTACAAAGTGAAATAAAAAATGTGCATTCTTTTTCTTTAAGAGTATTTACAGTACTCTTATATTAATAAAGAAATATTGTTCTATCAACAATTTTTATGTTCGTCAGTTTTTATGTTCTATAAACAATTTTTTTCTGCCAACAATTTTATAGGCATTGGCAGAAAACATTTATTTTTTATACTTAAAACTGACCAATACAGTAGTATTTTTCATTTTTCAATATCCCTATAAAACAACAAAACAAGTAATATGAGTCGCCAATATATTGGTTTAGATTAACAGATGACATCAGATGCATCCACAAATAACAAAGTTTAATTTCCAAACCTCTAAAAATAAAATTCTAGAAAAGAACTATATACATCAAACACAAAAAGTTATTGCATCATATACTGTAGCTTATAAACATGAGCAACATAGTAATTGTAATTTCTTCTTAATTAGTTTCTAAGACGCCGATCTGATTGTTTAAATTTTAAAAGTAAATTAAATTGTTAAAAATTCTGACGATTAAAAAAGTCTAGGATCACAATTATTTTTTAAAGCTGTATTAATAAGTAAAATTAAATAATAATTAAAAACTACTTAAATAATATGTAATCATAAACATACTAAGGTACGATGAGCAAATTAGACATGTAGATGACAGTAACAGTGATTGCACAACTCACAACTGTAGAGGCTCTGCGTCTCTAGTACTCACCTGCAACAGAACACATTGGTTGGTAACACATTGGAGTAGAGCCTGGCTTAACAAGGAAAAGACAGTTTATCAATATTTGCTCAAGAAACTACTAACAAAAAGAAATAGTACTTAACAGGCAGCAATTTTAAGCCATTAGAAAAAATATCGCAAATTAAATATCAATGAACAATATATATTTAATTCAAGCTATACGGAATTATTCAGATAAAATAGGTACACTTCAAACATATTTTGTAAAAAATATTAATTACAAAGTTAACTTCAACCCATAGGGAATTTTGCACACTTACCAACTAGAAGTACTAACACATGACTACAAACAATTCAAACAGCACAGATAAAAGTTTTACGAAAAAAACCAACGTATTTAGGAAACAAATGTTTTAAATATTTTCCTGGCAACATTACGTATAAATATGAATATTAATAAATTAAAAAAACTCAAGGAGTTTCTAATTTATTCATCGGATAAATTTTATATCTCTGTTCATTAAATAATAAAAAACATATGTGGACACTTCTTTTAAAATAGTTAAGTTCGGTATTTTCATTAGGAATTGACACTATTTAAATATACCCATGTCCATGATATTAATAAAGAATTTTTTATTTGATTTGATAAAACACAAATTTTAGCCTTCATCTCAAAAACAAGAAATAAATCACTTTACTACTATAGCAAAGCAGCAGCCATCAAATTGCATATGAAGTTTACAACCCTGCCATCCAGATTAAAAACGTTAACAGGAAGCAATAATGTATGTAAAACAGCTCTTAACAATTATATATTCTCATTGGATTATCTGACTGCAATACTCCCAAGATGCCTATCAATATATTTTATACATTATATATAACTAATTAGTATTAAATTTATTCTAATTGCCTTCCCAATGCAAATGGATATCATGACCATCTCTAGTGGGTGACAAATTAATGTTTTCATTTTATTTTAAAAAGTAATAATATTTATAAAAGTAATGGTTTTTTTATGTTACACTAAAAAAGGTGCCAATCATCAAAATACCTTTCTAGATATTTCTTTCTACACATATCTTAGAGCAGAGGTCCCCAACCTGGCTCTAAGTAGGCGATTTGGGTTATCAGAGGGGCGATCAGTATTCAAAAGTGAGGAATTAAAATGGTACTGTACAGTAGAATTTATACAATGTTGTATATTTTCCAACTACAGAATGTACCCTAAAGATATCTTCCCCACTGTATGTGTATGGGTGAGTGGGTTATTGGGTGGGTGGGTTTTCATGACGGTACGTATATGGGTGGGTGGGTCATCACCACTGTATTTATAAGTGGGTGGGTGGATCTTCAACATAGTAAGTACCTAAATAATAACATAGAAAACACTGTTATAAATTAAAATATTTAAAGAGACTTTTTGAATACATTATTTTATTTTTGTTCCTTACATTCAAACTCGATACACAAATAAGAAAGTTGAAATAAAGTAATTAATTAGACAGTTTGAATTGTTTTAATTTTAATATTTGAGAGCAAACAAATTAGGTGGAAATAAAATTATTTTCCTAAAATTATGGTCAAATTCAAAGGATCGTAATTAATTATGATTATTTATTAACTTATACAGAGAAATTTTCTCTCGTAATAATAAATTTTAAAATGATAATTGTTTAAAAAGATGTTTTTAAAGAGAGAGGAATGGAGGTGCCATCCCTTACTTTGAAGGGGAACTTGGAAATAATATTTCAGACTAACTCGTTGCCAGCGAGTGATTCTATATAATTGAAATATAGATTTTATTTGGAATTTGTATTTATTCACTCACTCAAGTATTGATCTTGTTCATTGTTAAAACATTAATTATTTTGTTTGATAAATATCCTTTGTTTACAGTATTATGATTAAAGTATTAGATAATATAAAAATTAGTTTATATTGTATTTATTATGTACTACGAATGCTAAAGAAAAAAATGTAAAATGTGTTATTAAAATATTTAATTTTACTATTTGTACCAAGAATGAGCTGCTTCTTCTAGTCAAGTAACTAATCACCCGGAATCGTGTAAACCTACCGTTTTAATCCACAATTATATAAAATATATTTCAAAAATTTTAATTTAGAAGTAAAATATTCAATTGAAGGCTACAAACTATGTTTATTTATTTTTTACTGAAGTTTGTTTGACCAAGATTATAACGATGACCACTAATTTATTAACGACATGTGCAAATGTTAATTTTAGTATGAACTTATATTTTTCAGTTCTCTATTACCTAACCTGACCAAATTCTGATAAACTGTCTGACTGACTAGCAGAAGCTGTCGGATTGTACTGGTCTGAAAAAAATAACCAATATTTCCGTTGTCTGCTGAAGTATACATCACAGATATTACAAAAACGGATTGTGTTATAAATAAAGTGTTTTCAGATTTTTAAGTAGTATTTTCTCTGGTCATTTACTAAAAACAATCTACGCTCACTAGAGACAGCCTTTATCAATAAATGATACTGCAACTTAATTGAAGTTATCATTACTCAAACACGATATAAAGATCTGATCGTAACAGGAAAGCAAGAGTGGAGAGATAGATAGTTCACGAACGCTCAAGTCAAATGAACTAGTGAACGAATGAACAAGTTCGTTCACTATGATTTGAACTAGTTCAGTTCAAAGTTAACATCAGAACTGGGAAGGAACACTGACAAAATCATTATTAAATGCAACTATTTATTTGTATCTGATTAGTAATGAAAACTGAAATTTCAAGGTTGGTTGAACAAATTTACTAGTATAAATAATAAGAATGTTTATATTAAACAAAGTTCATAGCAAAACTATAAATCACTCCAACCGTTGCTTGTACAAGACGTTCGTTTTGTTGCGTCATTTTGAACTAATTCATTACAGTGAACAATTCCGTCGTGTACTAGTCTTGCAAATGAACTAACTTTACCAATCTCTAGAGTGGCGTAGTGTGGTTAGCGTTTATGCGAACTTGTACATGCGTTAAAGGTGACCAGCGCCTGACTTTTGTCTCACTGCAGTTAGCTGTTGTTTTTTTAACAGTAAAATCGCAAAAGCCATAGTTTGAATCAGTCAGTACATAGTTTATTATTAAGGTAATAATAAACTATGTACTGTAATAAATTACTATGTAATAAACTATAGGTGAACTACAAATATGGTTTTAATTAATTTTTTATACACAAAACAAAATACTGTTCTGCAGAAATTAATGGTGTAATTTTGGGGTACGGAAAATAGTTTCTGAATAAGATTATTTTTTTCTGCAGCAGTCTCTTTCGTTCTGCGGCAATGTCGCACGATATTCTGCTTTGGAGCATCTGACCGTGTGTAGTAACTACAGATAGATTCTATCTGTAGTCATTGCCGAGTGTTAGGATGTTCTGGTCTAAGTATCATTATTTGTCTTGGGATCCCGCAGGTTAGGGACTTTCTTCGACCAAGTCTCTACCAAGATATAAGACTCGACATGTGTAGCGTTACCTCAAGATAAGTTCTGCTACTTGTCATTTATGTAGCCACAATACATATCTCAAAAGACCTGTCTCGAGACAAATCTCAACATCTGTAAACCTCTTCAGATATGTGTGAATATAGGTTATGAATAAGTGTAGATGAGGGAGTGTAGTATTTTATACTGTTTGAGCTATTACGACTGTGTCTCTGGGACCTGGACAGATCTCTCAACATGAGTAGAGCTGTCTTAAAACAAATCTCAACATCTGTAAACCGCTTCAGATATGTGTGAATATGGTTATGAATGAGTGTAGTATTTGATACAAAGTTTCAGATATTAGGACTGTGCCTCCGAGACCTGGACACATCATTCAACATGAGCAGAGCTGTCTCCAGACAATTCCGCTGTTCTGTAACACTCTCTCAGTCAGTTCAATACCTATCTCTTGCAGTATTGTTGACTTTGATTCACTGTAGTATGTCAATCTACTTGTACATTTCGTGAGACCTTCACTTTACTACAGTTTGTTATGGTCTAATTAATTACGTGTGACTCAATTCTAAAATTGTTGTCTTTTATTATTTTAATTAAAACAGAAGTCTATAAACAGATTTATTTAAGCTTCCCTTACTTATAATAGCAACATTTATGCCACAACCAACTAAAACTTCCCCGGGCATGTCCGATTTCATAACAACATAACTCACTGGTATTGTGTGTTAGATTGATGTCTCACTGAGAAGACCCGATACTAATCTCAACCTGTGAGTATGCCGCTTTAGAAAGGGCTTTTGTTAGTATTATTAGTCCAATGGTCAAAGCAAATAAGAGATCTATTGTTGTAACAGTGTAAAACTGACTAGCTAGATGTTGGATTCTCTTCCTTGAACAATATCCACATCCTAGCCTACACAAACTCATTAAACTTCTTCAGTATTGTCCACGCTGACAGTAATAACAGGACTGAGAACAAAACCTAAGACACTTACAATCTTTACCACATTTTGACTCTTTTAGTTCTTGGAGACAACAAAATCATAAGACTAATTTTAATTCAGGACCTTATGACTGAATACTCCAATAAAACAACTCAATTCAAATATAATAAAAGTTAATTTAAAATAAAACATTTTTTTATATATATTTTATTAAGACGATTGCCTGTAAATAATGAAAAAGAAAATTTTAAATGTTTCAGTTATATGTATGTTTTAAGAATAGATAAAATTTATTTATAGAGTTATGCTTTTTTACTTAAACTAAAGCCTATTTTTATTTAGTTATAATAATATTTTACTAATACAGTTGCATTCAGAAAGAATCCTTATTTATATAATATGTGAAGCCATTTTTTTGTCAACACAACTCCTCCCTTATTTCTTGACCAATTTAAACGGTTGAGGTATCAACAAATTTGCCTTTGTTCGTAGTTGTACAATAAGGTCTTAATTATTTAATATTTTTACCCTGAAGGGCACGGGAAGCTCTCAAAGTATCTTTTTCGGCAATAAGAGTAACATTGAGAGAGATTTAAATAAATCACAAAGTAACAGATGTTCAGATGTAAATAATGATTTCCAAAAAATTGTAATAACTGTTGGAATGTAAACAATGGTATTTGTAATATTGAGAAAGTTATATCTTTCATAATGTTAAACCAAGGATGGTTGAAAGCATGGTTCTATTCTCGTTCAATTGTAGGTCTCCGCTCTTCTGGACTTGAAGGTTTCAATGGAAACCTAATGCAGTTATTTTATTTATTTTATTAATATTCAGCCGTAAAACTTAAACAATGAAATGAACAAGTTTGAAATAGGCTTAGTATTATAATTATAGTATTATAATAAGGAGTACCATACTAATAAGTAGGTAGCAACGCAAGTAATGTGAGTGAGATACTGTAAATAGATCAAATATTGTGAATTTAAGTTATACAGTTATCCTACTATTAGTGAAAGGTGTGTATAGCATGTGAAGCGTGCAGGGGTGTCCCCTAGTTTGAGATAATTGCAGCAATATGAATACAAGGTAGAAAAATATGGAAACGCTTTCACAATAACTTTATTTTTTCCATATATAATTTGAGTTTAAATTTTTTTAACAATTGTGTTCTATAAAGTATAATTTTTGGTCAGAATAATTTACTTAACACAGTTAAATACCGGAGATATAATATTGTTCTAATTAGTTACTTTGAATTTCAAATGATCGCTACTCTAGAAACGTTAAACCTTTCAAAATCCGGTTTGCGGCAGTTAATTTCTTTTGAATAGAATTTTCATTTGATACCAAACTCGAACTAGGCTTACATTGAAGATTTTCGTTCAACTCCTCCCGGGCCATTCCCATGAAAACATGAAATGTCACTAATGGTGTCAAAAAGTATGTTCTTTATAACCATGATCATGTACGACATTTCACTTTTACAAATGAAGTCATAGAAAAATTGTGAAAGTGTTTCCATATTCTTTTTCCACCCTGTATTATTGAATAACGCAATACTGCTTTGAAGAATATTATAATATTGTATATTAATTTAAAAAATTATAAATTACCTAGAAATAAGTTTTAATCATGAACGATTTTACTTTTTAAATGAGATTTCTTTGGGTTTCCTTAAAACTTTGACCACTATATATTAAATTTTGTTTATGATAGCTATACTGGATTAACTTAAAACTATTATATTCTTCAATAGTAGAACCATGATTATTGAAAAAATAATATTTGAAACAGTTTATTTGAAGAATATTCATATCTGTTTATAATTTTAGGAATTTAATTAACATGTTGGTGATAAGAGTTATATGATTTTGAATTTGCAATTGGCGATGACTCCAAAAGTCATCCTACGGGTACATAATACAAAACTTGTATATAAAAATAATTATCTGCATCTTTAGTTGTACAACTAACTTAACCTTGTTGTTCGTCCATCAACACCACATTAACTTTGGACCTTAAAGAAGTTAAGTGTCTTTATATTATAGCCCTTTTAATGCATCTCCATCATTAGACTTGCAAATTATTGTGGCTTACATTAAGAGTATAAGCTTCTTTTGTTATATACTCTTTCCAGTTTTCTAAATTGTTATCAAAGGGAAACCATTATGAAGAGTAAATAATATAGTTTAATCAATGTGTTATCAAGAAAAGATTCAACCAATATCACTTTTGTCTGCTTGAACAATTTGTTCTTAATTACTATTACAAGAACATCCACTGTTCAACCCAAACATAAAAAAAGCCATGTAACCTAATGCTTTTACAATCCATATTTTTGTACATTACAATAACTTGTATTACAGCATGACCAAAGAAACTTGTATCACAAGACCTTAATTCATAACAAAACAAAACCCATGTATCAAATTGGCTGATGCTCGATAAATCTAAAGTTAAAACTTAAAATTTTAACGTCACAACACACAACATGTTGTACTCTTTGCAACTTTTCTATTTAGTTTTTAGTTTATGTTGTTCATGTGTCGGTGAGTAAATCTTAAATAAGCAACTTTGCATATCTTGATTTTTAATTCTTAAAACTGTTAACTCACTTTATCTAATTTCTCCTCAGAAAGGTGTATTTTTATTTGAATATGATCGGTCCAAATTGTAATTGCCTTAAGTCAAAAGTTTACATTTCTGTTTTCAATCTATTTCATAGTTCACTAGGCAAACCTAGTCTCAGCCCAAACAGGTAAAGATTGAAGAATTAAAGTACCAACTGAGCATGTCATCTGTGACCTGTTCAGTTTAACATTAAGTATTAAATAAACAACCAAAACAAATGTAGATAATGTTTTAAAAATTAATTTTCATTGATAGGAACTTGAATAGGGATATCTCAAATGTCCAAGCCCTCTTTTAACTTTTCAATATGAACAAATATTCTTTGGGGGAAACGTTACATGACATGAAAGTTTTTGGGATTGAGAATAACGACAAAACATAGAGTATACAGGGTTCCTATTCAGTTAAAACATAACGTTTAAACAGGAACTACCGTGGAATGACAAGTCATCAAATTTCTTTCAATAGAGGAGGAATGCCTACATTGATCTACGAGTATATTGTGTCGGCTTTCAAACATTTCAATAAAACTTCAATGAAAGTAAATTTAGTTAATAATCTGGAACTTTTCCGTTAATTCATTACCACTTCTTTGGTTAGTTTATGTTAGGTTTGCTTAGATTATGTCCGGTTTGGTTTTATGTTATAATAGGTTTGGTTAGGTTAAGTTAGGTTTGGTTAGTTTTAGTTATGTTTGGTTTCATTATGGTAGGTTAACTTAAATTACGGTTATGGTGATGAAGTAACGGAAAAGATCCAATAATTTATCTGTTAAGTTTTTGTTCAGGTATCAATAAATATAGTGATAAACCTAAAAATTCCAGTCATATAGTGGATACATCAAAATATATCTTTATACCTATTTTAAATTCAATAGTCCAAAAAGAAATGTAAAACTTGGAAAATCTTGTTTACTTTTCATGTTAAAGACAATGTGAGAGCCTTTAAATTAATTGCGAAGAAATGGAGGATTTTGAAAAGAACGTTCATTAACTATATCCAAGAAAGAAAGAAACTAACAAGGGTACAGTCACTAAGGCTCAACTGAATTTTAATTTTACACAGATATTATAATTGAGGAGGGATTGGAATCAGTGATTGGTCAAAACATTCAGTAGGTCATCTCTCAATGGAATTTAAAGATAAACCTCTTCATAAATTAGCATACATGATTTATTTTTGCTCATTTAATTAAGAATTTGCTGCTTATCCATATCTACAGTGATGTAATAAAATACTCCCTATTTACATAAATTTCTGAATCACCAAGCAAATGACAGGGAAGGAAAAAACTTTATTTCATTACATGGTGAACTCTTTGCTTAACTTTCTATTTGTTTATGCTAACATTTGCAAAGTTGTGCTGTAACCAAGCTTCTTGGTTGTGGAATCATAAGCAACAGATTCTGTACTTAGTTCTCTTAATAATGCCAACAAAGCATCCATCCACTCAATGGTTGCCATTAGCATTGTCACTACAGTACTACAGAAGACTAGGATGTCTGTGTACGGTGGTGACCAGGGCCTAAACATTGTCTGAATAAAAGAAATGAGTAAAAAGGCTTATCAGATAGCCAAAAAGCTAAAGTCCCCTAGTTGCCCAGGCTGTTGGCCTATAAATATACTAAACTATTGATTTGAGAATAAGTCAAAATCATCAGTAAGAAGCCAGGAGTTACAGGTTAATCAAACTCATATAATCATTTAGATCTGCTTTAAAATATCTTTGATGTAGACGGTACCGCAAATCAAAACTTACCGTTTATATTCAACAAAAAACAAAGAGAGAAGTGAAATATTCCAATATACAGTTTTATTGCAAGACTAGGTAAATGTTTTATATTATTATATATATTGTTTCAGTAAAAGTGGCTTAACAGAAAAATGTGAGGCATGTTATTAAGGTAAATACCATTACAGTATTCCTCCATTACAGCGCTGTGGTCAGTGTTCGGCGCATGCACGCTGTGTACTACTGTCCGTTAACAAGCCATAGCCGACGTATTAGATCCATTCAACAGCGATTTAGTAAAAATAGCTTAACAGAAAAATGCCAGGCATGTTATTAAGGTAAGTACCATTACAGTATTCCTCCATTACAGCGCTGCGGTCAGTGTTCGGCGCATGCACACTGTGTACTACTGTCCGTTAACAAGCCATAGCCGCCGTATTAGATCCATTCAACAGGTTGTGTGTGTGTGTTTTATTATATAAGTGTTTAAAATACTTCCTGCAGTTGAAACTCCAGCCGAATGTAAAGTATGCTCTGTAATCAAGTTTACTTAACGCTAAAGGCTTGAAAACATTTGACATTGGTCGTGAGATCTGTCACAGTTCCAATTTGGTTTAAGTAATCCTGATTTTAACGCTCTAATGTGAGAGAATCGTCTAAACATTTGTTTGTGTAATTCTTGTTAAACATATGTTTTTACGATTCTCAATCAGCATTTTCAGAACCTAGCAAAAGCATAAATATCGGTAATTCAAACGTCCTGCTAATTGCATAAACCACACTTCTTGACACTTAAAATAACTCATTAGATACCAATTTCTAAGAGACATTAAAAAGAAAATTAAGAATTTATCAAACTGACAGTGTGTACTCCATTCAAAAAAAGTGACAATTTTATTACGGCAATAAGACAAATGCTATCAATGGCAACAAAATATCAACAAGATTATCAAGATATAGTCAGGTGATATTTTAAGCTAATTTGTGATTGTGTCAGTGACAACGAGATTGTGTCAGTGACAACGAGGAAAGAAATCTATTTGTTTGGGAAATTATGCTAACAAACAGCCCATGAATATGAATGATGACTAAGGTGAGCAAATAACAGTCCAAGGTTTCAGAACACAACGTCAATTAGTGGGGTCTAAACTCATTGACAAGACAAGTGGAACACAATTAGTGTGCACTTAGCATTATGACAGGTTTTTATCAGTTATCATTAAGAGATGAAACTGCCTAGCTAGTGGTTTTTTTTTTTTTTTTTTAATATATGTCTGTCTATGCTAGTGGAATTCGTTTCACATCTAACTTACCTGTTAAATAAAATTACAACACTTGTCTCCTTTCATATTTCGAATACCCACCCATACCCATACATAAGTATTGGCTGACTCCCTGCCCATACACAAGTGGTATTGGTATCAATTCCAATGTAAGTGTATGGATGAGTGGATGATTCAGTACCACTGTATAACTCGCGAGGCTTACCGAGGCACTTGGCCTGCGTGTGAGTGGAATAATACTAGGAGTGGAGGGGAGGGTAGTCCCAGTTCCACCTTCCACCACTATTATATTCCTCCACCATGTGACTGATCTCTTAGTTATTGTGTTGCCAGTCGAGCTGCGCTTACAGTGCCTCTCTGTATGGAAAATAATTTATTTACGTCTCCTTTGTTGTTTGTTTATAATTATTATAACGGCCAATAAGTAAGGTCGATTACATTTTTAATTTGATTAAAACCTCTTATTGCTAAAATAAAAACAACATATTATGCTGTCTTTGCAAAGTCTGCTCTGGAAATGGGCACTTATAAATCAATAAATAAAATTATGATGTAATCAATATATCTATAAACAAATAAATAAAACTTAAACACGTTATTTATTAATTTAACTAGTAATGATTGTCAAAATAATTTATTATTTATCTATTACCAATAACAAGGTTAAGTCAGGTTGTAAACAACAATTTAAATTTCAGATGATTTTATTTTTATTTACCATATGGCATCCACTGACTCAGCGACTCCCCTCACTCCATTTAGTCTACTGCACAAATCAAATCAAATCGTCTTTATTACATTATCATCAAGATAAGTACAGTGTCACAATAATAATACATTAAGTCAAGTTTATATTAGTCAAAAAATTCTTTTAAAGTATAAAAGGGCCTTTCTTGTAACCGTTTCTTCAAGTGTCGAGTAAAGAGCTTCTTGTCACAGTTCTTCAGTACCTCTGGTAAAGCATTCCACATTTTGGCACCGATGTAGCTGGTCTTCTTTTCTGTGGATCTGAGGTGGTGCACAGGTCAGCAATAGTCATTTGCGTGCCTTGTATTGTAATGGTGGTTTTGTGACCCACTTCTAGTTGTATCCGGTTTCTTTATGTGTACGTAGGTTATTGTTTCCAGAATGAATAAGTTGATCACCGTCAATATCTTCAGTTCTTGAAAGGCTCTTCTACAGGTTTCTCTGGGCTGTAAGTTGTATAGGATTCTGATAGCCTTTGTTTGTAGAATAAGGACTCGTTGCATATTTCCAGATGTAGTGCTGCCCCATACTGCAATACCATATCATAGATGTGACTCGAACAGCGCATGATATGCTGTTTTTGTTGTTGTGAAGTCAAATATTTTCTTCATTCTTCTTATTACAAACAGTCCTGTACTTAGTTTATTGCAGAGATTGTTGACGTGTGCTGTCCATGAGAGCTTGTCATCAACTGTTATTCCGAGGTATTCTGTGGTTTCAATTTCTTCCAATTTGGTTAATCTTGCAGTGATCTTACTTTACCTACCTGGTACTAGCTGCTTTGTTTTGGTTTTGTTCACAACAAGGTCATTTTTGTGGCAGTATTGTATTGCCATGTTAAGGGAGATACAGCTGTCTATTTCTAGTTCTTCGGCTGTTGTTCTTCCAAGCAGTAGTACTATGTCATCAGCATACATTTGTGTGTTACTGTAATTTTGTATGAAAGCTGGGAAGTCATTTGTTAATAATATGAAAAGGACAGGTCCAAGGACCGATCCTTGGGGGACTCCTCTAGTGATTGTTTTAGGTTTTGAGCTGACCCTTTCTGTTTTGCCATTTATTACACATGTCATTTCGACCAATTGTTTTCTGTTGGTTAGGTAACTGGTGAACCATGCTTTTGCGGTCTCACGTATTCCTAGGGTTTCTAGTTTGTGCATTAAGTGGCCATGATCTAAGCAGTCGAAGGCATTACTGTAATCTAAGAGTATAACAGTTGAGGTTTTACCACATTGGTGGCTACGCGCGGATAAATCCGCGCTGGCCACCGCCAGGTTAAAAAACACCGCGGATAAATCCTGGCGGAGGGTTTTGCCGCCATTTGTAGTTGAATGGTTGATTCATCAGTGTGAAATCGGATCTCGTAGAGGTAGGACGTTACGTTGTCAGGCCCTTGTATACGAACCTATTGATATTTGTGTGCGTCTGTTGCAAGTTCGGAAGTGTTTTCGCTTCCCATAAGTGTTTTCTGTTTATTGGTGTGTTTTTTTTAGGATTAGAATGAATTTTGTCATTTCAGGCTTAGCCCTCAACGTGTTACCTTCTTCCAGTTGGTCTAGCAGAAAGTCCACCAGGCTGATTAGTGCAGTGTTTGTAGATTTTCCTGTCAGGAAGCTATGTTGCTGGTGGGTTAATAGTTGGTTAATTGATAGGTGTTCAAACAGTCTCATTAAAACTATTTTCTCAAGTAGTTTAGAGAATGTTGGTACTAATGAAATTGGTCTATATTTAGCTGCTTGAGTTATAGAACCTTCTTTAAATTTTGGAAATACTTTTGCTATTTTCAGTGCTGAAGGGAAGATTCCCGAGGAAAATGATTTGTTCGTAATATCTACTAGTGGGTCTATCAGTACATCCTCACAAAACTTTAACAATTTTGATGATATATCATCATATCCGGCTGAAGTTTTGGGTTTCAGTGATTGGATGATTTCGGACACTTCTTGCTTACTTGTAGGGGTTATGAGGCTTGGAGTGTCATTATTGGGAACTGGTGGAACTAGGTGTCTTATTACAGGCCCATTATTTGTTATTGTTTCTTCTGCTATATCTATGAAAAAATTGTTTAGGTGCTCTGCTATCTCGTTTGGGTTTGACTTCTTCTGTCCTTGAACTTCTAATTTAATTATATGGTTAGTGTTTCCTTCTGGCCTTCTTTCCGAGTTGATTATATTCCAGATAGTTTTTGATTTATTACTGGAGTCTCCAATTTTGTCTATATTGATTTGTTTTCTTAATTGTCTTAGATGTAAGTCATATTCCTTTTTAAAGTTTGCTGTTATTCTCTTATGTTCTTCTAAGCCACTTGCAAGGTATATGTTCTGAGCTCTTAGGAACTTAGTTTTTAGTTCCATTGTAGTAGAATTAGTGATTGCAAGATTAGGTTTTATTTTTTGTTTTACAGTGATGTGGGGCATGTTTCATTTAGGGCTCTTTGAATCGATGTGTCGAATTTTGTATACGCTTTGTCTGTATCCGTTGTATTGTAAACTTCAGTCCAGTCTTCTTTTTTTAATAATTCATTCAATTTAATTAGGCTTCTATTATTGATTAGTCTTCTTGTTGTTGGTGCTGTGGCTGGGTCGACATCTCTGGCAATCCAGCATAATTGACCAGAATGGTCTGAAATACATGTGTCTATTACTTCTATGTTTACTTCTTTTTCAGGCAGGTTGGTGCATATGCAGTTAATTGATGTCCGTGATGTTGGTGTGATTCTCGTTGGCAGAAGATCAATTCTGTACATATTGTGACTGCTGAGAGTGTCCTTCAGGTGATAGTGATCATTCCTTTTAGCAAGACAGTCTATGTTTATATCTATGTCTATGTTTATAATGAGTATAGTGGGGTGTTTTTCCGAAGATATTTCCACATCCCCTGGCCAAGTGCCTCTGTAAACCTCGCGAGTTATATGTGTATAGGTGGGTTGG
Source organism: Stictocephala bisonia (assembly GCA_035578905.1). NCBI lineage: Eukaryota > Metazoa > Arthropoda > Insecta > Hemiptera > Membracidae > Stictocephala > Stictocephala bisonia. The sequence continues at coordinate 2,225,580 of JAQJVL010000093.1, read as the reverse complement.
CAAACTAACATTTTATATCTGTTTGGATGCGCGGGCAGGTCAACAACTTGTATAGGGGGTCAGAGGGCCACCTTTACTATACATGTATAGGTGGGTGGGTGGTCCGCCACAACTATAATATGTGAATGGGTAGGCACATATTATAGTGATTTTTTTTAATCATGGCTTCATTAACTATAATATAATTTCTTAACTTTAGTTTTATCTAATTTATTTCCTTTTATTAAGTGTACATTATTTCTTTACTTTGTTTCAACTTGTCTTCACGTAGCATCATTGACCTACGTGCATCAGTACACACCTTGACAACACATCTAACATTAAAAGAAATTTTGCTTAAAAATTCATTACTGTTTCCAAGTTTAAGACTTTTGTTTAAAAAAATTCTATAAGACAATAAACTTATTCCTACGCAAAAGAGTCACCATGATATCAGACGACAGATGAAAAAACTGTTTTTCATAGATTACAAACATAGGTAACTGAGCTTTGTGTACATCTACAAGCCTAAAATATGAAAGAGTTTCTTAATTCAGTAAAGGATTTCCCAATATAAGTACAACCTAACCATAAAAAAAGTGTAAGTGACCAAAAACCTATTATATAAATATATATTATTAATGCATTCATTTTGTAAAATAGAATTAGACCAATAATGTTAGTTAAAAAATACAGAATTAATAATTCACTAATCCATAAGCCAACCATTTTACTTGCTTTATTTATTTTATCTACTTTACACAGCTGCTTTGTATTCCTCAGAGAAACATGTGGCTGGAGAGGCAATATTCAAATTATGGGTATTTTACGACGTAATTTGAGTAAAAGACATGAGAACACACTTGCCAATTCTGTCTTTACATCTTTTCTTAACAAACACAAGAGCCAGTTCTGCCTTTACATCCTTATCTTAACATGTTTGTACTATCTAAATGTAATAATTTTTCATTTAATTTTAGTTATTTTTATTTTGTATTAATTTAAATGGATTGGTATTATATTGAATGATTTGAAATGTTTTGAACATATATAGACTTATTACGAAATTTGGTATATTCTCATAAACTTTACACTTGTTTTAAAACATATTTATCTTCACTTATTTCCTGCTTATTATCTACTGGCTATAATGATTTCTAAAACTACGAAAACTTATTATCAATAGTTAACCCTTTCCTTTAAAATAACAAAATATTAATTTTATATCAATTAAAAAATCTCATTAGTATTCCATTAATGAGAAGTTCTAGCCAACTAATAAGATTAATATGAAAACTTGCCAAATAAATTATTTAAGGTATTTTTTATTTTATTTTAAGTCTAAGATATCATGTTCAGCAAGATACATTTTTGTCATTAGTAAATTTAGTATATCAATTTTAACTTTGACAAAATAATAGCAGATGTTTTCTAATGATAATGGCTAATTTTTGTAGCCGTGTAAATTCTGTATAGATAAGTATTAGTTCCTAAAGTGTTTCTTGGTAGAGATATTTAACAATAACAGTCACTATGATACTCATTTGTTCAGTAATATTAGGTTTTGGTATGTTAACAAATATTACTAGCAATAAAGTCACAATGTAAATAGTTGTTAACTGTACATTACCAGTAGAGTACTTTAGATCAAAGTATTACACAAACACACAACATTTGGAGCACATAATGCATGCATTATCCAAAGCTGATTTCATATAATATCATAACTTTTTTTTTACGATTAACAAAATACAGATAAATATTGCTTTCGCATGAGTGTGAGGAAGGTAAATTGAGCGAGTGTAGTATTTCTTTACAAAATAAGCCCCTCTGTTCCATAGAAAGTGTCATTAATTAATAGCCCAATGACAAATGAACACAAACATCTGGTGTTTATCAGCTAATCACTTTGAAAATTATATAATTTATAATACAGAATGTTTAACAGAATCAATGAAGAAGAAGTTCCTGATTAAATTGCTAAATACATATTGTTCCTCAATAAATACTAGGATCCATACAAGGCTGGAACAGAAATGAAGGTCAAATTTATTTTAACAGAGTTGCTGTGCTATCGTCTACTTGCTTCATGTTAGATATCCGCTAAAACTATTTTTGTACATTGTTTCCACTGGAGATAAGAATAAATTGGTAATAGGCTACAGGCTTCCACAGCAACAGGATGCAGAAACCTGCTAATTTTGTAACCTATTACAAACTAATTATATTCTCAGATACGAGATGCCACATAACTTTGTGCCTACAGTTTAATCTTGATAATCCGACAGTTAAGGGACCGACGGTGTGTCGGATTAACAAAAACGTCGGATTACCAAATGTCCATTGTAATTCACGAGAATTATGATTTCTAAGATAAACTGAATGCACTACGTACACCCTTCTTAGAATTTCCGCGCTATCAGCCGTGATAAAATGAGGCTGACAACACAATTGAATAAATTTAAGCAAAGAAATTATACAACATTTGTACAGTAACACAGTAAGGTTTATTGCATACAGTATTCAGTGTACAGTACGTCATCTAATGTGGCGTCGGACTACCAAACGTGTCGGACTAGTAAATGTCGGAGTATCAAGAGTGTACTGTATTTTATGATGAATTTGAATGATTATTATAATATGAGTGTAGGATAAGTGTGGATGACCTGTGTAGTCTGGTTACTGAGTTTGACTTAAGCTCAGATAGGGCCATTTATTAATAGCCTAATAGCCAGGGCAACTAAGGGATCTACAGTTTTACATGGAATCCGGACCACATAGTATTGGTCTGATTTTTAGATAATTTACAAGCCTTATACTCAGTTCTCTCCCCTACACAAAATCCGGGTGCTGACTACCACCAAACTTGGACATTTAACTTCTCTACTAGTGTCCATGTCGATGGCAAGCGTTGAGCGCATGCCATGTCGTTTAAACATGTGACAACACTTATGTCTCAGGAAATTTGTCAAATTAACAACTCCAAATATTAAAATTTAAATAAACGAACCATTGTAAGTGTACAATGTAATTTTAAGTCTTATAGTAGAACATACATCAGTTTAAGGCAATATACCGAACCCATATGTTACCAATGCAAATATTAACACCTAGATAGTTAAATTCTTGGACATACTTGTGATATAACATATCAAACCTACAACTGAAAATGTTAGCATTTTAATTAAAATACAGTTTAATTATATAAACAAACTCCATATAAAGGAAACATATCGTAACCCGATATTACCACTGTAAATAATAGCATTTTGATGTGTTGTCCCTTTTTTATACTGTTACATGACTCATTAGACATTGTGGAACACATTTAATTTACCTTCAGCACATTTTCATTATATAATTCTCACCATTCTTTTTTTCTTTAAATGTCATATTTTACTATCCAAAGCCTGTACTACATGTTTACCCAGAATTCGGTGAAACGGAAAGAAATGGAAACACTTGTCAGCAGTCATTTATCTCCAGTCTATTAATATATGACACGGCCTCAGACATGTTTCACGTCCATTCTGATGAAGATCAGTGGCCAATATCGACAGTTACAAATAACTTCAATAAAATAATGCTTTTTCTCATTTTATTAAATGGATATTAAACTCAGAATATGTTAACATTTGTTTATTTATTAATATAACATTTTTTGGAATGAGCATGACTTTATACAAGATATTATGAAAAATGTAACATATTCATTATTACTACCTTAGATCAATTACTATACCATGATAAATGAACTATTTGCGTTGTATTAAACTTCCTTAAATAAATGGTGTCCGACTTGGGAGGTGGAAGTCGATAACTTCAAACTGTTTTCGGATAAATTTTTTATAATAAAAAATACAAAATTGGGGCAAGTGTTTAACGAAATGTTTTTTGACCCGCGTTTTTAGGAACTTTTTGCCTTATTCAACATCCTAAATGTTTTGAACACTTTTACCAAACGCTGTATATATTAATTAATTATAAAACAGCAGCAGACTGAAGGTGAATAGTTTACATCAGTAAAAAAAGGTAATGAACTGATTCTGACATTAATAAGATTATAATATATAAACATATTTAAGGAGATCATTCACCTAGTTTGTATAAAAATGGCAAAAGTTAATTCAATATTATAATTAGATATAAATACCATACTCACTGAAATGGAAATACAATTACGGCCATGCATTATATTTTCAATAACAAAAACTATACTAGTTGGTTTAAATTAGTATCATTATGTTTATCATTTAACCTTTAAAATAATATTGACATTTATTAGATAACTATTTACAAGCATATCCATGTATTGTTCTTTATATGAAGGCCAGCCTTGATTAAACTGTGACAGAAATCCTTCATGCATGTCTAAAGTGATTCTACGCTGTCTAGCTCACAGAGCTCCGGTCTATACAGCAACGCACCCCAGTAACAGAAAGCTTATTGACAGCAGAAGCTAACAAATCTTAATTTGCATTCAGAACATAAAAATGCCGACAAAAGTAAATGAGCTGTAGACACTTTTATTAAATATAAGCACCCTTACTTTAGTATCCAAATCAAATAACAAACAGTCTTCTTCAAAGTGAGCTTAAAATAACCTAAATCTATAGTCCGAATAAAATAACTTTGGTACTGGTGTGTAATGACAAAACTCTGAGCATTAATTTAGTGTCAAACTTAAAATAAGTAAGCAGTAATTCTCAAACAAATTGTATAATGTCCACCATGTTATATGTTTAAGAAAAATTTATGCTAGAGATGTTGCTTTGACTAATTTGCTTTTTAATCTGATATTTGTGTTTAAGAACACGTTTTTATGAGTGAAATTGCGCATGAGTCGTATTTAACCTGTCACTGTAGTGAGAACAATAAAATAATTTCTTGTGGATTGATGACAGTTTGATTCATTGTGATTAGTTTGATAATGGTCTCACTTAATAATTCAAACAAGTTAATGAGAAATTAATTTTTTGTAAACCCTTACAAACTCGGAAACGACAAACGCTAGACAACATTTCTTTGAGCAAACATTAACTGTGTTATTTATGTATTACTAAAATAATACTGTGGCACTAATAAAACATACAGAAAAATAATGAAGAGTTCATGAAGTAACTCAATAATTTGTTAACATTGAGGCTGTGTTGGACGCATAAGGTATACTCTGCTCAAGGGAAAGTGTAAACCGGATGTTCAGCCCAAGCGTGATAATGTTAATAATAGATAGATCGACAATATTTCCAGATGAGAAATGTTTCTCCAGTAAGAAATAAGGTGAGTTAGCTGACTTTTAACTTTGAGGTGTGTTCGTGTTCAATTCTTAAATGAATAACATAAACATAAACAAATGCAAATATAATATAAGTATTAAAAACTAAACAGCTGGAAGCTACGTAACATAAAACATTTGAACATTGAGTGTAAAGAAATATTTGAATATATAACCCATTTTGTAGTTTTTTACTTATTTACTAAGATTCTGTTACAATATGATTGTTGAACACATTTTTTTTTTGTGTTCAACAATCATATGCTGTTATTAAACTTTTAACAACTTTTATCAACTCATCACAATGGAGAAGACTTCTTTCCCAGTATGCCGGTCAATAAGGCGGGAACGGGCATGGAGTTGGGTTGTGTGAAATATTATGATACTGTACTTGCAATGAGAACAAAATTGCAAGAATTTGTACCAACATCAGACATGATATCAATGCTAACCCACAATTTGATATGACAATCATTATAAAGTACACGCTTTTATTCACTTCAATAGTTTTCTCATAAAACACTATTGAGGTTATAGCAGCTAGGTAGTTATACAAAGGACAAGTTCTTTATTGACATTTTCAATGAGGACAGTACATGTCATCATCAATAAATGAAAAATAAAGTAAAAATTAGATACATAAACCTGATTTTAAAATGTATTAAAATAACACAACTAGATATCTTATAACAGCAGGGATATACATTTACGATGGATATTTATAATAATAATTATAATCACTAAACTTTCGCCAATTATAATTTATGTAAACCAGAGGATAGATTTTCTTGTAAAATTAAACAATGTTTATAAGTTTTGGTACCAAATCATGTAAAAATCATTTTCACATCATAGAATATGACTCCATAATCAAAGAATATATATATCATATATCATATATATATATCATATATGAAGAATGATATATATCATATATATCATAAAACATTTTTACTTTATAGTTTTTAATGAAAACTAAACAAGTAAAATGTTAAATGAAATAAAAATTGTCTTTATTAGGCGAGGTTTAGGACTAAACAGTCCTCTCTTACACCTTACCTTTATGTGTTATAATGTGTTAAGTTTCCCAACGAAAACCCTGGTATGAACAGCTTATATCCTAATTTAACCTGCAGAGTACAACTATATTTCACTTTACAAGTGAAACATATTGCTGGCAGAGGTGTAGTACTGAGGCAAGGAGTTTTGAAACATTGATTTATTAGTCCACTATTCTCAACTTGACAATGAGTCCATTCCGTGGTTATCACCATTAAGGCACTGTTAGTATGAATCAAATAGTCGGGTGGAGTATTGGAGGTGATAGACATAAGACAAAGACCATATGGTTTATAATCCATGACAAATTATTAAGGTTCTCAGTTTGATCCCAATCAGTCATAACAAATTTTGAAAGGGATCAGCTGATAATTGCCAGCTGTTCATTTGTCATCCCTGGGTTATCAATTCATGACACTTTCTAAAGAATAGTCGCTCTTAGTTTTTAAAAAATCCATATTCGCCCCTATCTTAATAAATAAATAGCGGACTATTAATAATTTCTTTCTTGAAGAATTTGATCTCTGTTAGTTACCAGATTACACGTAATCCACACATATCCTAAAGGAGCTGTGGCATGCTCCTGTGATCTAGTTACTTGGAGAATGTATTTGTTGATGGTCTTAGGGCGGGATGGCCTTTTATCTCCAATATGTCAGTACACTAGCAACCATATCTAAACTTAAAAGACACTGAGACCCTAAAATTGTCAACCATAAAAATTAAAATCAGAAAACACAACAGCAACCCCTTTAATTTAAATTAAAATAATTAAGAAGTTGTAAATTTGAATGTATATTAAATGTATTTAAAATAGAATCAAGTGAGTGCCTGGAAACAAAAATCTCAGGAATAAACTTAATTTTTATAAAAAGTTTCTAATTTGATACATATTTTATACTTACCAAACTTAATCATAAAACTATCGCCTTTTAGAAAAAACATTAACCCTTAAATTACTACTTACAAATGCTACAACCAATTTTTCAAATGAATCAATATATATATATTAAAAATATATATACTAATAAGCACTTCATTGTAATAAATTGTGAATAAAACATTTCACTCAGATTATTGTAAATTTTTATTTATTTATCAAGATACTGTTACAATATAATTTTTTTACTATAGCAAAAAATATTTTTGTATGAGTATTTTAGTTATGATTTTAAGTGCAAGACAGGACCTAATGGTCCTATTCTGCCTCATTAAAATGTGTTTTACATTAAATTTCAAAACACTTCTCATCTTATACTAAGTAAAATTTAAAGACTCTGTAATATTATTTATTAATCTAACGATAACTTAAAACAAAATTTAATATATTTACTATGAATTAATGAATTTAACATTTTATAATGTACAAATTAAAGTCTTGAAACACTCATTTTCTTTATTCATTATGTAACAATTACCAGAACAATCATAAACAAATTAAAATATAATAAAAGTATTAAAAATTAAATAACAGCTGGAAGCTATGAAATATAAAACATTTGACCATTGAGTATAAAGAAATATTTGAATATATAACAATTTTCCCCTCTTATTAAAGTTTTGCTCTCAACATCGAGTCAACATGTCGTCTCCACGTTTGTCCAGTGTCCATCTTAACTCTGTACTGTACATTATCATCTGTAGACTCTACTTATCCTAGACTCCACTTGTTCTGACCATTGTAGTTACACACTTGGACACGGTCTCCCATATTAAATCTACGCATGATTCTTCCAGGGCATTCTGTTTTCATATTCCTCATAGAAGGGCCAATAAGGCTAAGATAGCTTCGAACCTTTCTATTGAACATACGAAAGTAAGAACAAGTTCCAGTTGAGTTACGTGTGTGACAGAGTTGCATTAGTAGTCAATGTAGTTTGTAGTTCAATGTTCCCGGTTCATCCATCATAGCTTAGTGATTTTTTAATTGTTTGCACAAAGCGTTCAATTTGCCCATTTGAGGAGGGATGAAATGGCACTGTGATCTTATGCATAACTCCACATTTTTCTAGAAAATCTTTAAACAAATTTGATGTAAGTTGTCGGCCGTTATCGGAAACTAGAGGGTATGGCAGTCAAAAAGTGGAGAACATTTTCCTCAATTCTTTAACTGTCCACTCTACTATTGTTGTTTTGGTCGGTATTACCTCTACCCACTTAGAGAATGAGTCTACAATAAATTGTTGTCCATTTGTAGGACCTAAGAAATCCAGGTGTATTTGCTCCCAAGGTTGTATTGTGGGTCCCCATGAGTGGCTAACTTCTTTCTTCGGCGCATTCTGTTTCTCTCTACAATTTCTACATGTAACAATCATGTCCTCGATATCTTTGTCTTTGCCTTTCCAGAAACAGTAGCTTCAACCCAAAGCTTTTGTTTTCACAGCTCCTATATGCCCAAAATTTGGTAATCAAAACCAGATAAGTGTGAATGTTTGAATAATCGAGTTGCTGACACTGACGGTAGATTTGTATTAGGGTTGAAGATCGCAACCAGTGGTTTATGATCTGCCATCAAGATGAATCGCCTGCCATAACAGTAAGCAAAAAACTTCTTGAGGACCCAGTAAATTGCTGTCGCTACCTTATCTATTTGGCTGTAGTGTTTTTCTGATTCTGTTAATGTTCTGGAAGCAAAACTTATTTGTTTTTCAGTTCCATACGAGTATCTGTGTGATAGTACGGCCCCAAGACCTACAGGAGATGCATCAGTGGCTAAGATAAGAGGGCAATTCTGGGTTGAAATGTGAAAGATTTCATGAAATGTGAAAAGCATGACATCAATGCTAACCCACAATTTGATATCACAATCATTATAAAGTACATGCTTTTATTCACTTCAATAGTTTTCTCATAAAACACTATTGAGGTTATAGCAGCTAGGTAGTTATACAAAGGACAAGTTCTTTATTGACATTTTCAATGAGAACAGTGCATGTCATCATTCAATAAATGAAAAATAAAGTAAAAATTAGATACATAAACCTGATTTTAAAATGTATTAAAATAACACAACTAGATATCTTATAACAGCAGAGATATACATTTACGATGGATATTTATAATAATAATTATAATTACTAAACTTTCGCCAATTATAAATTATGTAAATCGGAGGATAGATTTTCTTGTAAAATTTTAACAATATTAATAAGTTTTGGTACAACATCATGTAAAAATCATTTCCACATCTTAGAAAATACTGTATCACTCCATAATCAAAGAATATATATATAAATAATAAAACATTTTTACTTTATAGTTTTTAATGAAAACAAAACAAGTGTTTGAAACACAAACAAAAACACTTGAGTAGAACAAACATGCGCAACACATTCATTTTCGTCCAAACAAAACTGTATGAGTTTCTCTATGTTTGTTAACATGGCCCACAAACTGGTCCACAATGGGGAAAGATTCAACAAAGGACTGCCTTCAATAGATTGCTCCCATTCTTCATTCATATCAATACCAATGGCATGGGAATCACGAAGCCGCATTTTATTATTAAAATGTTCTGCCTGCCAACTATTTTCCCACTATAACCACTTTCAAATAAAGACTTAACTTGAAAACTTTCCAAGTTTAAACAGAGATTGAAACGGTAAATTTACCTTGGTATGCACAGTATTGAAAAAATTAGAAGAAAACTAATTGTATTTTAAAACAACAAGTGTCATTTAACATTATATTGTTTGGTAAATCTTACGGAGAACAACATTTCTTTAAAGCTAACTTAACACTCCTGGTAAATTATGTTTTAGTAATACACACCTATCAGTCTCAACACTAGATGGCCCACTGATGATTGATGATCCCGACACATGGTTGCCACTGACTCTCCAATCACTCATAAAACTTGGTGGCCCACCCAACCTCCTATACCTCCCAACACTTGGATCCCACTGACCCTCCAATCACTCATGAAACTTGATGGCCCACCCACCCTCCTATACCTTGCCAACACTTGGTTGCCACTGACTCTCCCATCACTGACCCACCAATAAAACTTGATGGCCCGACCACCCTCCTATACCACTTGACGGTTGTCACTGACCCTCCGATCACTCATGAAACTTGATGGCCCACCCACCCACCTATACATCCCTACACTTGGTTGCAACCGACCCTCCGATCACTCATGAAACTTGATGGCCCACCCATCCTCCTATACCTACCAACACTTTTTTATTTATTGTTAAGACGCCGATCGTCAAGATATGGCTGAATATGGATTTTGAATGAGTGTGTAGTGTAGATGAGCGAATGTTACAAACTTCGCTTACTATTCCTTAGAAAGTGTCATTAATTAATTGCCCAATGACAAATGAACAGCTGGTGGTTATCAGCTGATCCCTTTCAAAATCTGTTATGACTTTGATTGGGATCAAACTGAAAAACTTAAGAGATCGTTTTCTTGATTTGTAATTGATGTCAGGTTTTTGTTAATGTTGTTTTCTCTTTAATTTTGCTATCTGACAATGAAAGCGATGCAGCATTCATACATATCATTACAGACAACATTGAACATTTATTTGTCTGTAACACTGAAGTACTAATGTATGCAATCTCAGGTACGTCAATTTACACATAACACTAACAAGTTCTAAACGCAATGTCTTTCTTTTCTTCACAGTTTTCTTCTCTCATAATATAAGAGTTCCATTTTTATGATCAAGGTTTTAAAACATAAAATTCACTGCAGTCCTCTTGTCCCCATGTACTTTTCCTTCAATGATGTTGAGGAACTCCTAGTAACGTAATATATGTTATTCTAATTTTGCTCTTGTTTACTTATTACTGATAGAAGTAAAAAGTGAGTGTCACTATTGAGTGATACTCACTTTTTACTTCTATCAGTACTTCAATATTTGTCCTTTTATCTACCAGCTCCGTTTTGTTACTTATATTTAAACAGCTCCCAGTTTCTTAGCCGCAGCTTTTTCACTGAATCAAACAATTGCTTTACTCATACCCATTAGTTAAAACACTACATATAAATACAATATTTTATTTCCAGTCTTATATGTACAGTTTTGTAAATGTTTAATTGTTATGATTAAAATAAAAACAATGACATGTAGGATAACTAATACTTAGTGTGGTTACTAACTATCAAAAATCTCTCCAGATTTGTAAATAATCTGTAACTATTAAATGAAACATGTAAAAATACTGTATTTCAGAATTGATTCTATATACAAAAAATACACCATTTTACAAATTTAAAAATATGTGCAATTGGCAAGAATTGATACTGCATAAGTAAAAGACAAAGTTATGTTGTAATTGTATATTCAATATGACCAACCCAATTAAGCTTATAATCTACAATAAGCCAATTGTTGTTCTTTGAGACTCCTTAATTCGGATTTAAGTACAGTAAAACAGTACATTATATTTGTTTTTTTATCACTGAGAGCCAGACCAATGTTTATTAACCATATATTAAATTCAGTAAATATTCGAGACACCAGATCTCAGGTTGTTTAATGGTTTCACCCTGACAAGTGCAGTGGTGCCATCTGCAGAGTATAAAATCAGCACTTACTTTTTGTGGCAAATCATTAATATGAATTAAGGAGAGCAAGTGTCCTAAAATGGAACTCTGCGGAACAAACATGTCAACCTTTATTTTGTTACATATTTATTAGGTGCACAGTTTTATAATACAAGGAATATAAAGACAAGGTTTCAGCTTAGGCTGCTCAAAAGATTTTTCAAGCATGAAGAGATATTAGTGAGGTAACGGTCTACTTACCCTTATTTTACAGAATGCTCATTTGACAGTGTTAACTTAATTATAACCCCAAACAGATAAGAACACTTTTAGAACATTAGGCAAATTAAAATTGATATAAAGAAATAAATCTGTTACTCTCATTAATGAACTTCAAACCATCAATTGACAATTGATTCAGAATTTACATTTGTTGATTTTTTTTTTATCTACAATGTCAACTGTTTTATTTTAAAAAATTGTTAGAAATAGGATTTTTGACAAATAAACTAAATCAGTGAAAGTATTTAAAGAAAACCAAGCATATTTTTTTTTAATTATATAACCTATAATTAATCAGACTTCATATTTATTTAAATAGATACCGTTTCACTATACCAAGCCATAATTCTTAATTCCGCGTTTTCATTGATAAACATTCATTAGATAGAAGACCGCTTCAGTGAGTCATCAATTAGTGCATTTTTATTATTAATACTTTCATGATTATGTTATCAAAAATAGAACCTTGCTGTAAGAGTTAACAATTTCAAAGGGAGAAATATGTATTGTTACATCTAGACTGCTTGAAATTATCAACTTTAATGTAAATATTTTAATAGATTTGTGCCCACAAATATTTATTAATAGGTTCTTTTTACCAAGCAGGGCCCATTTATTAGTGTGTTAAAGTAAAAAATAGCTAAGCAAATTCAACAAAAATCAACTTAGGTTTTTGGCTTTTTAGGGGCATTGAAGAAGACTTTTTTCAATCAAAACCGATAAAACGCTGAAATTCTTTACTTCAAAACTAAATAATTTTGGAGTTACCTGCTGACTTTGCTCACATTAATGATCTACTCTTCAAACAAAAATAAAGGATTAGCAACAATTAAAGCATTTGTGGGAAGCTCCATTAAAACATAATTTTGTATGTACTGGAAAAAGAGAAAAATAATATTTTTTTTAGTTATATTATATTTTATTGGTGATAAATATATTTAAAAAATTAAATTTAGCACACCTTTTAAAGGACATGAACAATGTTTCTACCAATTTATTAAAGACAATTTTAAAGATAAGGATAATGAAGATTAGTGTCCTGTATCTTATAAAGGCAGGGGAAGTATGTTTATTTCAAGAATCCTTAAGTTAACACTCAGTTTCAGAAATTGCAAGGTTTAACCATTTCAAACATAAAGCTTGCTTAAAAATTAAAGGAGATGAAGCACCCGTAAAAGTAAAATATAATTTTGAATCACTGCCACTATCCTGGGTAAATGTTCTTAAAAGGAATTTATTAGGAATAAAAGACATCAGACCATAAGAGAAATTATTGCAAGTGCATTAAGAATATAAGAAATACAAAAAAAAGAGTAAAGAAATATAAAATATTTGAACAAGGAACAGGTCTTGAAGATTTGGGTTCAGTAAGAAGGTGACATCATTGCAATTTATAGCAAAAATAATACTGCCGTTTTAGTGGATCCTATAATTAGATCCAAAATTTAAAATTCACATCCAGAAGATGTTCATAAAGAAAAAGAAAAGCTTATTTATGAAGAAACTATAACATTTTACACAAAAAAATAAAATATATCTGTAGAAGTCATTTTTATATTTGTAGAATCAGGAGACGTTATACCTAAATGATACGTAAATTTCTGTAGAGTTCAAATTTTATAAATGGCTAGTTATAAATAAAGTTTAGATACGCTAAACAAAAATGCAAAATTTGAGAATACTTACTCATCACATTCATAAATAACCTGACTAGTTTTAAGTTCTGTTATATATTTTAATAAAAGCATTTTTAAAAAGCGTACGATTATAAAAAATAAAAGCAAAAGAGTATTAATAAATTCTCAGATATTATTGATTTTTCCAGGCCACGAGGTAGGGGAAGACACCTTATAGGACAAATCTGCTGCCTTGCAAACCCATCTGAACATGTAGTTCCAAATTCCATTCCAAGCCTATAAAATATGCAAGATCATCTGCCTATCCCAGCCTGAGCAATTCTTTGATCGTTGTAAGGGTCTCTGGTCCATTGTGATCAAGTACTTCCTTAAGGCATAATTTACTGATATATTGGATTACCTGTTCACTGTCAGTAGTAAGCTTTTTATGATCTTATTCACTATATATATATATAATAAAATGTTCAATGTCCGATAGGAAAAAACTACTGCCCTCAGAGAAGGTATGTTAATTGATTTAAGCTTTTCTTTGCCAATCATGAAACTATCACGTAACTCGTACCAGGTCACTTACTTCAAGGCAAGCTTTAACAGCTCACTAAAATAAGTATTCAAAGTTGTTCAATACTAACGTAGACAATTAATAACATTGGTGTATACGCTTTGATGTTTTCTAAACATTTACAGTACATTGGACATGTTCTGTTAACTTTTGTTTTCTACTAGGGATCTCTTGAAAATCCCTATACATAGGTTTTTTTTTAGTTCTCCACCCATTTTACTATCTGACGTCGAGCCTTGATTACTGAAGAACTTCATTGTTCTAAATTGTATTCCTCCATTATTCCTACACTCCCCTCACAACTCACACTCCTGTCCAGCCTACTCATAACTCTTGAATAAGTTTAAGCATCCCAGAAAACCAGTTTCTACAAATAACCTTCCCTTAAAAATAACTAGCATAGTTGGGTAAAGCCCAGCTTCATAAGCTAAAGTTTCTCAGTTTGATTCTAATTTGAGTTATAAGAAATGTAGAAAGGGGTCAACTATTCATTTGTTTCTAAGGAACAGTCAGCCTTAGTTTGTAACAATGACTACGTTCGCTCATCACACTCTTTTTACATCTATTTTCTGCAACTGTTTAGACTGAAGGGATATTTTTTCAAAATTGTTCCCGCAAACCCCTACTCTTGCATTTTTTCTTACTGGGATCATGATATACATCAAGTGCCAGTGAACAATTTAATTTTTAGCAGTTATTTATTGGTGTAATGGATTAAACAAAAATGTGCTCAGAACAAGAAAAAAGCTGAATCTATTGGTATGGGACCTCACAACTTTGGGTTTCACGTTTAGGTTGGTATTGGTGGATTAACGTGGTTGGCAAAATAATGATTGGACTTCCGTCTTGGTCGCCGTGACAGATTACCCTGCTTTTGTTCTTGGCCCCTTTATTTGTCAACAAAACAATGAAAGAAATATATCCTCATTACGGGTACTAACCAGTAGTTCATTCAATATTATTATTTTGCCTAAAATAAGAATTATTAGGCAGTTATATACTCTGAAAAATGAGTAAAATGTTTTAATAAAATAAGTTACCTTCAATGGTTTATTCTTCACTTACACATTTTATTTTAAAATCAAACCTAACAAATCTTATACCTTCACCTACTTACGGTACTTGCGAACCTTACTTAAATCTTAACCTACTTACGGTACTTGCGAACATAAGTTTTACATTAATATAGGCATTTTAAAATTCTTTATATTTATTTATTGGTTTGAAACAGTACCTTTTTTCTATCCATTTTGTTAACGTATGTACGTTAGTAAATTATTTAACTTTGCAATTGTTTTTCACGCGAACAAATCATTTACAAACTTATTTACATATACCTCACAGTATAAAACTATTTTGTATTCTATAGTAAATATGATTTTCTACAAAACGAGCCTTTTTTATTATTTTATTACTTTTACTCGCATGTCATAAAATATAAAACTATATTACTATACATTTTTAAACTTGTTACTAATCAAATTATTCCCAACAAGACATTTATTTTTTTAAGTTATTAGTGATTCATACGTCGCACCTTATTATGCACATTTTGGCTATCTTGGAATCATTTATAAAAATTTGTTCTACCTGCTATATGGACTGCAAATTACATAAACAATATGCAATGTCAAGTTTTTTCTTAACTCTACTCAAGATTTCAATCATTTACTCTCTCGTTACCATATTTATAATATTATTACGTAAAAGTATGTTTATTGAGAGGAAAAATGTTATGCAGTTTTATAGTGTATAGCTACATTAATTTTTTGTATCTAGGGTTATAAAGACCATGTATTATAAATTATGTTTATTAACGTGAAAATCTCTTTTTTTGTTTAGTGAGTTTAACCTAATTATCAGATTTTTAATAATTTTTAATGCCATTTTATAAACGTAGAAAATAAAATTAGAACTTGCAACTAGAAACTACCACTCAATTCCCGCCCAGCGGAGTCTGGAGGGAGTAAAATTGTCTGTGTTTGACATATCACTGAAGAATAACCAGAAGACGGAAAAGGCGTACCAAATGTCAGTCTGTAGAAAATAAAATACTCTTATCCAGCAAAACAATTTCAGTCTCTTAGCTGTATTGGGTATTTTACAAAAAAAAATGTTTTTGTATACCCTTGTTTACATGATTTCCCAAAAGCGAAGTACGCCATAATTTATGCTGTTGATAAAAGTTTAGCTAATAATTTATTAATTGAGATATAAACTTAAAAAAAAATTAGCTAGATAGACAGAGAGTTGTTGAGTTGATCAGTGCCATTTCGAGTGAATTTCGTGAAGTAGATTGGCTAAGGTCACGTGACAAGTTTTCACTTTATTGGAAGAAGCAGAGCCCGTCAACGACACGGTCAGAGTAGACATAGCCATTTTTACTTGTTGCGAGCATGATTTTCTTTGTGGGTGTTTTATTCAATAAACTACTATTTGAATAAATAAAATTTTTTATCTATTCAAATAGTAAATTTATTTATTCGCATTGTTTAGTATAGTCATAGTACAATGTGTTATAGTGGTTTTTAGTGTCTAAAATAATCAGAAATTGATACTTATACAGTATTAGCCTAAACATTTATTTTTTATCTGATTTCAGCAAACAACATGTGTACGGTTAGGGTATAAGTGTAGCCTACTTATAATAATCTTAGAAAAAATGTTTCTTGTGTTGTTTACATAATTTGCGCACGCTGACTTATTGTGTTATAAGTTTTAAACTTTTTGGAATTTTTTCATTTATTTTACATTTTCTTGTAGCTAATAGATTGTACTAATACAGTATATGTAGCAAAAAATTATTCATACCCCTTATTTTTAGATTGCTACGTAATTTTTCGCTGAAATCTTTTGTTTCCGTGGTAACATTTTTATTTTTCTCAATAAACTATAAATATAAAAATTTGTGTATGAGCACAATATATTGTGCCCCTTTCCCAAACAACTTTTTCTTGTCTATACAATGGTGATTTTTTTTAATGTTTACAAGTACTATTATAGTGCACTAAATAATAAACAACTTGGCTATCTTGGAATTATTTATAAAATTGTTTTAGTGCTCCTAAGGAGTGTTATAAGTTATAATTTATGTACAAAAGTTTTAAATCTTTCTATACAGTAATTATTTACTAATTCTTACTAAGTGCTACTATATATTATATTTACAAAAATACTAAGTGTTGATGGTAGTATGTGAAAGTACAGTTCTTGAGTAGAAAAACGATATGATAACATTTACATTTGGAGCATATTTAGTATTTTTTTTAATTTTTACAAAAAAAGCTTGCGCAACACCGAAATAAGGATCTAGCAGTAGGGAGCACACATTGGTTCACCTGATGATCATGATCTAGGGTTAATTAGAGAGAAAATATATTTAACTATGGTAATTGTGACTTACAATACTTTTTTTGGCTGGATACAATAATAGACACTATATCAAAAGAAGTTTCAGTAGCTTCAATATTCACTCCACAGATGAATATTTTCAAACACTATATTTTCAGAACTCTATATTTCAGACTATCAATCCTAATTATTATAAATCTACCGAAAACACAAATAATGTACAGATATAATAAAAACTTCAACTAGAAATTCCTCATTTGTTCTGTTCTCTAAGATAGGGATTCTAAAATTAAATTTACTTCTTTCATAGAACATGCTTTGATATTTAGTTGTTGGTTAACAGTTAACACTCAAGTATACTTGTTCAGTTGGTTACCTAATGCTAAGGCCTGGGTATAATTTGTGTAATTCAAAAACGCTATTTACAAAAATAGTGTTTACGTGTGTAAAACATAGTATCCAAAAAACAAATTCAATAAATCTAGGAAGAGATAAAGTAACTACTATGACATATCAATAGACTGCATAATGTTGTAAGAAGTTAAGAAGCAATGCTATTATATTGTTTCTTTTTGACATTAATGCTAACAAAAATCACCATTAAAATGACTCCCAAGAAGTCCAAGAGGGTGGACGTAGCTTTCAAATTAAGTAAAAATTGCTAAGACACAATTAATTAAGGAGTAGTACAGAAGTCACTTAAGCTATACCTGGGAAGGGTATATACCTACTGGGCTGTCTACAGTATGACTATAATTCAAATTTAATTTACTACGTAATTAGCACAGAAATTAGTAAATGTTTGATAAAAAGATTTGGTACAATGTAATAAATATATTCTGGTTTATATTATAAATTAATTATGTTAACATTTTAACTATCTTAAAGTCAACATTTTTTATATAATGGGGATATATCACCTGACATTAGGAGTTAGTGGAAAATCTTAAATGGAAGCTGATGGTATAATAATTATGTAAATAACATTAAAGTGCATATTTGATTTATTAAACTGCTTAATCTATCTAACTTATATCAATTGACCTAAGAACCTTTTCTACCTATCATTAAATTAATTAAATTGATTGGAATTTTAAAATTATTTTACATAAAAAATAATCAAATCAAATCAAGTTTATTTTGCCAAGACATTATAAAATGTATAGCAATCGTCAAAATGAAATTAAATATTCAAATTAATACATTCATACCACATCGAAACCTCATTCAAACATACATCATTTTCAGTCACACATTCATTCATGCCTAATTCCCACTTCCAGCGCCGGTTGTCAGTCATCTCATTATGTGGTCTCCCAGTTACATGCCATATACTCGTCAGCACTATAAAATGCATGAGACACTAAAAAGCGTTTAAGACGAGTTTTTAACGCCTTGGGCGTTGGTGCATTTTTAATTGAGTCCGGTAATTTGTTGACAAAACGAACGCCCGTGTGTGAGGGCAAGCGTTCGTAGACTACCGTCCTGTGGCTTCCAGTTCGGTAGTCATCTCTGTGTCTGGTTTCGTGCGCATGTATATCCCGCCCACTTACCATGGCACTTTTACTTATGCAAAACATTCTTGTTTCCAATATGTAAAGGCATGGCAGTGTCAATAGTTTCAGGTTTTTGAACGCTTCTCTACAAGATTCTCTGAACTTTAACTGTGCAATTATACGAATCGCTTGTATTTGCAATCTAAACGCTCTGCTGAACTGATTATTTGTTGAAGCTCCCCACAGCACTACACCGTAGGTGAGATGAGGGTAGATCAAGCTGTAATACGCCGTCATCAGAACCTGAGTTGGGCAGAATTTGGCTAAAGTTCTCAAGACATAAATGCCTGAGGACAATTTTGAGCAAACATGGTCGATGTGATAATTCCAGGTCAACCCTCGATCCAGGTGTATTCCCAGGAATTTTGAACTAGCAGTCTCATTTAGTAGGATATCCCCCAACCAAACGGTTGGCCTTTCAATGATATTTTGTGGTCGCAACGAAAAAGTTAATACATTACATTTGGAGGGGTTTACTTCGAGATTAAAACTATTGAAATGCTGAACGCAATTGTTTAAATCAACAAAGGATTGTTGTTCTAGGAGTGGTTTTACTTTGTTGTTGAACAAGACGGTCGTGTCATCCGCATACTGTATGAGTCCCCCATGCAGTAGTGCTGACCCTATGTCGTTGACATAGATAAGAAAAAGAATTGGGCTGAGTATTGAACCCTGAGGGACTCCATATTTCAGCTCAATTGGTTCAGAGAATTTATCTGAAATTTGGACGACTTGGGATCGGCTGTACATAAAAGAGTGAAGCCACTTGAGCGGCATGCCTCTGATGCCGTAAAATTCAAGTTTGTCAAGCAGCGTAGCGTGTTCAACACAGTCGAATGCTTTGGACAAGTCGAGAAATACACTTTGTGTGTAGCTTCGACCTTCCAATCCCTCGACAACCTTTTCAACGAGACTCACGACTGCATCGATTGTCGACTTTCCTTTTCTGAAACCGAATTGGTCATTAGAAAGAAGGTTGTGTTTATTTAAGAACTGAATAATTCTATTTAGAAATAGTTTTTCAAAGACTTTGCTGAACACTGGCAAAATAGAGACAGGCCTATAATTATTTGTGCAATAAGGGTCATTTTTCTTAAGAATTGGACACACTTTTGCAATTTTTAGGAGTGAGGGAAAAACTCCATGTTCAAAAGATAAGTTTATCAATTTTGTCAAAGGTGAAATAACATGTTTTGAAAATTGTTTGACAAGCCACATGGACATCAAATTTATATCGTTTGACTTTTTGGCTGGGAGCTGCTGAATAATTTTCTCGAGCTCTTCTTCAAGAACCGGAGTTAGTACCATTGAGGTAACTGGGCTCCGCAGATGCGAATGGGTTTCTTGTGGAGTTAATGGTCGGTCTCGTAGCTCACAAGCAACAGACGTGAAGAATCTGTTAAACTCATTCGCCACCTCGGTCCTGTCCTCCACAAGTTTTCCCCCAATTTTAATTTTTATTTGTTTCGATTCTTTCTGCTTATTGTTTATGATGTTCCAGACAGTTTTGGAAATATTTTTAGAATAATTTATTGCTTTGGAAACATCATATGCCTTTGCGGCTTGGATAACCTTCTTGTAAATTCTTTTGTAATTTTGGTAAAATACTTTGAAATTTTCATTTGCGTTTGTTTTGTTTATTTCGGAGACAAATTTGAGTTTTTCTCTCGAAACTAAAATTCCTTTGGTTATCCATTTGTTACTTGTCTTTTTGGGCAAAGCATTAATTTTTTTTGTGGGACAGTATGCATTTAAGTAAAAATTCAGGCAGTCTGAAAATGATTTAAAATTATTTTCGACTGACTGAGATGAATCTATGAATTCCCACTTTTCTTTAGAAATAGAAGCGTTGAGGAGAGCAATGTTACTTGGCCTTAAGTCTCTTATTGTTTTTGAAATGTTGGGCTCCCTTTCTATTTTATCTCCGCTAATTACAGCCTCTAGGCCGTAGTGGTCGGAAATCGCTGTATTGACCACGTACACTGCGACACTTGATAGATTAGTGATGACGTTATCAATCGCAGTATGAGTCGTTGCTGACACCCGCGTTGGTGTCTTGATTAACAACTTGAGGTCAAACGTTCTTAGCAAACCAACAAATCTTTTGGTGGATGTAGAATTGTCGTCCAACGCGTCAATGTTAAAGTCACCCATAAGGATAAAATCCCGTTTATGAGTTGACAGTTCCATTAGCAATGATTTGAATTTTGAAAAAAATGTTACTTCGTTTCCACTAGGAGACCTGTAGATTCCAATTATGATAATTTTAGACTTTTGTGTGTGAAATTTTATTCCGACTGCTTCGAAATCCTTTTCGATCACTTCATTGACAATGAACGTGTCGAAAGCATAGTTTTGTTTTACAATGCGACTCCTCCTCCTTTGGAGAGTTGTCGACAATATGAGCTGGCTAAACTGAAATTAGGAATTCGACAACGATCGATGTTGTTGTTATTGAATCCATTTTCGGTTATAATAAGTTGATCAATAATTTTGATCAATCAAGCACCACTATACAATGTTCGACTATAGGTTTTTTTATAATAATATACTAAACCTACATTTTTGGCGGAAGAGGGGTGTCCATAGAAAATGTTACTTAAACGCTAACCATACGGTGAGGGAAGAAGTCAAATTAGGTCTAATATGACCTTCCTTAACTTTTGTACAACTCCTTGGGGAACCTTGGCTATTGATAGAAAAAATGCAATAGAACCAAATTATATAACCTACATGTACGATGGTCACCCATATACTAGCGGCGATATTGACTCTCCCATCTTCAATAAATATCCTGAAGTATTGACAAACCCTCCGTCCCATGTACAGTGGCTCCCTTCCATACACGTTCAATGCTATTGAACCACCTATCTCCAATATGTCTTGTGGTATTGATGAACCCACCATCCCAAAAACATGCACTGGTACTGACGAACCCTCTTTCCCAAACACGTACAGTGCTAGTGACCCAACCCACCATCCCAAAAACGTGCACTGGTACTGACGAACCCTCTTTCCCAAACACGTACAGTGCTAGTGACCCAACTACCCTCACAAACACATACAAATTATTGACCCACTTACCATCTCACACACGTACGGTAGTATTAACAAACCCTCCCTCTTATACCGCAAGTGCTATTGACCTACCCAATCTTCCATGCACATACTATGGAACTGATCCACTCAGCTTCGCATAAACACACAGTGCTATTGACCCACCACCTTCCTAAAACACAAACAGGAGTATTGACTAACATTCTCCCATACATGTACGTTGGTATTGACCCACCTACTATAACATACATTATAGTGTTATTGAGTTTATTAACTCCAATCGACAAAATAGTGTAGCTTAAAGACAAGCTGAATGTTCATTTAACTTGAATAAGATATGTAAACCATCTCTGTACACAGCAGATGGTGTACACATCAATGACCTAGAACTGAAGTGCTAGGTAAATACTAGAATAAATAAAATGTGTACTTTAAAAGATAACTGATAAGAAAATACTAGAACTACAGGGACATAGTCTGTGTACATAATACGTTCTTGGTTCAACCATGATAACACTGTACATATAGTTAAGATAATTCTCCTTCTCTTTGTTCTAAATAGAACACCTTTAGTCCTACTGCAGAGTACAGTGACAGTTGTTACTCACATTGAGACAAAACCTATGGAATATTCAGGCAAAAGGTTTTTATTAAAGTAACACTACAGTTAGTCAGACGGCATATAACTTAGATGCACCGCTAATGGTCTGAGCATGTGTCCTCCCTTTGTCCTTTGTGTCTAGTGGTCATTTTAAATAAATAATTCACCTCTCCAGATGGCTACCTAAGATAGCAAGTCATAAGTACTAGACAGAAAAAAACTCCAGTTCAGAAGGTATTCCAAATGAGGAGCTTTTTCAACAATTTTATGTCTCGTAAGATACGGACACAACAGTAGTTTTTTGCAGCTGAGTTTATCGCCAATAAACGTTCATTCGTTGAAAAGCAGGGAGAGGAAAATAAATCTGACTACTGATTCTCTTTCCCTCTACAAAGGCTATCATACAGTCTATCATCATACAAAGGAATACAGATATCATATGTTAAGGAAAAACCATGTGCTTGATTAGTCCTAATCAAAATTAAATAAATCAAATATGCACTTTACAAATTATATGTATACAGTAGACGCTCTCTTAACCAGCCTCGGATCTACCTGCCAGATAATTAGAAACAATGAGTCACTGACAGGTCGCCACATACTCTGCTTTTTTGGGTTTCTTTACTTCAATATAGTCAGTTGAGCAACGTGACTTATGCATGGTACAGTATTGTATATTGTACATAATATACTACACAATATTATAATAATATTATATTGTACATAATATATATGCATGGTACAGTATTGTATATTGTACATAATATACTATTTATTCACAGAAACTGTATAAATAGTAATATACGCAATACAAAATAGTAACACACACTAAAAACAACAACATTATTAGTCCCTAACGTTTTTAATTTCAGTACTGTATCTCTAAAGATGTAGCCTTCAAACTTTCGTTTAAGTAAGGTACCAGTACTGTACGATTATCCGCAATTTCACAAGCACTATCACAGTAACCCGTGACGTAACCTTTACAGAAACGAAACGAAGTGGCTACTGTAATTTCCACATACTTGGGATTAAGCGCACAGGGATTTGGTCTTGTAATGGCCGATTAAGAGAGAGTCTATTGTATTAGCAACAAACCAACGTCTTATATATTGAACTAAATGTCTTATGCGTTGTAAGAACCAACATTTTATTTGTTTGTGTGAACCAAAACTTACGTATTAACCAATTAATTATCTTACATGTTCATGTAAACCAAACGTCTCATGTGTGAACTAACTTCTTAAATGTGTTTTTGTGAACCAACAATTTATGTGTTCATGTGAACTAAATGTCTAATGTGTGAATATTTTCAACTCATCATATTATATCAGATCTATTGAACTTACTCTTGGGTAATTTTTTTAAAGACACATATACACAGTTGTTTTCTAATATTTTGATCAATTATAAACTATTTATTTATTCTTAAGACACTGATCATCAAGATATGAGTGAATAAGGATTTTTGAACCTTTTCC
This sequence comes from Stictocephala bisonia, assembly GCA_035578905.1. Classification (NCBI taxonomy): domain Eukaryota; kingdom Metazoa; phylum Arthropoda; class Insecta; order Hemiptera; family Membracidae; genus Stictocephala; species Stictocephala bisonia. The sequence continues at coordinate 2,201,243 of JAQJVL010000093.1, read as the reverse complement.
GTTCATTCACCGCTACATTGGTTTGGTTATATAAGGTTTATTTAGGTTATGTTAGGTTTGGTTATGTTAGATTAAACTAAGCTATGGTTATGGTGTTGAATTAACAGAAAAGATCTGGATTTTGAACTTGATAATGCTACTGCCACAGTTAAGTTACTATTCCTATACAAAGATCTGATAAGCCATTGTTATGGATAGATTAAATTTTATTACATCTAATAATTTTCAAATAAAATATTAATAAAGCTATTTACATTATTTCCATGGTGTTATATTTTCAGGCTAATATTTTTTTAAACAGTATGATACCACATACTTGGAATTATAATTCCAACCGTAAAATAAAAGAAATATGAGAGTTCCCATTAAGCCCAGGTTCAGAGTTACTCCAGCTTCTGAGAGGTGCTGCCTATAACTAGATTTCTCTAGCTGATATTGCTTCCCAATAAGGTTAATGGTAGAGCAGGTTGCACTCAGTGAGGCTCTCGCCACAGCCACAACGCGGTTTGTTATGAAAAGAATATTGTCAACAGTGTTTCACCACTGTGAAAATTGGCTTTCAATTTACTTCTTTTTCTCTTAAATGTAAATCTTAAAACTGATAAGTCTTGCCTTCGTGGAGCTGAATAAAACAGAACTAATTTATCTCTATAAATCTGCTGTTCCGTGGCATGTCTCATTAGCCTTCATTGTACAGTTACACTAAATTCACTTCAAAAATGCAAACCAGGCACATATATCCTTAAAAAAAAAATTGTAGACCTAGGGGATCTAAGGGTCAAAGACAATTAATTATTCATGGCTAACAAAGGGGTATCTATATAACCAGAACAGGATTCTACTTAGAATTGCTAGCTTACCTCTATTGTTTAGGTGTATATATAAAGGAATTCTACTTTGACTAAATTTACTGGTACCAAACTCTATTTCAAAGTCTTTTTCTTTTTCAGAAGAGTTAAAAGAGTTACAATGCCATAAATAGAAATATAATATGTAAGTGACAATAAGCCGATAAAAAGTATGTGTACTCTTATCGTGAAAGGCACACCTACATATTAAAGAAAACGGTATATAAAGCATGTAAGTAAATTTCACACAACTTTTTAATTTGTGAATTTTTAACTCATTTTTTAATTTTAAGAAAAAAATTCTTGGAAACCCGAAATTCACTAACTAAATCCTACTTTCCACAAAATGTTGCACTCATCACAACTTCAACTACTGCACACTGTGCATACGATTGCGCACCCAAAACAATTTCCAACTACAGTGCAGTCAACTGTGGAACTAGAGCGCCAGTGTGCAAACTTTTTTAGGCGAGAACCAATATCAAAGCAAAGAAATATGAACAGGTGACAAACTCTTATAGAACAGAAGAGGTAATTTATTGTGATAACACTTATGTGCAGTTGAGGAAGGCAACATAAACACTTAATTGTAAATCAATATAATTAGTATAATCATTGCAATAATCCAATTATGAAATTAAAATTAGACAGTTTATATTTTACCTTCCTTTTTATTATAAGTTGCTGTATCACACAAGATCAATTGAAAACTAAAGAAGGGAAGGCTTGACTGAAAGGTTTGTGGTTCCAACCTTGAGGCACTAGCCCTCAAGTTCTTTGTCATGAGGCAAGACCTGCTTGATGACCTCTGATGGGATACTTACAGTAAACAGACGACTCACCTTAGAGGCAGAAATCCTTTCCATATTCCTAAAAAATATACTTCTGAGGAATTTTTTGGGTTCAGACCAGGCTTTTGGTGTCAACTGTCTCCGTTTCAGAACCAAAGGTAATTAAACATTTCAAAAATAGTTTTTAACACAGCATGGTCAGTGTGCATCTTGAAAAATATTTGACACTGCAATACATTGAAAAATATTTGACACTGGAAGCTAACAGAGGAGAAGGCTACGTCCTCGATTAAATGAGTCCCAGTGACTGCCACAGGGACATATCAACAGAAGCATGGCAGGCAGGAATACCGTGCCTAGCAATGGTAGTGATTCCAATAACCCACAGTGAGAGTTGAATCTCAACTCCAACATTTTGGGATTTCAATAAATGATGAAAAGTATTACATGTCATCCAAATTAAATGTCACGAGGAGGCTAACAGTTACATAGAATTGTCTTAAATTAAGGCAGTCATAGTTGAGTAGTGTTATCAGCATTGCCGAGCCTGTCAAGGTGTGTACATGACAAGCAATGCTATCCTAACATCACAGCAGTGTTTAAAACCATTATGAACCCTGGGACAACCGGCTATCTATCTCTTAAGAAAAGTTATAAGCAAATTTAAAAAATGTTTATCAGGTGTTTAACCTCAATTGCTTGTCAACATTGCTTGATCGTCAATGTGCACAGATACAACCACAATCACTTGATGCAACCAATCACAAACATGCAGCCCTGCAGTTATGGATCTTATCTTAATGCACAATGTTAAAATTAACCAACCATTTTAAATATGCCTGCCTAATAAGATAATTTACAGTTCCGCCTACTAAAATGATTATTACAATTATTATAATTTTTTTTTAAATAATTACTGACAGATATTGGTATGACAACATTTCAAGCCAAAGTTATAAAGTTGTATATAATACTAAATCAAAATAAGAAGATTGGAAATGATGAATGGATTTTGTTTCTACTCCATGTATATATGTTTGTACAGTTCTGTATATTAAAGATTCTTAGAAAGTTAGAGTTCTAAATTATCCATATCTATATTATTAGTTCCTTTTACACATTATTTTAACTTTTTCTTGTATTGATTCTTTTATTTTTTCCATATATATATATATATTTATACAGTACTGTATGTTAAAGGTTCTTAGAAAATTAGAGTTTTAAATTATCCATATATATATAATTAGTTCCTTTCCCACATTACTTTAACGAACACACTCTTCTTACATATGACTCTTGTTGGACTCACACATCTGTCATACAAAGTACTCTATAGACATTATTTGGTATAATTTATTATCTTAAAGTCATCTTCTGTTCTTATATCTTAAAAAAGTTTATTCTTGCATTATTTTCCAACGATGGTAAAGACTAACTTTTGCGGACCAGTCTTTCTGGACATTCAGGACCTAATTGTCCGATAACATCCTATTCAAGCATACACACTGACAAACAGGTATGTGAAAAATAACATGAATACATTAATTCATTTCTATGCCTTCCTTAAAAAAATTAATGCCAAATAAATAAGAGAATCATGAGTTTTCACAATAAAGTCAATAACATCATTTTGCTTTACACTAGACAACACCAACAAGTTATTATTCAACCATCTAATAACTGAATTCCATTTACCAATTATTTTGTGACACTACACCAGAAATTCCTAATAGCATAGTGGTTTGAAACAAGTAGGAGGGGAGTGTGTGTATTTATAGCAGAGCTGGCAAGAAGAGTTTGCCAAGCTAAGGCATTGCAAACAATAAACAATCAACTGTCATAGCAAAGAGGTTTCATATTAGCCACTATATATTATGTTTCAAAGGTTCATTTTTAAATTTTATTAAAACTAAGCCGTTTCATATATTCTAATTTAGCTTAATTTGTTTTGCTTTCAGATAAGCATAGACCTATTCTCAGAGATCTTTTCAATGCAACAGACTATTATGAATTTACTAAATGATAGAGAACAACACTAGTAGAAACAGTATTTCAATAATCTTATAATCTTTTTTATAAGCACAGCTTTGAAATAAAGCGCATACCGTATGACTTTTTTATTAATGTTTAAAAGTTTTGTGAAAAGGTACTTACAATAATAAACAATAAACATTCAGTTCAAGACTACACAATTATTGCATGTCTGAACATGAATTGAATATATATTTACATTAAAGATCAGTACCGTATATAAAAGAATAATTTGCTTAATCATAACAAGTTTTATTTTAATTAATTATTATTAAAATATATTTATAAGAAACCACAATATGTCAACCCTTGGGCATGTTTTTATGTGGATGATGGAAAAGTTGACCGGATCAGTGATTCTATTATTATTGCAATTGTTTTGTTATTTTTTTTACCTATAAGAGGAGGATATGATTTTCTTCTTTTTTCAAATTAGCTGAATGTTTATATTTTATTTCTCTAAATTTAGTATGTTAATTAAAGTAGGTCTACATTAAAGGGCATATAAATAACTGGACACGAAACTGACAGCAAGAATTTTCTTCACTTCTTGAGAGCTCCCATAACACTCACTGTTAAAAGGCAGAAAAGCTTCACTTTATTGTACCGTACTTTGATTATCAATGTTATAGTTAAAGAGAAAATAGACTTAGATCAGTTTAGTTCAATTTTGTGCCTGTCCAGTGCCATTCAGAAGGTTGGTTTACAGGAAATATATGTTAATAACTTAGTTTGTTCTTTATGAAAGGGTATGTACATTCAGCATTACCTATTACAATGTTATTACTGTCAAATTATTTTATCTACATTTTACAGCATACTATTAACTTATTGCATTATGGTATTTATAAGTAGAGCAAAAATAAACAATTTTTTGTCTCTTTTGACTTGTGAATGGTAGGTTTACACTATTTACTAGTGCTATAATATTTTAATCTGTGACTTATTTGATCATTCTCATATTTTTAAATTAAATTTACACCTATATTTACTACCGGTCTCCCATCATAATATTCCATTGGTGATCATTATAGAATTATAGACTAATTCCATTCAATGTAGACAATTTTCATAGAAAGAAAGAAACTCTTTATTTTGACAGTTCAACAACCGCATAATAGCGTCATACATTTGTTTTACAGTGTTTTTTTTCTTTTTTAGTTAAAATAACTTAAATTAACTTATCATACATATAAAAACGAAAAAACAAATTTTCTTTGCAGCAAGTGGCCAATGTAAGGTTGATCCTTACGTCATAAACCTTACGACATACTATTATTATTCACACATGGCCCCATAGGCTGTTTGAGGGGTTGTCAAGCTATCCAGAACATTAAATGTTAAAGGATTTTTAGTAAATTAACACATCATTGATTTTAGTTACATCATAAAATGTATAGCTTACATGTTGTTATTTCACTCTTAGACTCTATAGAAATCTCGATCATCCAACAAATACATTACAGCAAATCTGCTGAAAAAATTGTTAGATTGTTGTTATTTGGACACCTGGCTGCTAGTCACAGCAGAGGAATAAAACCCATTGCAAGTGATTCTTGTTCTTGCAAATAACGCAATGTTCCTTCAATGTACATGACATATAACCTAAACCAATGAGTATTCTTTCAAGTTGAAAAACACATAATCTAAAACCAGCTAGACTTGTACCCCGTCAGTCATACATAAGTTATTGAGTATAGAGTTAATGAGGTAGTACTGTATTGTTTTTTCTATTACTTTCCCTAAAACACAGTTATACAGTGTGAAACATTTGGAGTTGGAAAGAAGATGGACTCCTTGTCTATCTCCAATTTTTATTTCACATAGGCCCACTGTTGGTCAAGATTTTTCGAATATAGGCATTTTACTTTTTAATTTAATGACAGTTATACTCCCTTTATTAATGCTTGAGTTCTGGAATCTAGGCCCTGTTACTTTAAAATCTGGAAGTGATCAATGGAATCTTTAATGCCATTATGAGGAATCTCAAGGTGCCCTCCAATGATTTTAAATCAAATATCAATCAATTGGTTAGTCAACAATTTAAAACAAAACAATGCCTTATATTAACTACAATTATATAGTTAAAATGTTTAAAAAAATTAACATTTTAAAAATATATTAAAAGGTTATTTGATACTGTATTTACACAGCCATACAATAAACAAATCAAACAATCTTTAACTTAAAGGCTTAATAATTCAAATAGTATCTAAGTCTACAATATGAACAGCTTTTAATAAAAGAGTGACAATATAAGAAAAGCTACAAATAATCTGAGAGAAACCTAAATTATTACATTCGTTTCATTTTTTTTAAACTTCATTCGCCAGTTCACATGGGCAGGTCTGTGCATGAACTTTATTCAATAAGTGAAATACCGACCGTTAGCTCAGTGGGGATTTGAACATTGGACCTTGCCCTCCGCAGTCCAAAGCCTTAGCCACTGAGCCAGCATGCCGGTAATCTATAGCAGTACAACATAGCCCTTCATGAAATGTTATTATTTGTATGCTGAAGTAACTTATATTACCATACTCATTAATAGTAGGCCTAAACTTGTTAACAACATCGGAATAAATCAAATAACCCTACTAACAGATAAGTTACTACTGTATGATTGGTTATTTCTGGATTTTTTGTTACAATATTAATTATATTGTTCTCAGGATCAATATATTATGTGCAATATGGTAGGCATCCTTCAACGACTTATTTTTGAGTACCTATTAATGTGATATGGCCACAAAATATCAATATGTACAAAACACACGTGTGGTGGTGTTGACCCTCCCAACCACCCATAAACGTATGGCGGTGTCGACCCACCTACCCACCCATCCGCCCATACACGTACAGTTCTATTGGGTAAGAAAAAAATATCACTTACAAACAAATTATTTTTAGTTAAAGAGCTAATAACAAAAATAAAATAATACTGCAACATGATAGGCTTACCGTACCCTAATACTAACAATATTTGCTTGAAATCTTCAGTCAGTATTGCCTCTTAGAAAACCTTTCTCTAATCAGTTAGCCCACTACAGTCGGTTTTTTTTCTTTTTTTCTTAACCCTTATAAGGCCAACACTTTTTTTGGATTATGTGTGCAAAAGCCCAGGTTTTAAATGAGTACTATTCCCTTAAAGGCCAAGGCATTTTTTAACTATTTGGTAGAGGTTCAGTAAACAAATTATTGCAAACTAATTTTTCGTCAAAATTACACATGTTATACATCTACATCTTCCCCATTAAGTGGGCTTTTAAGAAAAAAATATTATACCTAATGATACTTATATTGAAAATATACAAAAATTATATTATGTATGAAATAAAAAACTTTTTTTTAGTTATTATGTACAATATTAAAGTTGAGTTTACATCAGTGTTGCATTTATATTTTTAAAGCTAATTTTATTACTGACAAAATAAAACAAGTTTAAAGTACCTACCTATTATAAAAGTGACATTCTGACATTTTATATAAAAGTCCACACTGTGCAAAACTTTTCAAAAATGAAGGTAAAATAAAATTGTTTTAAACATATCCAATCTTGACACTTGGTTTGAGCATGTAAAGTCCACTTTGATATACTTATTAAAAGAACAATATAAAGAAGCAGTTGAATACCGTAACTAATAAAATTACTAATACACTATTTACATTGCCATTTATTTGACAGCGATGCTCGCCAAAACATAAAGGATGAATCCCTCTCTTACAATTTTTGCAGCAATATCTGGATCTATTCCTAGGCCCACCAGCAGATGTACTTACTATGCTGCACACAGAACAGTTTTTTTTCCATTCGCCCCGGTAATTGTTCAATTCCGAACTGTTGATTGCCATCTCCACACTCCATTGGCCTAACATTATGTTCACGAATCGCCAACCACTCTTCTGCCAAGGAATCTACAATGTCTGCTGTATAATCATACCTTGACAATATCCTACCAGTGTTGTTCTCTTTGTAAAGTAAATAACTATTCAATACCATCCTTGCCATAATGTTGAAGACAACTTTCCTCCAATATTTATACGCCCGACGCTCATCAAGGTAACAATACAACATCTGGTTCGACGTATCAATACCACCCATCTACATGTTGTATTTGTCTATCACTTCAGGTTTCAATTTATTTACTTCCATATTATGCATCCTTTTAACTTTTTCCACAGTATTTGCTTTACACTTTGTTGAAAGTAACAAAACCGAGTTTGCCTGGCTTTTTTTCTCTATGTAGCTTACCATTTAAGTATATTTTCTTGCCCTATGTACACCTGCTGCCCAACACCTAGCTTTTCTTTTATTCTATTTGGAATTCCTACTCTATTTCTTCTCATGGTGCCAGTGATATATGTCTCTTTGGAAAATAAATATTTGGCCAAGGGGATTGACATAAAGAAGTTATCAACAAATAAATGATAACCCATGTTGAGATACTGACCCATGCCCAATAATTTAACAACTACTTTGTAGGCCAAACCATGTTCTCAACCCTCATTTGCATCTGTATCTTTGTTTTCCTTTGTAACAAAAGAAGCCCAGACAATAATTAGACACAGAATCACACAGCATCCATAGTTTTATTCCCCATTTGTGGTGACGTTTATTGGGGAGATGCTGGGTCATTGCTGTGTGACTTTTTGTACCTATATGACTTTCGTCTATTGATATTTCTCTGTGGGGGGTGTAATGACGGTGAAACACCCTATTGGCATGTTCAACAAGCACACTAAATTTAGCAGTGGGGTCATAATTAGGTTGACCTGGCGTAGCAATGGTACGATTGTCTGTCAGATGAAAAAACCTCAATACAATTTCAAAGCGATTTCTGCTGAACATTTGTCAAAACCATGGTAAACTTGGGCTTTTATTCTTTGTTCGCCAATAACTATCAATTGTGGATCTTTTATTTAGCCCCATATTCATTATTACTGCTATGAACCCTTTCATTTCGGTAAAAGTAACAGGATTCCAATTTAGTTTTGAGTTAGTAAACTTTTCAAAGTATTGGTTTGCATACAGGTTAGTTTGTGTGACAAATGTGGCTATTAGTGTTTGGGTAAAAAACAAGTTGAAATAGTCTATTGGCTTAGAATTATTTGGAGGGCAGTGTTTTGGGCCTGACTGTTCAAAAAAGTCATGATTTATATTGCTACCAGGGTCATTGCATTCAGAAAATATTTTCCATCCGGCATTAGCATCTTGCTCACCAATTGGACATTGAACATTATAAATAATATTAGTATCAACTCTCTGTTTAGTCATAGGCCTACATCTAGACCTATTTTCATGTTGGTCCTGATCATCATTTATAATCATTGTCAGTAATTTCATCTACATCAGTAGGTGTAGGCTAACATTCACAACTCTTGGTGGTCTACCTCTAGGCCTACCTTGTGATGTTGGTGGTTGTACATCTTCTGATAACAAATCTAGATTTTGGTTTAGTGAGGGATCATAATCTGGGTCCTCATCAGTATCATCTACTATGTCACTATCACTAAATAATGAGCCATTAGACATATTTTCATACAATTCATCATCAACACTATCTGACGAATCATTATTGTCAACAAACTGAAAACCACTTGTTACAATATTGTTTATTAACATATTTTCACTGGTAGGAGAATTACCACGTCTTCTTTTGCTCATATTTATTTTTCACCTTAACTAATAAAACAATAAAAAAAACACTCACAAAATCAGTAAAATACAATATTATAATATAAACAAACATCTTCCACAACAAAGATTCAGACGACACTGTCAGACGCGGCAGACGCCTAACCTAAACAACGCAACAGCAGACTTGCGATCTTTCAAAACAAAGGAACGTTGAAATAGGCGATATCTATTCCGTGTTCGATGAACATCACGTTTCTCTATATCCTGAAAAAAAATCACGGCCTTTGGAATAATATAAAGCCAGTAAATTATTATATAGCAGACGGGTGCCCATTACAGCCGGCGGCCGCGACGCTGCATTTTACCGCGGGGGTCTATTACCACCGCCGGCCGTAAGGGTAACTTTTACCTTGGGGGTCTATTACAGCCGTCGGACGTAAAAAGGTTAATCACTTATATTTCAATAAGTATAAACAATAATAATGTCTATAGATTTCTTTTACTGTCACGAAAGACTTACAAGCTATAGCTAAAACTCAACTAATGTATTTGTAACATTCAAACAACTGATAGTTTAGAAGCGTAATATTAGGAAAAGTAAATAATTCAAAACTAGGCTGGATAAGGGGATTTTTAGATTTTGAATCTAGGTTGGATGCTTAGGCCTACTCTACTGCAGCCAATAACAAAGTGGATATTTATTTAATCGTTATAAAATAAACAAAGTTCATATTCCATTGAAACCCTCACAACTTTCAAAAAAGAATTTGAGTCTAAAACATTCATTTCAACCTAGGGGTTTTAGCAAGCAACTTTTGAGAAACAGTTGAATTTTCACCAGACACGAGGTTTATAGCTTTTGATAATACATACACAAGTTATTTATATTCCTAGTATGTACATTAAGCAAAAATATGACAAATTTAAACAACCAAAATTCCACATGCTTTTCCTCATTAACAGCAAAAAGATGCAAATATATCCTTTTGCACGTAAATTAAAATAGAAACAGAAACGCTAATTTTGTCAACTGCCACGCAAGCTAGACTCTTTATTTAGGGTCAACTTTAGTCTACATCTAGGCCTAACTCCAGTTTAAGTTGTAACTTAGTAAAGTTTGATATTAGGGAAGGGTCTATAGAATCTCCGAGCTAAAAACACATATACAAATTAAACCTGCCACTGTTTTAGTGACACAGAGGGATCAATAAGTAGACATAAAACACAATTTGATGCCAAGTCTACTAAAGTAAGGTATGCTAGTAAATTGTCATGTTCAAGATGTTGTTCAAAACAGTCATTTCAGCTAATTATATTATTGTGATAAGTAAACTTAATTTCAAACTATCCTATGAACAAGTAATTTGACGTTGAGAGGTTAGCTAGGCCAGACAGGTTAGCCAATCCCATCTAGGCCAAAGAATAAGAAGGATTCATGCAATGCGGTGACCCAATTGGACAAATTTCATAAATACCAATTTTGTAAAATAAGGAGGAATGACAAATAGTCAGAATGTAAAATACGTATCTTGATATGTGTAACACTAAATTTTAAGAGATATTAAAAGTAATCAATAGGCTAGTATATATGCTGGCAATGGCGACTTGGAAAATCAATTCGTTTCTGCTTCCTTATTTGAACTCAATATGAACTTACTTTTTATAACTCGTTCTGTTGTTGACAATTTCGTGTTGTTGGATGTCATGTTTAAGTCTCCCAGTTCTTATAACAACACAATACACATTGGATTTCCGTCGAAACCCGAAATTCACAAACTAAATCCTACTGTCCACAAAATGTCGCACTCACCACAACTTCAACTACTGCACACTGCGCATATGTTTGCGCACCCGAAACGATCTCCGGCTACAGTGCGGTGAACTGTAGAACTCGAGCGCCACTGTGCAAACTTTTTTAGGCAAGAATATCAAAGCAAAGCGTATGAACAGGTGACGAACTGTTACAGAACAGGTGAGGTGATTTATTGTGATAACAATGCAGTTGAGGAAGGCAACATAAACATTTAAATTATAAATCAATATAATTACTATAATCATTGCAATAAATTAATTTGTCTTCTGCTTACAATATAGTTGATTTTAAAAAGCATAATATGTATCTTATCAACTTAAGTTACAAATTTGATGAAAATTTTAGTCATATCTTCCTTTAACTTTGAAAATTCTTTCTGCAATGGGCATTTTTTCCCAAATTTTTCAGTCTTTTAAAAATATTGTTAGGTGATTGTTACAGTAATTTTTTAAGTTAACATAATTAATAATTTTATATTCAAAGGCAAAGCCAGTTTAAAATGTACATTACATAATTCAGATGACTGACCATAACATTCAAAATATCCAATTTCAGACATTAGTATTCAACCTTAGGATGTGATAAATATATGAACAAATAACGATAACAATTAATATACAATAAGAAGTTAACTATAAATTTAAAGAAACTAAGGTAGTAGCATGACACATGTAAGTATGTATAAATTGCTACATATAAGATTAACAGAATATTAAATATTAATAAATGTATTTATATATATAAAAATAACAACACTTAGCAATCTTTTTGGTGTTTTTAATCTTCAAGATCGATTTCAGTCTCGTAAGACTATCATCAGTTGAAAAACAGAATATAAATTAATAAATGAATATATATACACTAGAAATTTAATTAAAAACTTAAACTACATCTAAGTACAACAAGCAATACATATATCATATATAATCAGAATACCAGACCGTAGCAACGAATATTCAGTTATGCTCAATCCCATATTTACAGCCCATTAACAGTTTATAAAAGCAATTAGTTTTATATATTTAACAATTTTTAATACAGGATAAATAAAACAAATGAATACATGCTATATTATATTAAGAATATAGTAAGTGATTATCTGTCTTTGAGTTGTGGGTATTTATATAAGAGTGAAAGACCAAAACGGATTTCGCCAGCCAAGACCTGGCATGTTTTCAGGAGCTGATCTTCCGCTTAATTGCATCCCAACAATCGGCAAAAAAATCCACATCTTAGGGCACTTCATTACCCAAGCTCTGCAGCCTGGTGACCTGGTTAAGTAAATAGTTGGTGATGAGCACGATGAAAAAAGCTCATCTTCATAATACCTTGTATTCTGGAGTGGATTTTCTGAAGAAGGGCTGGAAACTTATTTTCCACTTCAAGTTATATAAGAAAGTTAGATCAGCAACGACTCTTCATATGGCCAGAGGAGGCAATCTCAATTCAAGCTCCAAATATTCAATTGGGACATCCCGAAAATTATAGCCGATCTTAACACCAATTAATCTCACAGATTTGCGTTAAATACTCTGTAAACTCAATACAAATATGTCTTGATAAGGTTCCCAAGTAATCAAAGCATACTCCAGAAGTTGACGTATAATCGTCTTGTAGACAAAATTCAGGGCATGTATGGAAAAACCTTTCCTGGAAGCAAGGGCAATAAGCCCAAATAATTTGAAGAACCTCCTGCATATTTCTTCAACCTGGTGCTCTGGAGTAAAAAATATGTTTAAATGGACTCTTATGTCTTAACCAATTGACATCTGTTGAGTGAAACTCCATCAAGTTTATAATCAATAAGAGCAAGTAATAGTTTCACACCTATTAAATGAAATTTTATTGCATTTGGTCAAATTTAGGAACATATAGTTGTCATTACACTAAGTCACAATGTTATTGGGGGATCTCTGATGATTGAGATTACATATTTTACATCATAAGATTACATCACAATCACCAGCTATTGAGGTAAACACTTTTATGTCATTATCAAACATAAATAATCAGACTCAATAACCTCTCCAATATCGTTGATGAATAATTTAACAGACAAGGCCCCAGTATCGAGCCCTGAGGAACACCTGATTAGACTTCGATGGGAGCAGATTCCGAATGAGCAAATTTGATTATCGCGACTACCCCTTAAGTATCTGTTGATCAAAGGAAAATCAATATTATGACGAATAGTCAGAATGTAAAATACCTATCTTGATATCTGTAACACTAAATTTTAAGAGATATTAAAAGTAATCAATAGGCTAGTATATATGCTGGCAATGATTTGTATATACTGTACTACAAGCTGGCACCAAAAATACTGTAAGCCTTAATCTTGGCCACAAGATGGTTATGACTGACACTATCAAAGGCCTTGCTGAAGTAAGATAGGCTTCATCAACTTGTAGTCATTGGTAAATGGATGAAAGAACATAGTTTTCACAAGTTATAAGGTAAGAAACAGTTGGCTGTCAACAAAACTTGATTTGCTTAATTAAACAATTAAACATATAAAATATCCTAAGAAATGGCTTCAATCTGTCAAGAATCAAGGATTAAACAATTTTCACAATATATTGGCCTCTAGTATTGGGCATTGGGATATCCCCCGATTTTAAAATCGGTGTTATGTAACAATTTTTTAGTGACAAAGGAAATATTCCCTGACAAAAACTCACAAATGCAGAGAATTATTGAAAGATTCACTGAAGTTCTGGAGTACAGAAGCACGAATGTCATCAGGTCCAAAACCTTTAGTAGTATCAAGGTTCTTCAATTTATCCTTGACTCATTGGGAGATATTCGAATCAGGACATACAGACAGTGTTATATTGTTTGGAGTATTCAGGTACAAAATCAGGAGGATATTGCTATAGACAGCAAAATGCAGAGCAAAGATATTGGCCATAGTTTTAGAATCAGAAGACTCATCCATTCTCAGCTTTATCTCAGTACAGGGACAGAACGATTTCCTTATACTATTTATATTGCTCCAGAAGATTTAGGATTAAAAGGGATCACATTGTCTTTGTGGGCAACATAAGAATTGAAACATTTCTTTCATTTAGACTTTCATATGGTACAAAACCTCAAAAAGGCCGTATAAGGATTCCTGTTTCTTTGAATACTTTATGGAGAGTCTTCTTCTATTATAAAAAGTATGTCACAGTTCTCCACCAAAATATAAGGGGACTGGAAAATAAAACAGAACAGTTATCACACCTAAGTGAAACAGCTCCATCACTTTTAATTCTAACGGAACATGGACTTAACTCGTCAGAACTGAGAAACACTAATATACCCGGATACTCACAACTAGCAGATTACAGCAGGCAATGTTACAAATTAGGGGGAGTGGATATCTTCAAGCATGACTCAATTGAGATGAAAACGACAACAATAGATGTTTCGAACCTCTGCAGAGAGTTTATATGCGAAGCAGCACTGATCTCAGTAAAATGTTACAGCCATTTTTTTTATCTGTTGGGAATTTATAGAACACCTGGTGGGTCACCAGAGTCCTCAATAGAAGCAATTTCCAACATTCTTGACTTAACACCTACTCAAACCAAATCAGTAGTTATGATGGGTGATATAAACATTGACGGGTTGAACAGAGACCTCAAAGCCACTAGAATGCTTGAGGACGAACTACTAACAGATAACATAAGAAGACTTCTTCTTCCTGCAACTAGATTAACAAGAACGACTGCTACATCAATTGACTGCATATGTACCAACATAGAAGAGGAAAAACTCAAGTTCTCAGTTCTTGAAACTGGACTTTCTGATCACACTGCACAAACACCTTAAATGACATGTCTGAAAGAAAGTTACCACTAACCTCAACGTATAAAAGAAACTAACAAACAAAATAATAAACAATACTGTTTTTTAATTAACAATTAATTGTTAATAAACAATAATTAAACAAAATAAAAGAAATACTGGAAAAGGAGCGCTGGGCTAATGTCTACAACTGTGAAGATGCTGACACCTCTTATGACATATTCCAAAGAATAATCAGAGAAATCCTTGAAGAAATATGTCCTAAGAAGAAATCAAAATAAACTTACAATATTTCCTGACCAGCTAGCTAATCAACTGAAACAGGAATTCCTGAGAGCACTAAATAATTACATAATTTCAGGTAGACTTGAAGAAAAAATTTAAATGTCTGAAAATAAGAAAAATTATGACCTACATCTAAGGAGACTTAAACAAAAAATTACTGCAGACAACATTGACTCATCGGATAATAAATCCCAAGCTATATGGCGTCATAAATTCTGAAAGAAAAACAAACAAAAGTATACAGACCCTCTGACCATAAACATTGATGGTAAACCAGAAATCAACCAGAAAAAATTGCATCCCAATTCAACCACTTCTTCTCTGAATATCAGAAAAAACGTTAGAAAAAATCCGAAACACAAATTCTCTGCCATCACAGCATGCTCATACTACACAAGACAAGTTTTATTTTACACAAATAAATCATATCACAGTAATAGATATAATTAAATCTTTGAAACCTTCACTATCCTGTGGATTGGATGAAATTCCCGCTAAACTAGTAAAGCATTGTGCCCCCGAACTAGCTCACCCATTAACCAACATTATAAATAAATCATTTTTAAAGGGGAAATTTCCAAAATCCAAAATACTCCCTAAACACAAATCAGGACCAAAAACGTACATCACCAACTTCAGGCCAATATCAAATATTTCAACATTTGCAAAAATATTTGAAAAGATAGTACTGGCTCAATTAATGCCATATCTCAATCAGCACAAACTTACGACAGGGTCTCAACATGGTTTCCTTAAGAAAAGATCTACAATCAGCACTTTAATAGCGATAATTGAATATATAATTGACCAACTGGAGGAACTAAACTATGTGTAAACAATACTACTCGACTACTCCAAGGCTTTTGACTATATCGGGCATAAATTAATACTACATAAACTTGAATCTCTTGGAATGTCTCATACGGAAATAGCTTGGTTTAAAAGCTACTCAACAGACCGGACTCAGAGAGTAGAGGTGCAACAAGTAATAAATAACACAAGGTCTTCAGTTTATCACAACCATTACCAGTAAAAAGAGGTGTACCCCAGGGATCAGTTCTTGGCCTGTTTTATTCATCCTCTTAACTAATGACTTTTCTTCCATTCTAAAAGAAAATTTCTATACTAAATGTGTTATGTATGCTGATGATACTACATTTATAATGAAAAATAAATCAGCTAAGAACCTCTCTGAAAGTATAATAAATACACTAAAAAATCAACAGATTATTCCACTAATAATGACCTAAAAATAAACCCCAGCAAAACAACTAAATTTCAATTGTAGGAAGGATCCCATGCCACCTATACCAAACATAAAACTGGAGCAAGAAGCAAAACTACTGGGAATGACAGTAGACTCTGATCTGACATGGGCAAGCCATGTTAACAAATTGTGCAATATACTAGGGACAGGAATTTACCTCATGAGACGTTTAAAAAAAACAAGGGGGGATAACATCTGCTAGAACAGCTTTTATGCACTGGTAGAATCCCACATATGATATAGACTTTCCGTGTGGGGATGACTTCTGAAGGAAACTTGAACAGAGTCCTGTTACTACAAAAAAGAGCGATACGAATCCTTGCCAACCTGCAACCAAGGGACAGCTGTCGCGAAGCGTTCAGAACCTTCAAGGTCCGGACAGTTGTGGCCCTGTACATAGAAGCTGTCCTTCTCCATGTTGCAGACCTAGCTAGACTTACCTAGGCATGAAGACATTCACAGCTACAACACCCGACAAGCAAGGAACTTCCACCTACCTACTCATCGAACTACGCTTTTTACAAAAAAAAACCATCATATATAGGACAGGTGATGTACAACTGCCCACCAAACCAAATTAAAACACTTTGAGGGATTCGCTGAGAAACCATTTGCAAGAGTGGCTAGAGGACAACCCTTTCTACAACCTGAAAGAGTTCTTCAAAGCTGCAAGAAAATTAAATTTTGAACCTAATGTTTGACTTGATTTATTGTATTTATATATTTACTTTATCTGACACATATTATATATGTATAGGATTATGACACATATTCTGTTCTTGACGATCATGAATAAAGTATACCTGTATCTGTATGATTGTATTGTTCTACGTTTACTTACAAATGGTGACCACCATTTTAAAATTGACCTTCATTTGCCAATAAATAAAATTTAACATTCACTGTAATTCACTCAAATATCAGAGCAACAAAATACCTCAGCTAGAAATATTTTTAAATGAAAAAAAACCAGAATTTTTTAATAACGAACAGAGACTTGAAATTGACAGACTTCAAATGATTCAAATACAAAACTACGCAGTTGAAACACTCTCACTTCTCATTAGACAGGTTATGAAAATGGCGTTCACTGCTATTTTTAAAAACATTTAAACCCATGCAGAAGTCATTATTTATCAAAGTGAAGCCTCTGATCCTCACCAGATTGACAGTTGAAAAAACCTTATAGAAAAAAACTTCATCCTATTCTAAAATTCTTTTAGAGTAGTTTTATTGACTTGGGACACATAAACGACTCTTTGACTTGTCACTTTTATAGTAACATAACTTTGTTTTTATGTTAAATATTTTACTGTCTTTAACTACAAATAAAATGAATATAAAAGACATTAACAAATTAATTGTAAGATATTTAATACTTTGAATGTTGATAAATTAAAACATCATGCCTTGGACTTAAAACTATTATTATAGGTTCACTGTACATAAGCACGGGTGGGAACATGAAAATTTTCAAAAAAAAATCACAAATTATATAAGAAATCTAAATACAGGTATTGGCAAAGTTAATCTCATCATTGGTGTTGACTTGAATACAAACCTCTTGGAGCCAAACAACAACACAGTTTAATCTAACAATGTCGTAAAATGTTTTGGCTTGGTTACCATAATATCTGAGGCCACCAGATCAACACTCAGCATGTAGTGATAATTTTCTCACTAATTTAGAAAACAGCAGATGTCCAGTTGTATAATAAAACATAACCTCCATGTTATATTTAGTGTATGTAGAGGTTCCAACGGCAGAGTGGAATTTCTCCACCACTGAGCTGTGTAATTCACGGCTGTGATAAACTTTTGCTTGAACACGTGTTTAACTTCCGCAACTGTTAAGTTAAAAAAAAAATAACTGTGATGAACTGTACAAGTTTGTTTAAAGCTATTTATTATTTACACTACTGTTCACTGTGTTACTGTTATTATTAAATTGTTATTTGAATACTAAATAATGACTTCATTTAATCATTTAAGCTTAATTTGTTGGTGTTAATCAAACCAACCAACAGTCACTGCTGCAAATTACGTAATGGCGGGGCTCGCTATTGTGCCGCCAGCACACAGCCTTCCGTCATAGTGGTCACCATGACACTTTTTTAATGAATTACACAATGGGAGAAGAGTAGTTCTCTGTCATACTTGCATCACTCAGTGCATCTCACTCGCACGGGTGCATTCATAAGGTTGTTTTCTAAGTGGCCTATGTATAGAACCACTCATATCCGATCACTGCTATTCTTTTAAAAATTGATGTAAACCAGCAGAAAAATCAAAAGGACTATAGGCGGAAGATCAAAGTAATTTACTGCAATTAAAAGTTAGACTTGAGGTGAAAGTTGGACTGATTTTGACAGGGAGACGGATGTAAACAAAAATTATGAGTCATTCATGGTAACTTTGTTGTACTACTACAATATATCATGCCCAATTAAAAAAAGTTAATGAAAGAGAAAATAAAAAAATTAAGTGGTTTCTTTACCTACTTATTAAGTTATGACATATTAATATTGAAAAACAAAATAACTGCTTGGTGCACCTTACAGAAAAGCATCTAATTATGTTATGGATATGCTTACCTATCATCAAATATCGCTTCTACTACTGATCTTACATTCTTACATATGAGACGCCGACACAATGTTGTGCGTATTTTAAGGCGAATATGAATGGTTTTACGAGTGTAGGATGAGTGTGGATGAGTGTAGTCTGGTTACTAACTGAGTTCAACTATTCCTCAGAAAGGGCAATTTATTAATAGCCCAACAGCCAGAGCAACTAAGGGACCTACAGCTTTACGTGGAATCCGAACTACGTAGTGCTGGTCTGATTTTCAGCTAATTGACAAGCCTGATACTCAGTTATCTCCCCCACACAACATCCGCACAATGATTACCACCCAACATGGACACCCCAGACTTCTCTAGTAGTGTCCACGTCGATAGCAACCACCAAGCGGACGCCATGTCGGTATTAAGAGGACCGAGCATCCAACCTATCGCCTACAATCTCCCAAACACTTTGTCCCCATGTAGCTGGGTTACAGCGCTGCGCCACCAGTGCCGACTACAAAGGGGTTGCATGCTTTTGTATTTTTCCAATCACGAAATTCATTGAAAAAATAATCTGTAACCTACTGATTGACTACCTTGAGGTAAGTATACTTCTGGTAGAAAGACAGTATGATTTAAGGATCAATCAAATTGGCCCTGATTGATTTTGTAAATGCTTGCATTGAGGCTGGTGAGACTATTATGGAATGTTTTGGAGATCTCTCAAAGCCTTTGTCTGTGTCAGCACTGAAATTCTTATTGGCAAACTTTCAGCTCTGGATGTTCAAAATTTTGCCACAGACTGGTCTGTCACATCTAATACTTGTTTGATTAGTATAAGGTAGTCAAAATTATGAACAAGACCAAATCAAAAAAATGGAGACAGGAGAGCTTGTTACAAGTATCATGCTTGACTTTAGTGAGGCATTTACCTTAGCGATCGTTACCAAATTGTTACAATTAACGGACAAGACAGTACTAGGAAGAAAATTGATTATGGAGTTTTGCAGGGTAGTACGCTGGGCCCTCTACTTTTTTGATATTTGTGAATAACCTGGGTCGACTAAATTTAGATGGGGGGCAAATTTTTCTTTATGCAGATGATACTGCTTTGCTTTTTGAAGGCAGTGGATGGGAGGAGACTGTCCGTCTGGCGGAGACGGGCTTACTCGCTGTCAAGCGTTGGTTTGATCAAAGTCGGTTATCTGTTAATTTATCAAAAACAAAATGTATGCCAATTTCTATTAGAGCCGACTGTGATCCGGTCAATGTGGAATTGCGCTTGCATTCATGTGGTGGTCAGCAGGGGTGTGTGGTGTGTGAATGCGTTCAGATTGTATCTGAATATAAGTATTTAGGGGTCGTTTTTGACAACCGCTTGAAATGGAATGTTCATGTATCATACTTAAATGGCAGACTTCGAAAATTTATTTATATTTTTTCTTCACTTAGTAAAGTACTTTCACCTGATTTGATAAAAATAGTTTATTATGCTTACATTCAATCGTTGTTGCAATACGGTAATCTGGCATGGGGTGGGTGTTACCGAAGCATTCTCTCTCCATTAGAAATTACTCAGAAATCAATAATTAAAGCTGCTTTGCAGAAAAACTTACGTTTCCCCACAGACTTACTATTTGAAGAATTTAAAGTGCTCAATATCTCTCAACTTTATCTAAGAACAATTATTTCATACATTTTTAAAAATAAAGAAAACTTATTTAACGAAATAACACATCCGTACTCAACGAGAGCCGCGTTAAATATTGGTTTCCATCCACCTAGATTGTTCAAAACTATTACGTCAACCTCATCACATTACATTGTCAACACTGTTTATTCCAAACTACCTCCGCATTTAAAAAATCCACACCCTTGCAGTTATAATACGTATAAAAAATTTATTAATCATTGGTTTTTAGAACTGGGAAGAGATCATGTTAATTCATTTTTTTATTCACAGTACAGATAATATATCGCCCTGTTGCGTGGAGCTGATTAATGTATGTGCCCTTTTTTTTCTCTTGTTGTAAGTGAGTAGAGTGTACGTGCGTATGTAGGGCTTGGATGAGTGTGTGTATATTGGAGTGAATGCGAGTGTGTAAGGAGTGTGAGGAGGGTATGTTTGCTTACCCAAATCTCTGTGAGATGGATTTAGTTTTTTTCTTTCACAGTCAAACATGAGGTTCCTCTAACTTATAAACATATGTATAATGTTGACTCTTAACTATGTATTTTATTATATAAATATTATTATTGTTTAAATAGATACTTATAAATTGAATATCCTTTTCAAATTATTATAATTTAATTACGAATTTATTAGCTGATATAGAGCTCATTCCCCACCCACAGGCTGTATAGCCCATGTGGGGAATTTTTCAAGTTATTTTTTTTCATATGTATTCTGTATTGTATTAGTAATTTTTACTGAAATAAACGGATTTTCATTTATTTCATTATTTGATTTCTATTAGCCATAAACAAACTTGATGACCATCAGAGGCCTTGCTCTTGACTGGTTTAGAAACTACCTCGAAAAATGCAGCCAATTGGTCTAAGTTAAACACACAGAAAGGGGACAGACCCACTTCCAGTACTGCTACACCAGTAACCTTGTGTATGTGAAAGATAAATAAGCTGGTATTTTGCAGGAAACAGATGCAGGTGACAGCTCTTCCAGATGTTGAGATGACCCCCAAGATTCTTAGGCCTGACTTTTGACAAAATCATGTCATGGACACAGCAAATTGAGACCCTGTGTAAGACAAAGACACTTAAAACTAATTTTGTCATACCAGCAACACTGCAACAACAAAAACAACTTACTTAGCTCACTTTGAACCTCACATTCATTATATAGTTATCTAGGGAACATCTTAAGAGAACCTACAACGAATCCTGCATCTCCATAAATAAGCAATAAGGATTCTACACTGTCTGGGCCTTCGAGACTCCTGCAGAAGAACCTTTATAGACCTCAGAAGTCATAAAACTACATGTAAATGGAAAGAACTTACCTCGAGTAGCAGACAACTATGAATACATAACAACCGAATGCCTCTAACTATCACTTACAAGCACACCATCTAACGCTGTACGAAAAGAAGCCATCATATGCAGACAGAAACTGTACAACCTACAACTGGCAGAGCTGAAGATTCTCATAGGAAATAAATTTTAGGTTAGGTTAAAGGGCACTAGGCCAGGAATTAGTATATTAGAGAGTTAGGAGATCAGCAAACTTACCTTAAAAGACAAGTTCACTAACATCAGAATAGTAGTCACAAACACAAAATCTCACAAATTTTCAACACCACAGGCATTTTCTTCAGGTGAGTAGAGAAGAAAATGCCTGTGGTGTTGAAAATTTGTGAGATTTTGTGTTTGTGACTACTATTCTGATGTTAGTGAACTTGTCTTTTAAGGTAAGTTTGCTGATGTCCTATCTCTCTAATATACTAAAATCATAGGAAAGAAAAAAATGTTTAACAAAATTTAATAGTAAGCTTAAGAACTTTATGACTCAAAACTGCTTGTACAGTGTAGAAGATTTTTTTTACTTTAGTGCAAACCTACCTTAACCCTTTCCTATGGCAGTTTGACTGCCAGTCTGGGCCAATTCCTGCAGAACTTCATGTATGAAGTATTATTCTTTCAAAATGAATGACAAAAAAAGATATTATTAGGAACTAAAGTCATTTCCTCAGTTGCAAATAATTGGATTATGAGAAATAACATATGATTACATAAAATTATATCTACTGTAAACTGCATCAAAATAGTCCAATTTTATTTTAGGCAGTATTGCCATATCATTTCTGAGAACCACCCAACCATACGTTTCGTATGCATATGTTCAAAACTGTCTCAACTTGATTGGCATTTTTTTTTTTACAAAAACAAACTATATAATAGTATTTTAAAACCTCTTAAAAAGTAATGGTCAAATTAATTGTGGTATGTGTTAATAATGTAATTTTTTTGTAGATTTTTCTGTTGATCCATTGCTAATAGTATTCCGAAAATAAATAGTTATAAATTATATTAAAAATGATTAATGAATAAATATAAAGTAAACATGACGGCAAGAGTGGGCTAAATGGAATTGGGGTTTTACTATGTTGGTTTGGTTTTACATCTCTGTGGAAAGGTGGCCAGATATAGATAGATCCATAGTCTAATATGAGCCTTACAAGGTTCTTATAAAATGTCGCAATTGTCCATGGAGAGTTAAAATCCTTAGTAGAACTTATTACAAATCCAAGGAGTGCAATGGCTCTTGATATTACATGCAGGATATCTCATGTCAAGTGGAATATGAGACAAGCTCCGGATAACACCATGATCATGTTTACACCTCATTTATTCTCTGTAGTCGGGTTCCATTTATATGATAATGAAATAAGCAGATTCTTTACACAGGTAAAGATTATGAATTGGCATAATTGATATCATTGTCTAAGCTTGGATAACCATAATCTAGGAGTATTAAAGGTCGATTTGATCATGTTGTGAATGAGTTCTAGCTATTAAGCTGACTGGTTTGGAAAGCATCAATTTGGTCAATTAAGGTGCTTGTTTTTTTTTTCAGTAGGAAATCTAGACAGGAAATCAGGATTCCCGTGATCATTTGATTTTCTGAACTCAATATTGTAATAAAAGCCTAAAAAATAATGTGAATAATTGAAGAGGCGTGTTGCGAACATGGATGGGACTCTTATCCGGGTTGAAAATTGTGACTAGAGGTTTGTAGTCAGTTACAAGAGTGAACTTGCGTCCGTAACAGTATATGAAGAACTTTTTGAGGCCCCAAATAATGCCAGTAGCTTCCTTGTCTATCTGACTGTATTTTCCTTCTTCATATTTAGTCAGTGTCTGTGAAGCAAAAGCAATAGGCTCTTCACTTCCATCAGGGAAACAGTGTGAGATCACAGCGCCTAGCCAGACAGGGGATGTGTCTGTCACCAGTATTAATGGTAAATCTGGGATATAATGACAAAGAACAGTATCACTGGAGATAACCTTCTTGGCTTGCTCAAAACTCTATTCACATTGATCAGTTCATTTGTATATGTTACCTTTTTGTAAAAGTTTGTTTAATGGTTTGAGTAGAGTGGCTAGATTCTTGCATTTATTTATATTTTAGAAGCAAATATACTGTTAGCCCCATGGTTTTGAGACCCACATTTGTAACATTTCCCCTTAAGGCGCTCAAAAAGTGGTGAAGGTGTTTTATTAGTTGTTATTTGTGATTTAGATGGTGTAGGCGTTTTATTTGGTGTCATGTGTAATTTACTTGTTCTGTATATGTCTTCGATTTGGTGTACAACAGTGTCTGTTTTATTTGATTCTGAAAGAGTGCTTTCGTTGTTTGTTATTTCCATAACTGTGGCTGCATTGACAACATCTAGGTAAGATATAAGCGTTATGTTCTGAAGCAACTTGGCTCTGATATCTGTATTAACTAAACCCCTTATGAACTGCATACGCAAAAGTGTGTTAGCAATCAATTTATGAAATTACAATCAGAAGTAAGTTTCTGCAACTCAACAGAGTAAATCTTAACCGTTTCATTAGGTTCCTGTATCCTTGACATAAATTTATGTTGTAAAGCCCTGCTACTTGGCTGTGTATCAACGTAATCTGTTAACATTCTGGATATGACCTTTTAGAGGCGTATCTGGGATGCATAAATCATAAACCTTCTGATGTAAGCTAAGAGATAAAGCATGGAGCAAGGTGTATATCTTATCTTTGGGGTTCATTTCCTGGCCATGTAAGTGAAGAAAAACGTCCAGATGTCTTGTAAAGTTCTTGAATGTCTCATCATCTTGAATGAAATCATAGAAGTAAGTGGCCGCAAGTTCTGAGTCTCGCCGTTGTGTGGTCTGATATGCTGCAGTCTTTCTTCCGCTTCACTGATTCGTTCCAGTTCAGTCAATCGAAATTGTAATAAATCCACTAATTTGTAATAGACATCCTCCATGTCGGTCCTGTATGTAATTTCATTGTCTATCACTCTTCTTCTTTTGTTTTCATTTCAATGTTGTGCTAAATACTTATCAAAGCGTTCCCAATTGAACACATTAAGTTTTGTCTTGACAATGTCATCTTAAGCACAAGACAAACCTTCCAGCAATCTCTCAGCTTTGGTCAACTGACCCTTTACAAAAGCCCTTGTTTTCTTAAAATCACTTAGTGTTTCATTTCCTTGTAAGGATACCATGGTTAGTTAATTGAACTTGTAAATGTAACCAGTGCAAAAATGAATTGAAGAAATAAACAATTGTACTTGTCGCCAATTATTATATACTTTAAATTCACACTATACTAACTCACTTTATTTACAATACATAATGTAAACATCAAAAGAAGATAAACAAAACAATGCTGAAGAGGTCAGCTTTTAAATATGACAGATGTATCAATTGTTTAAGAATTTTTCTTACTGAAGATTGGTTAATGTCGTGCTCCAAAGCAGTTGTTCTCGTAGATAAGTGGGGATTTTCAACAAAGGACCACATAACATCTAATGATTTCTCTTCGTCAATTACAGGAGTCCTTCCTGGCTCGGGTCCATCTTTTACAGAATGTGAATTTTTAAACTGTTCAATGATTCTTACCAAATCTTGTTATGGCATTGATTTGGTTCGGAAATTCCTCATTGAATAAGTCTGCTACTTCACTGTAAGATCTTATATGGTCCCCATAACCTCTCATCATTAACACAGTAATTCTTTAAAACTCAGAACCTTTCATAATAGAAATAAATAAGTAACACTATTCATCAGAAAAGTAAACTTGAACTAAAATTTGTTAACTTGTTAATATTGTAAAAGTAAACTTGAAGTAAAATTGTTAACCTAAGCTATGCACTAATAAAATGCAAGTGAGTAGGACACAAAAGAAAGTCAAAAGTAGATTGTTCAAACTGGTAAGATAAGAACAAGGTAAATTCCAAAGCATGTTGACTCATGTAACAAAAATCAGGACAAGAAAGTAAATGATTTTATTATTGTAAATTAGTCTTTTAATATGTAAAATTAACGTTGAAAAATTAAAAAAATATGGTAAATGTCTCACATTGATATATCGGGCTGTTTAAATAATATCTAAGTGTTCCAGGACATAAAACTCACAATTTATAATTAGTTACATTTTTTAAATTATATTCAACAAGCTGAGACTCCTTGCTTCACCACAGGGTGGTTCTCTACACTTGCTTACCACCCTGCCACCAGTCAATATTATATTATTACTGAACTAACCTTCCCTCGGTGGTTAAAACCAAACCATGATATCAATACAAAAATTCAGCCCGCTGCCGTTCTCTGAGATAACGAAGTTTTATAATTTATATAACCATATAAGTTAACATTAGGGTGGTGCAGAGTGCAATCATGTCATCGTTAGAAATGGCCTTAAAAATTTCAGAATGAAAACCAAATTAGCCTAGCTTTTGTGTCATGTTTATTGTCTCAGTTGTTTGAGATGAATTAAAGAAATAGGAATGTTAATGTTATGGAAGAAAGGAAACCTAAGGGGATATTATCTTGTACCCCTTTGGAATGGTATTTCAAGAAATCCTTCATTAGTGGGTCTTTATGATAATAAAACTATTCTCCCTCCAAATTTCATCAAAATCTGTTCAAATCTGTTCAGTGGTTCCGAATATTTTTTTACATTGTTTTTGTATTGTATATATTAAGATGATTCCAATTCATTTTTAAAATATCCAAAACTTTCCAACTATAATTTATTTTTGGAAATATATAGTTTTATTCAATTTATATATTTTACCAGTGATAGTCATATTACAGTAGAGATGGTTAAAATTTACAAAACGGTTGTTTTACAACGGTTGTGGGAAACCCCCAGTTGCAAGTTGGTTTCGGTGTTAAGATGTTCATTACTTAACAGATTGTAATAAAAACACAATGAAATAATAAACTTAATTCATTTCACCACTTACTGAAAAACAAAACCACTATAATGTTAAATTAATATCCTAATAATTATGTAAATGCAACGTTACAACTACCGCAGGAGGCTAAACCTTATCATTTCAGCTGCACTTACAACACAATGAGACCAACTGGCAACTACTATCAGTTGGGAGTTAGCTGCCGCAGCGCAATTCCAGCAGGCGAAACCATTGCAGGAAATCGAGAACTTATTCCATCTCTATATTACACTAACAATTTGTGAATTACAAATGTTGTTTTCCTGGTGATAGGCCTATTCTTCAACAATTGTAAACGAACCAGCAAGTTTGATTTAACTGGTTAAACAGGGTCGTAGACTGTACGATTGGTAGTGTTAACGAACCGGTACTATATGAGAGATATTAAGTGAAATATGTAAGCAAGCCTCTCATGCAAGAGAAGCACAAGGACTGATGCAGTAACGTCACACGGCAAGCTTGGGGACTGGCCGATACACAAAGCAGCGCTGAACTCATGTAATTACAAACCTCTACAAAACCAACTCTACATACTGAAGTGGCTAGTTCCAAAATTACTAAATATCATCATAACGAACCCTACATCGACATTCTAAGACAACAAGACGATCCATTCTATGTAGATAAATTTGTTTCAGTAAATATAGAACTGTTTTTCTTAAGAGGCAAAATTCTTAAATGTGTAAAATAAATAGAACGCATTATTATTTCTGTCACATTCACATTTTAATTAACATTATAGTTATAATACCATAATGGAATTTTGAACTTTGGGCCTATATTTAAACTTTATTGCGTGAAATTAAATTTTCAACGTTTAGTTTATTGCTACTCATTACAATATAAAATAAGTTATACACTTGCGTTTGATATTTTAAAAAATACAACTTCAACAAACAGTAATTTTGTATAGTTTGCTATTTTGTAGAAATCTTAATTATTTCTACATAGTATTTATATTTTTTCTGGATCAGTAGTAGTTTGAAGACAGGGATATTTTTCTTAAGAATTAGAGCTGCACCCTGAGGTTCGTCATTCGTTAACGTATCAGGCTTTTCGCACGTCCGATCTTACAGCAGAAACCAGTCCGAACCAAATCTAGTCGTCTATGGGACTGTAAATATAAAAAATATAGTCGTTTTCAGTATGGTAATAATATAATTTTGAAACCGCAAAGTCTGTTCACCGAAGATACTGGCTAGTAAATAAGTCTGATCAAGTGTGCGTCTTTGACGACCGAGATTTTATTTAATAGATGTCAATTTCTGGCGCAACTAGTGCCAAAATGTCAATTGATTAATATACTAAAAACGTATAAAAAATAATTGTATTACATATTGTAATAATAGTACTATCAGGCCTCAAAAACCGTCCACCAAAGGACGCCAGCCAGATGTAAATTAATCCGCTATACGGCACGTTTTTGTCAACCGACTATACAGTTATCTCACGTCCGATTTAGACCTAACCGGTACCAAAATGCGATCGGGTAATAGACTATAAGTGTACAAAAGATTATTTAATTCCATTCTGTAATAATATTGCGAGGCCTTGGAGTCCGTCCATCGAAGTTGGCCATTTGTTAACCAATCAGGATTTTCACACGTCTTTGACAACCGATCTTACAGCAGAAACAGGTCAAAATTAGGCCTAACCTGTACCAAAGTGTTAATCGTGTATGGGACTGTATAAAATAAAAAATATAGTAGTTTTATGTATGATAATAATATGAATGAGACCGCAAAGTCTGTCCACCGAGGATACCGGTTAGTGAATTAGTGTGATAGTGTGCATCTTTTATGTTCAAGATTTTATTTAAGAGACGTTCTGGCGCAACTGCTGCCAAAATGTCAATCAGTTGAAATACTATAACCATATAAATAAAACATTATTGCATTAGATATTGTAATAATAATACCATCAGGCCGCAAATTCCGTCTACCGAGGGACGCCAGACGAAAACCAGTCCGCTATAGGAACGTCTTTGACGACCGGCTATTCAGTTATCTTATGTCATACTCTATACTTCTTTGTTATTGTTTAAAAATACGAGGGGGTACCCAAAAGAAACCGGAATTGCGCTGTTGTGGGCGGAGCTTACGTAGTATGCGCGTCGGCCCCTAGGCACGAGTAGTGCATATCTCTGCCAGCTCAGTACCGCCTTTGGCGTTGTCAGGGAAGGTTGCTATCCTCAGTTGTGATTGTTTTTGTTGATCGTGTTTTGCAGTCTCATCGTTTTTTCAGTATGGCGGATGTGAGTGAACAACGTGCGGCCGTGAAATTTTGTTTTTTGCTGGGGAAAAGTGCAGCGGAAGCTGTTTTAATGATTAAAACTGCTTATAAAGAAGATGCACTATCAAAAACTCGTTTATGAATGGTTTTCGCGATTTAAAAATGGCGACATATCGATTGGTGACAAACCTCGGTCTGGGCGTCCGTCAACTTCAACAACAGATGAAAATGTTTTGAAAATTCAACAACTTGTGCTTGAAGGCCGTCGTCGGACCATAGAAGATCTATCACAGTTGTCTGGAATTAGTTGGAGCTGTGTTCAGCGAATTTTGACCGAAAATTTGGGGATGAAAAGAGTTGCAGCCAAATTTGACAACGCGCCTGCACACACGTCTCTTAGTGCGCCAGTTTTTGACGATAAATCGCATGACAACGTTGCCCCACCCACCTTATTCACCGGATCTGGCACCAAGTGACTTTTTCTTGTTTCCACGAATGAAGAGGGGCATGAAAGGGTTACGTTTTCATGATGTAGCAGAGGTCAAGGAAAAAACGACAGAATAGCTGGCAGCCATCACAGAAGACGAGTTTAAAAAGTGTTTCCAGCAGTGGAATCATCGATTGGACAAATGTATTCAGTGTAATGGAGAGTATTTTGAAGGAGACAAGTTAGTTTTGTAAATAAAGTTGATAAAGTAAAAAAAAAAAAAAATCCGGTTTCTTTTGGGTACCCATCGTAGAGTCATCTGTTTATATTTAAAATAGAATAAATTAAAATAGTTAATATAGAATATTTGTAGGTAGGGATGGATGAGAGGAGATTTTTAAGTTCGGGAGGGAAATGAGAGGGAAATTGATTTCCTTCCAAATTTCGGGAGGGAAACGGGAGGGAATTAATTTCCTCCCAAATTTCGAGAAATTTTCGGAGGGAATTTTTCCCAGCTTATCATACATTAATTTTCAAACTTAGTAGATAAAACAAATAAATCGAATCATTTTATAGTAATAATAATTGTAGTAGGTAGTAATTTTATAGTAATAATAATGGTACATGATCTAGTAGGAAATTCAACCATTAATGTTAAGGCACATTTATGTACTCCTTATTTTATTAAATCTTTTTTATTTTTGGCCTGCTATCCACAAAACAGAAAAAAATCAAACAGGTTTAGACTAAACAATAACAGATTACACACTTAATAAACAAAGCAATCTCATCTGATATAACTGAATTAAAATTGTAACAAGTGAAATATAAGAATGGTAGTTACATATTACATGCCAATTTAAATTAAAATCATCATAAAAACTAGACATGGATGAATTCTTCAATTAATTAACTGAACTACATTATAACTAGGAACTGAAGTTGCACACAGAGCCAGCATCTTGGCAGTCTCTCTTCCTTATCCCCCCCACCCCAATCCTCACGGATAAACTTAGTAATTATTACTGCAAGTGTATTGACTATTGTAGAGATGTGCATTTGTTTTAATTCTATAAATAACTGCCGCTGTAGTCATAAGAAAGCAACCTCTATTTCTTCTCTGTGATTGTCAACTAATCACACAGACGGTCGATCTGGTTTATCTGGTAGTTCCGATCACTGGTAGCGAAGCTTTTGGGCAAAAGCTGGATCAAGTGATTCTACGATTCAGGCGTCATCGCCAAATACAGTCGATTGCTTTCAAAATTGTCTCTTTTCAGCAAAAAATTGACTACGCCATAAAAAGTGGATCTGTAGTTATTCAGTAATAACGTGGTTATAATTAACCGGAAATAAGATGTGAATTATAATCAAATTTGTAAATCTAGATGCCAAAATACCGGTAGTTTAATGGATCGATAGTAATAATTTAATAATTGTGCACCTAAATATAAATTTAAAAGTCGTTTACGATCAATTATTTTTAATAAATTATGATTGGTAATGAATGTGTGCAACTCGAAACTACTTCGATGCATAAAAGATAATCTTTTCATCACGAGGAATTTCTGACGTATTGGAGTGACAACGGTATACGTAATCGGCAAATGTATGCCTAGCCAGACGAGATGCAATCTGAAATATCAGCTAAATGCCAACTGGCAATACAAAGAAGATTTGTGCAGCTAAATTATAAATTTATGAAATGAACACAAGTAGTATGATAAAGTTTCGGTTCAATAAAAATTATGTTCCGTATTGCTAAATCCATCCTTTTTACTATCAGAAGAGATTTGGATTGAATTGTTTTGCATTTAACATCGACGTAGTAGTACTAGTAACAATTATGATCAGGGAACCGTTCAGTGAGTTTACAAATCAAAATTATCGTATTGTAATACATTTTACACTCCATCTGTGTTACTTTCTAACCTAGTCAGGAAACCGATCGACATTTTGACAGAAGAAAATATCGTATCCCTGCAAATGTTACATGCACATTTGGCGATCTAAAGTGTTCACAAACAAATTATTAATTTACATTTACTACGGATATATCTACTTATTTTTTATTCAATTGAAAATAAATAAATATTGTTACGTCGCACGATACTTGAACGCCATCACGATACTTTATATATGATACGATATTTTCTTCTGTCAAATCATTGGATGATTCCCTACTCAGATTAAACAACAAAACGGATCACAATCACCTCACGGGAAATATACGATAATTTCAATTCGGAAACGAGCAGAACGGTTCATTGTACGTACAACATGAGAGAAATGGACTTTTGACATGGGAAGGAAGATTTGTTGTTTTGTTGGACAGTAAAGTGACCTGTTCTCGGGAGCAGTTTGATTGAATGATTTTACTTATGTTACTGACACGAACAAACATTGGAATATAGGCCCACTCAGTTTTCATTCATTATCATTTGGGTTTCGGTCAACAGATCTGTCCTATACTAGATTTATTTAGTTGGATCATAGATCTCGGTAACTTGTTCGACTTTAATAGTTTTTTTGAGCATCGTGATCCAGATATCTCGTTCACTTAGATGAGCCTTGTCAAATGAACGGATTGTGAGAACGTCACATATACGTTCGACCCCAACTGTCGACTCCGACTGTCAGTCGTCAGTCACTACGTAACTTCACTGCCACACTGTAAGCAATAGATTACATTCCACGGTAATCGAGACACAAGTCTATCATAACTTTATTATCCTTTTACTTTAATTTATTTTGATTGATAAAATCCAAACTTGACCATGAATGTCGATTATAACCGTGTTTTTGAGATCGAACTATTTAGTTGTTTACATCTTAGAATAACAATTGAAAAACTCTCGAATGGAATTCCCGATCGTAACAAAAATTCCTTCTAGCAGGACGAGAATTATAATTTCCCGAGGAATTCCCGAAATTTCGAGACCCGTCCATCCCTAGTTGTAGGTATGAGTAATACAAATTGGTATGTTCTAATAATTCTGGATATTATAACAACCTTTAAAATTAAATTTATTATGAGGCTGAAAATAACAATAACTGAAAATGTATGAAGTTCATATTAAATAATTTTCTTAGCTTATATTGAGCTGTTTTATTTATTATTTAGGCATTTGCCTTTTTTAGATAAAAAAAAAATAAGAAATAGAGTTTTAACTCTTAAATGTCAAACTGTCTTTTAAGATCACTGATTTGTCACTAAAAAAAGTTTTAAAAAAGAAATAAATATATATACTATCAAAATCAACATAAAACTAAAAGTTGACAATTTATGTGTTTTGATATCAGATTCAACATAAAACTAAAAGTTAACTATTTATATGTTTTGATAAGATGTATAGTCTATTATAAAACGCAAGAATATTGAAAATATTATGGTAAGCATATCAGTAACATGGGCTTAAATACAAAAATATAGGTGTAAATGGTTCAGCAGGAATTACATATTATCATGATGAAACATGAACTTAATGTTAAATATTTAGTGTTTAGTCGTGTAAAAACGTGTTTGCTGCAGAGCTGCTTAACCATGACTGGGTTCAAATTAATTCTTATATTTAACTTCAATGGAATGAGTTTCCCTAATAATGTACCCACGACCCCCATAAACTCGTGGGTCTTAAATTAATAATTTAAGACTTCCTTTAACAATTCTTTGTACTTTGGAACACCAGTAAAATGTACAACCTTCCTTAGCGATTTCGGTTTACCAGAAGAGCGGAGAGTAAGTGCGCATACAAGTTCTGTTTCCTCATTGTTTCTTCTTGAGTACTTTTTTTATAAAACTACCAGTTTCTAACAATAGATTTTTCCACTTAGTTATTGACGGATTGCTTGGTGGTTCAAATCCTGGTTAGGCAACTACAAATTGTCTTAACTGCTCCTGTAACGTTACCACAGGCAATAGCCCATGCACAACACTTTACTTTTTGTTCAACAGAATAAGCCATTTCGTGAACTTATATTCATTTAAAACTGCACATAGCAACTTACCATGTTTTAATTGCTCAAGCAATATTCATGAACAAAAACAGCTTTTTAACAATGAGTATTTAAAGTGCAGCACAGTTAAAAGATGTAGTACCAATTTAAAAAACTTAATTTTTGTAGGAAACAAATTTGTTAATTTTCCACTATGCTCCTGTAAATTTTAGAGATGAAAAGTCCACAGCATACTTTTAAAGTCTTTCTAAAAGTTTCAAAATGACCAATGCATAAATGGGTAACCTATACAAAATCAAACGTTTAAACCTTTTCGTGGGACACCCTGTATAAGTTTCTGTTTTCCCACGAGAAGCAACAGCCAAGGAGCTGCTGCTTAGGAAGTGTCATACAAGCATTTTTCAGCAAACCAATTGTTTACTACCATTACTTTTCAGAATTACTCGACTTGGAATATATGCTCATTATATTTGCTAAAATTTAATAAACCAAAATTAAAATCTCATCTAGATGTAAGAATAAAGCTTAAAAAGTTAAAACCATTGAAAGAGCCTATGTTTAGCTGGAAAATATTATTCCATGAAAAGCATGTTGCCACCAAAAAAGCTTCAATACCACACATATCTTGTTTTAGCAAGCTAGAAAATTCATATAACTAGAGTATATAAATTGTAAGAAAATAAAAACAGGATATAACTAAAAAACTTTCAATATTATAATATTCTTTATGAAAATACTGACTAATAATAACAAAGTCTCCCCATCAGTCAATTGGAGTGTTGCCGACAATAAAGAAAGAAAGATAAAATGGAATAAAAAACACTATTTCTTATGATAAAAACGAGTTCAGCAGAACTGGGTTAGTACACAGTATCACAAACGTTTCTTGAACTTAATATTTAACTTATAATTAGTGGTAAAACTATTGTAGCTTATTTCGGTCGAAATAAATTTTCAGAAAGTCCTTTTAGTTATAAATTGGAACTACTTAATGAACAGCTTTCAGTTCCACTTCAAAGGTTAATGAACTATTAGCGGGGATCTTAGGAGGAACTCCCTTTGCACCATACCTGAAAAAATCGTTTAATTAAGATTCAACAAATACAAATTTATTTAATTGTATACCTCAAGTTTGATTATACATTTGTTTTATCTCATACATGTTTACAAAGTAATTTCTTTTAAGAGTATATAAGTACAACCCAATACAGTCGCAATACTCCTTTAATTTGGTGACAAGCACGACACTAGCGATCTTAGTGGTGAGAGCAGAATAGGAGCGTGTATTTCTGCACTATTTATATCCACAGCTGTTTTAGTAAATGTCTATAATTAATCTGTCATGCCCATTTTTTATAGTTATTATTCCACTTCTTTGCAAGACACAATGCAGTACAACAATAATGTGGTGTTGTATCACAAGGTTCCTATACAACAGGTTGTTTCATTCTCATATGGTCTATATAAGCTGAGTTGTGACGTCAGAGGGGAAACCTCCAACACAGCATGCTGAACAATTAAAACTACATACTAAAAATCAATACTGTATTGTTTTCAAGAGTATTTTGGAATTATTTTAATGTCTGATATTAAGATTATATTATACAGCTATTATTACAACCTGCAATTGCACACCTCACTTCAGGTATTCCACAAACATAGTCATAACTATGAATTTACAATTATTCAAAGCCACACTACAGTACACTCATAATTAATCAACAACGCAGATGGAAGTGTCTTCGAGAGTACGGATATCTGATGTTTTAAATGGTTCCAGTTTGTTTTGTTTATAGCAGTAAAACAAATACAGCTACGGACTCCCTATGACGTAATTGCTACCTGCATGATATGGATGCATACTTTTATGAGACAACCTGTTGTATAAAAGCCCTTGGTTGTATCCTGCTATTAGGAGCTCCACAGCACTGCAATTGAAGTATCGTGACAGTATGTTATTAGACTGGGGTAGAACCTTGCAAATACAGTTGTCTTTATTAGTCAGTTTATAATGTTGCAAATCAAAATTAAGACATTGCAACAGGTTTTCAGTAAGTGAAATTGTTTCCTATCTTATGTTCACAACAAATTTATAAACTTTTTTTAATGTTTGTTAACTACATTACAAACTCATGGTCAAGTGGAATACTCTGCAGACTTGAAATCAATCCTAAGCCAAAATGGTTGAAATTAAAAATGAAATATATGAAAAATAAATATATAAAAAAGATATACTTATGCCATTAATAAAATGTTAATGAATACTATTTAATCTATATAATTTATAACTAACTAAACTGCTTTCTTAAGGATAATGTTATCAAAACCATTTTGTTTATTAAATAAAAAATTACTGATTTATGTTTATTAGGATTTGATAAGCTTTGAATGGATTTAATTTTTGAAACGTTAGACTCCCACATGAGGTATGAGCACAAGCTGGACAAAATCTTATACATTCTGAATATGAGCATACATCAATATCAGCGGGGCTCTTGCACTCAAAATTTTAACTGAGTGCTCATTTAAACTGCCCTAGGCTTTTATGAAATACAGTGCTAAAATATTTCGCCAATGTAATCTATACTTCATTCTGAATATACAATGGCACTACCAATTTATTACGAATATACACAAACTTGGCAATACTAATATTGTATGTAATACATATTGGAATAGTATGTAACAGTAACACTCTATTCCCGATAACACAAGCTTTCAGTAAATACCATTGTACGTACGTGTATGGATGTATGGGGGGGCGGGTCAATACCATTGTATGTACCACCCTCTCATAAACGCACAGTATTATTGACCCACCCACCCTCCTATACACATACAATGCTATTGACTCGCCCACCATCCTATACACATACACTGGTATTAACCCACCCACCCTCCTATACAAGTATGGTGGTTTTGGTCTATCCACTCTCCCAAACACATACACTGGTATTGACCCACCCACCCTTTCATAAACACACAGTATTATAGACCCAACTACCTTCCCATATAAGTATGGTGGTTTTGATCCACCCACCCTCCCTTACGTACAGTGGTATTGACTCATCCACTCTCGTATGAGAATACTAAATAGAGAATACTACGGTATATGTATACATACAGTAGTATTCTCTATTTCCTGCCTTCTGATACAGCCTGAATCAAGAAATTAAGCTAGTGGTTGAATCAATACCACAGTGCATGCATGGTGGTATTGACTCATCCACTCTCTCGTATGAGAGTACTAAATAGAGAATATTATGGTATATGTATACATACAGTAGTATTCTTTATTTCCTGCCTTCTGATACAGCCTGAATCAAGAAATTAAGCTAGTGGTTGAGTCAATACCACCGTGCATGCATGGTCATGTGGATAGATCATTACCAGAGTATGTGCATTTAAATACCACCAAACGTGTTTGGGTGGGTGGGTGTATGTAACTCCGTCAGTATGTTTAGCAGATGTGAGAAAGTCAGGTTTATTTTCACTGTCAATTCTTAGATAAGAGACGCCAATACAACTTAATACTCCGGGCTCATTGTGGGAAACTTGTGCCAGAAGCTTGTTTTCATTGTAATATTCTAATCAAAACAATATTTTTCCTGCCTTCCGTTATTGTCGCTCTATTATGTATGTTTTA
The DNA here is from genome assembly GCA_035578905.1 of Stictocephala bisonia. Taxonomy (NCBI): domain Eukaryota; kingdom Metazoa; phylum Arthropoda; class Insecta; order Hemiptera; family Membracidae; genus Stictocephala; species Stictocephala bisonia. The sequence continues at coordinate 2,163,986 of JAQJVL010000093.1, read as the reverse complement.
TAAACTTTGATTGTGTGCTGCTGATTGTCTGAATCCCAAACAGCCGTTTGTTCATCAGAGCATAATTTTATTCATGTAGCAATGTTTGGCCCATTTTTAACAAGTTAATCGTTGCTTTATTGACTCTGATTAAAATAATGATTCTGATGACTCCAAAACCAGATCTAAGAAAAGATGTTTTATCTACTCTTTTGTATAAAAAGGCCCATTCAATTTAAAAAATTCATCACGTAAATAAAAATACATAACAGGCACAGTCTTTGAATCCAATTGTAAATAATAGGTCTTAAGACGGCCACACACGTTCAAACTATATTAACAAATTCACCATCAAGTAAGTTTGACGATGAAATTCGCCCCAAACTTTCAGTAAGTTTGTCAAACCATCAGTCGTTTTGCACGCAAAGTGTGCAGGGCTTACCCCTAGTAATTTATAAAATATGACTGTTCAAAGAAACAGCTGATGTATATTCAAAACAAACCTAACAAAGTAATTTTATAATAAATTTATATGAGATACGTTCGGATATGAACATTTCGCACAGAAATAGAACAGCAAATTTGTTTGTTAGTTTGACTACCATACACAATCAAATAAGTTTGTCAAACCATCAGTCGTCAAATTTATTTTCTGTCAAAATCAGAAAGCCATCAAACTCACCTTTTAACTTCAAAAGTTTGTAAAACCCACAAATTTAATCCACACATGGCCAAAAAAGTTTGTCAAACTAATTTGAACATATGTGGCCACCTTTACGGTAATAAAACCCAATTAGTTTTAGAACAATACTTTGTGGCAAATAGCCTAGTAAGAGATGAAATTAAACTCATGAAAATTTCCCCCAAGTTCCAGAAACGTTTTCAGAATGTACTAGGTCAAATCATATGCACGAAAGTGAAACTCACTCTGTATTTTATTACTTGTTCTCACAAACTTGCTGCTAAATAAATACTAATTCTTGACGGTATGTATTTTTTGTGATGGTGCTCATTACTGATTTATTTTAAATAGCTACACATCACACAGTTTTTTAAAAAAATGTTATGTTTCGGCTATACAGTCTATACTGTAGCTATTTAAAATAAATCAGTAAATAAATACTAATTTAAAAGAAACCAGTAAGTGGGCTAAACAATGTTTTATAAAAATTCAATATAGGTATAAAGATAATAGTATGATATAAAATAGTGGCTTTCTACCTCAATTAGTGAAATATAAATGTGTATTGCTTGTATTTTGAATATGGGAATTGTAAGAAAAGCTACAATAGACTGATATTGAAGGACTATCATTGTCTGCTTCACATTGAGTTTTACAAGAATTAAAAGTTAACAAACTTATAAGGGGTTAACCCCATAGTAAATGGGTTATATTATTCTCAGTGGCAGAGGCTGGAATTAATACTGCCTGTTACCGTCAGGAGCATGTCGTAGGAATTAATACCGCCTGGTGTCGTCTCAGAAACGAGTCGTAAAAATTAATACTGCTTGGTAGCGTCAGGAGTGTGTCGAGGGAATAAATATCGAAGAGGGTTAAGAAATCGGTTTACAACTATTTTTTCAGGCAAACTCTTGCAGTTTCAATGTAATAGGCCAGTTACCACTTTCAAATGGTTAAACACATAAAACTTACGCAGCCTCTGGTGGACAGTGAATCACCCTCTTGCCTCCAACTTTCATTCCTTGCAATCCTATGTCCCAGCCCTTGATTACTTCACCTTTTCCAAACTTGAATTTGAAGCACTCTCCTTTCATCTGCTTGTCAAACACTTTGCCATCTCTCAGTTTCCCTATGTAATAAACTGACACCTGTCAACAAACAAATCATTTTTTAATTTACTTCAAAATGCAACAGAATTGCTAGTTTTTCAATACAGAAAAAAACGCACAGCTTAAAAATTTTGCTTGTCGTATGATCAAAGTTTTAATTTTATACATATTCATTTTAATATAAAAGGTGTTATTTACATTTCTGGATAGTCCGTCTATGTGTACACTAATGCAAGGAGTTTGCTTTAAACTTAAAAAGAGGAAATAAGTTTAATGCTTGAATTTTAGGAAAACAATGCTATTTGCTGTATACAAAACAGGAAGTTTTTCTATTTAACTGAGGTACTTTTATCCTTACATAGTTTCTGTTTTGTATTTATGGTAGCGTATATATAATATGTAGCATATAATATATCCTTGTGTAGATATCCATGGCATGTAATATGTTTGCATATGAATAAATTTTCTACTTAACTTTATCTGAATTGATGATTTATTCTGCCCCTTTAAATCACAGAAGTAGTTATATCAGCTGATTCTGACTAAAATAAACGTTAAAAGAGGTCCTCCTGACACAACAAGTAGTATGTTTACCACTCACCATTCTCCCAGGTTTAGCCGGAGGACCTGTGCCAATCTTCAGTTCCTTGACAACAACCCCTTGATCAAGCACCTTCTTTTGCTGAGGAGTTGTATTAGGGCTCTTATTTCCAATGGGGGTCTTCTTGTTCGATTTCTGTTCTTTGGGACTTATTCCCTAAAAATAAAATAAACAGTGATGCTTCTTGCAAAATACTTCAGTATATTACGACCTAACCATATTAAGAGATTGTACAATAATAACCCATATTTATCATTACAATAACAAAACTGAATAAAGTTGTGTCACTTGTCTCAGTCACTTCTGCAACAGACAAATTTAATTAAATCCTGAGATCATAATCGAAAGCTCTTCTTATTGGAAATTTGTTAAGTTGAACAATATTTAAAAAAATACATTAGATCAGGAATTAGTATATTAAGAGAGATCAGCAAACTTACCTTAAAAAACAAGTCCACAAACACCCCAGTGTTAATGTATTTGTCTTCTAAGGTAAATCTCTCCTAAAAATTACATTATTGGAATTTGAACTGTAATTTTTTCAAATCATACAGATTGGGTCGTTTTTCCATAACAATGTTAAAATAGTTAAGTTAGAACTACCATCAGGGCAAACACAATTGAACTTTTAGTAGCATATATGATATATACAATTTTTTGTTAAGTTTTAGCCAGGCTCTGGTTGTATATTTCATAAAATTCTTAAGTATCTAAATCAAAATTGTCCTTTCCTTTCCACATTTTATCTCTTCAACTTGCTCAAGTACATAGCCGACTTTTTTACATGTAAACATGAAATTGATAGAAATTATTTTTTTAGATTGTAATATTCAAGTTGTATTTTTGTCAAGTTTATTCAATATTCATGGGCGCATATATTTTCTTTTAATAACAACGAAAGAAACTTTACATTCACTGTAATACATTAATCTGTATTTAAGTTCAAAAATAAAAAGAATGCCTTGTTCTTACACATCTGGGATGAAAAATACAATAAATAATACTGACATGTGCATATTTTATTATTGTTAACTACATGCATCTGTAGAAAATTTCATTTTCATGTTTGAACATGTCTTTGATAAGTTTTACATTCAATTCAAGCCTGCACACATTATTTCCCACAAATCTACTTTGCCGGAAATATGTACAAAATTAAATTCTGACTTATTCCCTTAGTTAAATTTATTGAATTAACTCAAACCCCGAAGTAGATAATTTTCTAAATGTATACTGAACAAACCTTGTGCTGAATCTAGAATCATTTCCTTCAAACACAGAACTTTAAAGAGTTCATCAATCAGCAAGACTTCAATATATTTTTCATTAATCAAACTTTAGAATAACCGAAAAACTACAATAAACAGCACTTTGCTCCTCTTACCCACCCCACTAATCTTGATTAGCCACCTCGCTCACACTTTATGAAAACTTAAGTAGACTATATGAACCCTACCTTTCATCCTGCATTCAACATGCCTTAACCATCGAAATTGGTTGTGAAAATTAAATGTAAACTGTTAGATAAATTTAATGTGATCATGTAAGAATCAAGGTAAAAAATTATTACTTGTCACAATTATGCATCATGTCCTCAATACACGTGATAGTTACATTTCTAATCAATAGCAGTGCAATCAATCAAACGATAATTTACATTTGTTACTGGTGTTTTCTTTGAAGATGTGTCCAAGTTCTGTTTGTTGGGCGTCTTATTTTTGTCTGTTTTTTGTTGTTGCTTTTGCTTCTTTTTTGGACTGAAATCTGCATCCTCTTCATCATCGGATTCTTCATCTTCATCCTTGTCACTATCTTCATCTTCCACCTCTTCATCATCAAGATCTTCATCATCCATTCCAGCTAGAACATTTTTATTTTTACTAATTTATGAATGGAAAAAAATGTTTTCTAAATTCTGGTTGAATAACAAGAAATGCACAGGAACAATATAACAGTAAAAAAAGATAAATTTTAAGTATCTTAAATACTTCTGAGGGTTCATTGGAGGAGAACTTCCTCATGGTAAATGATTTTCATTTCATACTTCTTTTAGATTAGATAAACCTAACAGATTACTATATTAAGTATATATAAAAGAGCTACTGAGCAAATCTAAAACATTCATCTTTTTGTACATACCGTGGTGCCTGCATAAACCATGTACCGTGCAAGCTGATAACCCCACAAGATCCGGAAAAAACCACAAATGCATCCCAAAAACTGTCCATACGGCTATATGATAAGGAAGACTGTTCCATAAGCAAGGTCTTAAAATAATGGAACTGAAGTATAATTAGTGTTGAGGAGTTGCTCAGAGGCAATTAAGTCAAGAGCATGCAGTATGTTGGTGTAAGTTTGGTATTAAGAAGGTAAGGTTAGGGTGAATTAGAGAGAAGACTAAGGAAACGATTTGCGTTTTGACATCAGGATGAAGCCGTTCGACCAAATATTAGAAGACAAGTTCACTGACACCAGGCAGTAGTAAGTATACACAAAAGAAACACATAATCACACAAATTTTCAGTGTCATTAGCACTTTCTTCAGGTGAGGAGGGAGAGGGAGGGATGAAGTGAGAGAGAGATAGAGATAGAGAGACTTACATGGCTTCCCCTATTGCTGGGTAGTTGGCTGTGGTGGGAGTTGTACATCCATAGAGCAACACTCAGGTATTGATGCAGCTTTTTTCAGTTGGTAGATATATGAAGTTTGCTGATGGGGAAGGGGTTGAGGGGAGGTGGTCTATCTTATGTTCAGATTAGGTGGATCACAGGATTTTGTTATCCATTGGTGTGCTAATTCCATCCTTCGAAGTTGGGAACTATTGGCATAGGAAGGAAGGGATCTGATAACTTTAGTAGTGTAACACTGATCAATATTTTGATTATGGAGAAGAGAATGGGCTGAGACAGGTTTTTCAGGATTTTGGACTTTGCAATCATGTCTATTGCCATTCATGTGTTTTCGAAGAGTTTCACTGGTAAGGCCGATATATTGGGCAGGACAGTGCTGGCACTGGAGTTTCCACTGCCGTATTTGTGTAATTCATTTCCAATGTACATGTATGGGTGGGTCATTTCCACTGTACATGTATGGATGGGCCATTTCCACTGTGTGTGTATAAGTGGGCGGGTGGTTCATTTCTACTGTACGTGTCTGGGTGGGCGGGTGGGTAATTTCTACTGTACGTGTATGGGTGAGTCATTTCCACTGTACGTGTATGGGTGGGCAGGTGGGTCATTTCTACTCTACGTGTATGGATGAGTGGGTGGGTCATTTCCACTGAACGTGTATAGGTGGGTCATTTCCACTGTACGTGTATGGGTGGGCGGGTTGGTGAGTTCAACTGTTCATCAGAAAAAGGAATTTATTAATAGCACAACAGCCAGGGCAACTAAGGGATCTACAGTTTTACGTAGTTAACACCAATGGATAACAAAATCCCGTGACCCACCTAATCTGAACCACTTCCCCTCAACCCCTTACCCACCAGCAAACTTCATATATCTACCAAATGAAAAAAGCTGCATCAATAACTAAGTGTTGCTCTATGGATGTACAACCCCCACCACAGCCATCTACCCAGCAATAGTGGAAGCCATGTCGGAGTCCCTCCCTCTCTCTCTACTCACCTGGAGAAAGCGCCAGTGGCACTGAAAATTCATGTCATTATGTGATTCTTTTGAGTATGTTACTACTACTCTGGTGTTAGTGTAAAGTCACTTTGCTGATGTCCTATCTCTCCAATATACTAATTCCTGGCCTAGTGCCCTTTAACCTAACCTAAAATAGACCAAATATTAGAGTTTGTTCATGGGTAAAGGTACAAATCCTTTCAGCATCCGGCCAATACTAAGTAATTTGAATTTATAATGGTATTACGTCGACTACTTCAGTGAACAATTTTATTTTATATTCCTTTCAATTGCAAAAAGCATTAGTTGGGAGCTTCCCTTTAAAAACAGAGCTTAATGGCGGAACTCAAATTTCCTATATTTCTTTAATTCTTGACTTATGTTTTCATATTTCTTGCCACAAAATATACCATGAAAAGGCAACTAAACATAACAGATTCAGCCTTAAAATAACAGAAATGAAATTATAAGTTTTAAACCCAATTTCTATATTTATTCTAATTCGTGGGTCAAAGTAGTAATTGCCAAAAAAGTATTCTAAAAAACCTTTTTTCAGGTAAAAATCTCACCATCTGACATATCTGATTCTTCATCTGCTTCTGAATCTGATTCTTCTTCATCTTCATCACCTAGAATATATATTTTCATATTAGATTATATGATTAACACCACATCAACAAGGATATATTTCATGTTTTATTATTCACAATTCAAACTAGTAAACCTCACAATTGACTCGCAACCCCTCCCCCCCCTCCATTACAGATATTGCCTCTGAATACTCACAACCTATTTATTGTTAAATGTTTATACTTATTACGTTGTCAATGTTATTTGGATTTTTATAAATAAGCCAAAAGCTAGTGCTAACTATTATTTATATTTGCTTAAATATAAGTTAAAAGCTAAAACTTATCTATTAATATGTTACATCTACAAGTAGAAAATAAAACAAAATGAAACAGCAACACTAATGAAACATTACCTTGTCAAAAAATAAATCAGATGTTTTAAACAATCAAGTGATAAAGTGTACTGTCTGGGTGAAAATTCCCATAACCTATAGAAATGTATGAAGTCATCGAGGGAGGTGAAAAAAGCACTTAAGTAAAGAATTATAAAATCTACTATAACATCAGATACCATTTAGAATATTCTTAAAGAATGTTGTTTTTGATTGAACAGATTTTTGTAATACAGATGTTACAACATGGCTTGCTAAATATTGCTCTATACTGTTCTCAGTTTCACTGGTGATCCACTGCCTGAAACTGTAAATCGATCATTACATCTATTGTACCACCACTTATCTATGTACAATTCCTCACTAAAATCTTCTTTCAAGTACAACACAGCCTTTCAACTCTTGTCTGGAGGTTTCTTAAGTCAATATCAATATCAAATATTTTCCATTTTTTTAAGGGTGAGAAATTTGATTTCATATTATTCTTAACTCGTGTAAAGGAAGCAATAAAAGAGTAATTTCATACAATACTTCCAAAGCAGCCACTTTTTTAATCTATCACTAAGGATAACAGCATAAGAAACATTTGCACCAGTATGGAGAAACTAGGAGACAAAAATAACCATACAAAGTATATGTGTTTGATAAATTATTAATTACTGAAACAAGATATCTCTAGGGCAAGATATGTTGAACCTAATCTGCCCATATGAACTCAGAAATAATATAAATTTAATTATTCTTTACAAATGCAAATATGGTTCATGCCTTGCATTGCAGATCCACGTTTGGGACAGTTCAGTTTTGAAAATTACAAAACTTGCATATGAATTCAGGCTCTCATAGTCAAAACAATAATCATTAACAGGGGCTTATGCTTACTTGGACTGACATAAATGTGTTTTCTATAATGTCCTACCTTTCATGACCAATTGTTGTAACCTAGCTGAAAATAATATGAACATAATTTTTCAGTTATTTTCCTCTAACTAATCAATTCTTACCAGCTTCAGCTTTTTTCTTTTTAGGCGGCACTTCCGGTGGTCCGTCAGGTTTTCTCTTCACTTTTTTCCCCTTCTCTGAACTTGGCGGTTGCGACCATCCTGTAATTAAATCTTTATTTATAAGATTGCAACTTCTTCATTGTTTTAAAAGCATGTTATTATAGATGTTAACTAAGTATTATAGATACATGGTTAATAATCTACATTTATAACTAAAGAAATTTATCACATATGTTTATGTCCACAGAAAATATTTTAAAAACCTGAAGTGTGTGTATGTATCAGCGTGTGTTTGAATGTACAGGATTACTGTAGTTTTTGTATCAGATTATTTTATTGTAGGATTAGATTTTTTGTACATAAATTAAATAATCTTTACATACAGCATATACTGTGTATTATGATAAGGAATTTTATGTTTCAGTAAACTAAACATGATTAGGAATGTGTCGATACCAAAAGTAGAATCTCGATACCATTGATGCTTAACCGGCGTCATTTCTATTTGCAGGTCTCGTTGCTTATAAACGATCAAGTTGGAAACTGAAAAAATTTTCAAAATAATAAAATAAGTTTTTTTCATATTGTATAAAATTTAAAAATGCATTTATTGAACTATCACAGACAAAATAAAAATGTACAAATTCTAGTTAATTTGTGAAAATATCACAGACAATATTATCGTCTGATATACTGTATTTTAACTGACTCTTTCAATACTAATGTTGACTGCTGGCCTTTGAAGTTCAAATCAACTACTAAATAATATAGTTAGATGCAAAAACATAATATCCTGGTTGTAAATAAATTAAAACTTGCTGGAAGGTTATTATTTTTTTTAAATTAAGTTACAAACATTTTAAAATACTTTTAGTAAACCTTTAAAATCCCGCCACCGCCGGGTGCTGCGGCGATAACACATCGTGCTGAGTTCGCGCCATTTTCACTAATATTTATTTATTTATCCACGGAATTTCATGAAACAATCTCAGTAATCTTCGAGACAGTTTGGCATGGTATTAAAACATGTTTATTTTATTATGCGTCAGATTTGGGACAGATAATTTCTGGTATTGTTTATATACTCATCTGTCATTTGTAAACACGAAATGAAGGAGCGATCATGTATACCAAGCGAAAAAGAAATTAACGAATCTTTCAATGCAGATTGTTTCAGTGCTTTATCTGAGTGTAGTGATGACAGTGAACATGTAGAAGACTTATTGGTCTTGTCTGCCAAATTGGTGGTGTTAGTTTAATGAAACATTCAATATTTCATAACATAAAGTTAACAGGTGTGAGGGAGAGTTCTGCAGGTTCACGAAAATGGATACTGCAGGTTCCACAGTAATTTGGATACTTTGGATGAACTCCCAACTGCAAAATGCTTCTTTTCAGCGCTTCGCAATCTTTTTTTTGTAAAAATCATAAAAAATACTAAATATGCTCCTAATGTCAATTTTATCATTTGAATTTTCTTCTTAACCCTTTCGATGCCGCTGTCCGATATATCGGACAGCGGTAGTTATCCTAAAAATGCCGCGGTCCGATATTTCAGACCGCTCGTAATTTTTTTTTTTTCGATAAGGCATTTTCGTTAATATGCAACATATACGGTACCAATCTGTTGAGAATTGATTATAGTACTCAGAAAAAGTGTTTTAAACATCTTTGAAATATGCGTTTGTTTACCTTAGAATTTTAACTTTTGTGGTCTGTAATTGTTTAATCCCGGTTACTGTTGCTAGAAGTTGTTTGTGTCAAGTTGTGTTCGTGCCGTTCGAGGTTAAGTTTCATTTTTTTTTCTTGCTTTTTGTAGTTTATTTATTATAAATAACTGTAAAATGAGTACGAGACGTCGAGATACATCTCCAGTGAGTGAAAACACTCTTAAGAACAATGTGACTGCTAGTGGGATTATGCTCATAGACAATGACGTGACTGATAGTTTCGTGAACGAAATTGAATCGTCTTCCTCTGAGGATGATTTGTTATCTGAAGATGACAATGACAACATCTTTGGAGATGACGCAGATGAGGATCCGAATTATATTCCTTCGGAAACAGAAGTGTCAGATGAGGAATTGGATATCAATGCGCCCAGTACTTCGACAGCTCCGCCGCCACCTAGGCCTAGACCAAGAGGTAGGCCTAGACCAAGAGGTAGGCCTAGAGTTCCATTATTCGATAACTTAGAGCAAAATAATGATGATGATGATAACGTAAATGATGATAATGATGATGTTGGACCGGTATGGAACAATGTTGATGAAGGGAATGATCCAGGCTTTCAACATTCATTTGTTTACACTGAGAATCCAGGCCCTAAACATTGCCCTAGGCCTACTGCTGATCCTATAGAATATTTTTATATGTTTTTCACGGTAAATTTATTGACACATTTTGTTGATATGACCAACAGATATGCTAGACAGTATATTAGATCTCATCCTAACCTTTCTCCTGGGTCAAGGGCTTTAGAGTGGAAACCAGTTACATTGAACGAAATGAAGGGGTTTATAGCAACACTTCTAAACATGGGATTTATAGTGAAACCAACAATTGCTTGTTACTGGTCAACATCTGATGAATTAGAAACTCCCTGGTTTAGGAAGATGTTTAGCAGGAATAGATTTCAAATGTTATTGCAATTCTTCCACATTGTGGATAACAGAAATCTTGCAACTCCTGGGCATCCCGACTATGACCCCTGCGATAAATTTTCCTATCTAGTTGAACATGCAAATTTGGTTTTCAGACGGCATTACACTCCTCACAGAGAACTTTGTGTCGATGAGTCTCATTGGTACAAAGAGCCACACAAAGCTGACCCAATACCTCCCAAATAAGCATCACCACAGGTGGAGCATTAAACTTTGGATGCTCTGTGATAGTGACAAAGTACTGCTTAGGGTTTAGTGTTTACAAAGGAAAAAGTAATGAGGCTAATGAACATGGTTTAGCTTACAATGTTGTGACAAAGCTTTTGTCACTAGGCCCTTACCTCAATAAAGGGTTTTCGCTTTTTGTTGACAATTTCTTCATGTCGCTGCCCTTAGCCACATACTTATACAGCAAACAAACATTTATAACTGGCACTATGAGGAGGAATAGGAAAGGAATACTACTGGAAATGAAAGGTAAATTTCAAGTTGGACAAAAGTTGTATATGAGGAGTGATGAGAAGGTTATACTAGCATACAGAGAGAAGGCCTCTCAAAAGAATCCTGTAATTTTGTTGAGTACAAAGGGTAAAGCTTGCAGTATAGAAAAACAAAAGAGACTTTGTGGTGGGGATAATGTAGGCCTAGTATCAAAACCTGAAATAATTGACTACTATAACAGATTTATGGGAGGTGTAGATCATACAGATCAAATGTTGTTTGTATGTATACTCGATGAGAGGAGAACGGTCAAATATTGGAAGAAGGTGGTCTTGAATGTTTTCAGCCGTATGATATTGAATTTATATATTATTTATAAGGAAAATAATAATGGCAAGGACTTGACAAGAATGGAGTTTACTCAATCAATAATAAGAAGCTTGAAAGAGGAATGGCTTGCTGAAAAAAATCCCCAGCAACCTGTGGCAAGACCAGGACCAGGAGGTGATGCAGATCCGCAACAGCCTGCTTTTGGACTAGTAATGTTGGAAGGCAAAAAAGAAAGAAATTGTTGTGTGTGCACTCCAGAAAGCAAGGCAGCTGGAGGAAAAAGAAAGAAATCCAGAACCATTTGTGTAAAGTGCCAAAAAGGAGTCCACGGAGTGTGTTTTGGGCGCCATAAGTGTTGAACTTCCCGGCAGATAAAAGTGTAAACAATTTTTTTTTGTAAATAGTTTTTTATAATCCTTTATAGATAGTGTTATCTTTCATAATTTTACATTAGAACTCATAAGTGCAATTTATATCAGTGTTATTTATTCATGTTTTATGTTTTGTGTAATAAGCGCTCAAGTGTGACAAATATGTGATTTTGTACTGTCGAACAAAAATTACGATAAATCCTGGGATTTTCAAGGTAAGACTTTGAAATTTGGTATGCATGTTAGTGATTAAAAATTTTTTTTAATTTTTAAAAAAAGTTGATTTTACAAATTAAAACCAATATTTTATTTAAGAAAATATATAAGTAGTAAAAAGAGCATTTCAAAACAAGAAAAACCAAAAAATAATTATGAAAATATATTGAAAAATAACAAAGTTAGAACAAAATATCGTAAACTATGCATATTCACTAAAAATAGCCCCGGCATTTCTAGCATACCAAGGGAAAAAATGCCCGGCATCGAAAGGGTTAAGAACTGTATTTTCACATACTACCATCAAAACTTACAAAAATTCTCTAGAAAAGATTTTAAAAATGTTAAACTTTGTACGTTAATTATAACTTATAACCCTCCTTGAGAGCACTAACAAATTTTTGTAAATAATTCCAAGATAGCCAAATTGCTTATTATTTTGTGCACTATGGTAAAATGTTGTTATACTTTATATAAATTACTAGTTGTTTATTTATTTATTTATTTTTTGAATTGTTTGTTTATCCTTTACATAAAACGCAAAAATGAAAAATGTGCAAAGTTACAGTATTGTAGATGATCAAATAGTATATGTAAAAATTCTAAAAAATACGATTGAATAGACAAGAAACAGTTGTCTATATGCACTTTTCAAATAAAAGTTTGGTATTAAAATAAAAATTAATATGCATAATACATCAATACCAATACAGAAACAGCTATCAGCAACTGAACTCACAATTGCTATACTTTTATTAAGTTCGGTAGTGTAGCTTTAACCCTTTCCACTCCAATTACTGGGAACCCAGTTTCCCTATCAGCTCCATTTACTTTTAAGCAAAGATTGCCTACTACATTTGTTCAGTGGGAAAAACATATATCTGATAGTTCCAAAAAGCTGATGTATTTTTTCTTTGTTTCTTCTATGACTAAAGTATAGATTAATATAAAATAAAACATATATTTTTATTTTCCAAATTTTTTAATTATATATATTTATTGGAACAAAATTGAATTTCTAACAAAAAAAACGGATACAAGAAGAATTTTTGAAAAATTTTAAATAGGAAGAATAGTATTTGTTTGTTTTTTGTTGTTTGTATCCTTACAAACAAAAAAAAATTCATTTTCAAATATTTTGGACTAAATTATACATAAAAAAAATATATAATTCTAAAACCAAATTTTTTTGAAAAACAACATTTTTACCAAAAAAATTATTTTCACTGCAACTAGTAAACAATTGCTCCATAAATTTTATTTTATTGCTTAGCAACAGTCAAAAGGTACATAATTTAGACCAAATTTGTAAGTTTAACCCAGAAACTGGCAGTCGTCGATTTAGCGACGACAGGAGCCGTAACTCAAGTGGCAGTCGTCGATTTGTAGACGACACGACAGCACTCGGCATTACACTTATATAGTACTGTTATCGTTGATTTCCGATATAATCACGGTAGCGGTGGATAGATGAACATTCAATCTATCGATGTTATAATGTCTTTTCTTTACTCGATGACGTTTTCATTATCTTGTTCTTCTCACAGCTGTTTTCACTTCTTGTTTCCTTTCTGTTGCAGTCACTGTCGGTAGATCGTTTTGGTTGTCAAGGAAGTGATTATTGTTTACGTGTTTTATTTGTGTAAATGATAATATAAGTTCTTTTATAATGTGCCAATGATATTAGGAGTGTATTTGAAATGAAAAAGGTTATATTTATGAGGTGATTTATAAATATTTATTCTATTTACAAAACATAACAATTATTATTATTATATTATATTGTTATTGTTATATAATAATTGTATTTTACTCTCTATTTGTTATTACAATAGGCCCTACAAGTTTATTTATTGATCTGGAGTTATAACATTATTTTTTCTGTTTTATACTACCTTTACCAACAAATTGACAATTTTACGGTTTGCGCATGGTCGTAAATTTTGATTTTTTTTACATAATTTATAAAAAAATCTCTATAAAATTATATATTTTTCAAAACTAGACAAAATTTGCTACAAAATGGTCATCTTACAATGGCCATTTTCATTTAGCATCACTGTCTCCAAGGTATGGTCCCACCCATTTTTCAGTATGTAAAAACACATTTATATGTACATATACCATAATAAAAATTTTATAGTTCAATATTTTCACATAAAACTTATACCATCTTATTGCCTGTAATTTACTGAAAAAAACAATATATAACACTATATATTTGATAAAATATTTATTTTAAAAATAAGAAAATGTAATATCCTTGCGCGACCTTCAAAAATAACCTGCCATTTAGGCCAAAAAGGCCTGCCAGTTCCTGGGTTAAGCTTTTTTCAATAATTCAAAACATGTTATCAGCTAAAAATATAAACAGACAAAATCTAATAGCCTACTTGCAACGCTCTTTCATTTTCATACCGGTTACACATAGGCCTACGGTAAAAATACTTATGAACATACAGGAAATGTAAAAGATGAAAAGAAATGTTTTAGGCACATAACTAGTTGGATAATAAATCCTCGTCAAATAGTAAGCTGGTAATACCGTCATCACTGAGGTTCGAAATCGAAACTATTCTGTCGCCACTTCCATCATTTGGTAGAATACTACTGCCGTCGTCTTCACCCATTTTATTCGACAGGAATCATCGTCGTAAAATAAAAATATTATGAATAAACAGTAAAACAACAACGATAACCTAGCAACAACAATGCGTTTTATAAGCTCATTACGAACGATAACATATGACGGAACAAAGTGAGTGCAGATAGCTGTTGCAGTCAGCCAGCTGTTTACGGAGCAGCCACAGACGACAAACATTACATTTTCTGAGGTTTGTTTACCGATACTAAACTCAAACGGTTCCGAAAAAATTCTACAGATAGCAGCTCATATCAAACAACAACCCTAGCGGTCAATAATGTAACTACGTCAGTCTAAATACAATCATAGAACGTTTTTATAGAGACGTCGGGCCCGGCCCGACATTGGAGTTAGTGCGGTAAGTTGCGTGGCGGGGCTGCCCCGCCACTTGAGTGGAAAGGGTTAATGCCTCTTGCAACATAGTACAAGAGTATCTTTTATTGAGCATGGAATGAATACCTCGGTAATGTAGAGAAGCAGTTCATTAAAGCCTAAGTACTGTGATACAATACTACAACTCACTTGACCTAACAGGACAATAGCTGATCCAACATAAACTGCCAGCAGAAACTGAACCACACACAGTAAGAGATTGTGCTTGATGGATAACAGAATTTGACAAAAATGTGCCGTCACTGTGATCTATCTGTACCTCAGTTAAATAACAATAAAAGAAAATGTAAAATACTGGATGTGGGTGGTTTTTTTTTATTTACTTTCATATAACTCCTGATAACAGATTATAAATCCACATAAAAGAATATCTTCTTTGGTTTTATAATCTTGACAAGTTTTATGTCATAAGGTGAAATCTTTTTTTCAAAAAGCTTCTCAATTAATTATTATTTGAACTTGAACGTCCGTTTCCTTTAAAGCAAACAAATTCTAATAATTTTCAGCTAGAAGAGCTTAGAGAATCATGCATATTAATTGATTTAAATGTTATGTACAAAACATTGTTTAAATCTGAGAGAGAAATCTTTATAGTATTTTTAAAATTTAATTACATTACTACTATCATTTACCTGATTCTTCCTCCTCTTCTGATTCCTCATCACCCAACATACCAGATATATCATCTTCCTCATCTGGTAATAAGTATCCTGACAAAAAACACATAATTAATAACAATAAATGGTACCACGTATAACTGGTACAATCTTTCTCCCTTTCCCTTTGTTATACCGGATTGTTTACTAAAAACAGATATTCAATTAATTACATTTCTAAGGAATGTTGCAGATGAAACACTTGTTTTATTTAAATAAAAGTATGGAAAAAAATAATCTTCAAAAACAGCTGTTCAATTAATCACATAGCCAGATTTTAGGTAAACAACCTGCAACAACTTGAATTGTGGCTTCCGGCCTCCAGCCCCAACTTAGTAGGGTGGTAACTAAAAAATTAAATAAAATATATACAATTTTTTTAGGTACAATTTTCATCTTTACTGAACATTTAATCAAATCAGTTAAAATAAAGCTTGAAAATTTCACTTTTTTTATGTTTATGTCCATAATAAATGTTACAACTAAAAAACTATTAAAGTTATAGACATGCAGTTTTTACTAAAATGTTTTAAATTCTAATTTACATATTTCCTGAAAATATAATCAATATTGTTAGAGCTGTTTTTGAGTAAATTCCATTTTGTATATTTTTGCCCATAAAAATTAAAAAAAAAAACTAAAATTTCAAAAAGGTGAAAAAAATGGTCTGGAGATATTGGCTACAAACCAAATTTCATGAAAATCTATATATCCGTTTGGTCGCCAGTGAAGTGCACATACACACACACAGACTGACATCAACATTAAAAAAAAAAAAAACACTTTGAGTTCAGGGAGCCTAAAATGGATCTTTAGACCAACTTCTTCTAAAAAAATTTTTTTACGGTCACAATACTTTCTCTATTGTAACGCATATAGGAGAAAGTAAAAATATAGAAGAACAACAATTTGTATTAATTAATCTCTTTTCTTATTTGTAAAATAATTTATATAATCCAAGACATATTGAAATAAAATTCCTGATAGTGAATTTTGCAAGGGGTGGTGAACATGAAAGTTTTGTTTTTATTTTTAATCTGTTTATCAAGCGTCTCTAATTAAGACTGACCTTTACACAGAGAATATATGTCAGGATTACAAAAAAAAAAAAAATAGCGTTCAACTAACATTAACTTGTACATTTAGTTACTGTATTACTAAGCAATAAGCAGTAACTTATTATCATTGTTGATTATTGATAAGTAATCAAAAAACTACATTTCATACAACCGTTTACAGCTAGACTCACCCAATCACCTTAACCCACTGCCTCATGTAGGCCTACATCAAATCTAGCCAACCAAAGGAGTTGTTTGATACTTAGCACACGTGAATCTTACACAAAAGCAACCGACAGAAAAATCTTGAAGAGAGTATTTGTTATTTTTACTATGCTGTACAAATTATAATAGCAGATGTAAATTTTAAACTGTGGGTAGAACTATTTTGAACTAGGTGGGAGCACTTTTAGGTTGGTTTTTTAGAACATCCAAAACAAGAGTTAACGTTAGCTTGTTATTGGCATTTATGATAGTCTGTTTGCATTTTGTTAGCTCTTTTTAGCTACAGTTTTTTAAAAACTATTGAAAGCCGAGTGTTTGAAAATAAAATTTGAAGATGCATTGATGGTCCAATAAAAAATTATGGAATTTGGAGGATTCGAACCAACTAAGAGCTAAGAGAACCATTTAAAGACCCCCGACTTAGTAGCACAAATCAAAAGTAAAAGATTGGCAGGTCATGTGTAGAGAAAAAAACAGAACACAAAGATAAAGGCGGTGTCAGATAGTCTACAAAGAAGAAATAGACCTTTGCGTCGGCCACGGCTCTGTTGGAAGGACCAAAGTGGAAAGGACATGAGAATAATGGGATCAGAAGTTGGCTGGATGCAAGACCGAGAAATGGAGGAAATTGTTGGCGAGACCAAAAACTTAAGGTTTGAGTTGCCCAATAGGTAAGCTATTTACATCTTGTATCACTTTACATTAAATATGATATTTTTCCAGTAAACCCTGTCCGCAATTAGAAAACCAATATAACTTGTAATGGCAGCATCTCTAAATAATATCCTGTTACTATAAGGTCTTTAGAACTAAAATATAATAAGTAGATTATATATTTCAGTAACTTAAAACATTTGATGATAACATGAAATAAATAAATAGGCCTAGTGTATAAGATAATTTGAATAAGATAATTGTTGTTACTTAAATCAGACCCCATTAGCTGTTTTAGGAAGGTCACCTGGTTCCATCATGCAAGCTAATTTATAATAGCAAGATCAACAATTGGAGAATAAGAATCAACTAGCAGTCAAGATAATTATTTAGCACAACAAGTTAAAGTCAATAAAAAAAGTATTTGTTTTAGATCCTATAGCTAGCAATAATCATTTATCCAAGAATAAAACCACAGTATGAACAGTGTATGATATACAATTTACCTGTAAGATGTATTTTGCCATGACCTCTGCACTCAAAGGTTAAGCGGTCCCCAGTCATAAAATTGAGGTCCAGGGTTTCCTGCAAGATACCCCTCTGCTTGCACAAATTACATAGCAGAGCTTCAGATCCTTCAGTTTCCAGAATAACACTGATAATCTCATTTTCTAAAAAAATAAGTCATACAACAGATAACAAAAATTAAACTTCAATAACAACTTGAGTGTATTCAACACACCTTTAAGAGTGTGGAAATATAATTATCTGTCTAATACTTGATAGTTGACATTTTATATAGGTTGCATTATTCTAGTTTCTCTCAATGGGAATTTACTGTGCACAGTGTTGTAAATACGAAGTCTAGTTTTGTACAACTTTCATTTCTCAAAAACTTTAACCCTTTCCCCTCAGATGGCCAACCCAGTTGGACATCACGATTTTGCCACCAGCTCGGCGAGTGTTCGTCTAAATGTGTCTTCTGAGATTGAGTGTCCAACTCTGGTGGACACTACTATGTTCACGCTCAGATCGGGTAAGTTTTAGTTGCGTTGACCGCTGGGATCGGCTGTCCAACTGTGATGGCCGGCAATGATTTTCCTACGCACTCGGATGTCCAACTCTGTTGGACACGACATATGTTTTTGTATTTTAGATATAACTTGTTTGAGCATTATTTTAAAATGTTTAACAGCTGTTTAAATATGTCAGGATTATATTCAACCAGCTGGTATCATCCGTTTCTGTTTCTGCTTTGTGTAGATATTCTGATTGTATGTCAGAAATTGGCTGTGAGACTAAGCTATATCTCGATTTTATCCTCATGCATCTTGGGTGTTATTAATTATTGTATTTTGTTGAAAAATACTGTATGTAATTTAAATAATAATTATTTAGTTTGTGTTTTAGTAACCAGGTTTTTCTCCTGGCATATTTTTCGAAAAGTATCACCCAGCAACATTTAAAAAATGATTTATTTCAAAACTAAATATTACAAAACTTGTAATTCCATAATTGTATGTTTCATTAATTAAAACTTTTTATTTTAACCAAAATTGTTTTTACTTTAAAACCAGACAATAAATATTTGTAAGATGCATGATACTCGTATATAGAGATTATGAGACTGCTGAGAAGCCGCTAATATGGCAATTATTTTACATTATAACTGATTATACTTACATGTGACTTATATAAAGTAAGTCTAGACATTTCAATTATCAGCTAAAAATAGAAAAATAGTAATTTAAAATAAATAATAATGGTGAAAATATTTTAAAACTTATTTTTCATTACTCAAAATGTTCATTGTTTTTCAATCGTATTTAAAAATATATTACATTAATAATATAATAAGAAAACTACACCACGTAATGCTCCATAATTTAAATATTCAATACAAATATTCAGATCAACATTAAAATAAATACATATTATTTAAACTTTAAAAATTAGGTGCAATCACAATAAGTCTGAATGATTTAAAATGAGTTTCGACCTGGTAAGAACTAGAGTGACATGGCTGCCAATCTTGTAAACAAAGCAGCCATGGCCAACCCAGTTGGCCATCCGACCTTACGGGTCACTAGCAGGCGTTCGAATGCCAAGCTAATGTAGAAACATGTGTGGCCAACTGTAATGGACACCTGATCTGAGCGAACATTTTTTTTTAACAGACAGTTCCGAGGGGAAAGGGTTAAAGAATTCAACCATGTGGCCATGAACATGACAACAATTACACAAGAATTTATCTGTCATAAATCTGGAGTTGAAATTTTATCACAATTACTGTACCATACTATACAGGCTGTGTCACATATATTTAAAAAGAAATATAGCAGACAGTAAATCATAGTTACTTTATTGTGTTTGATGGTTTGGCTGTCATGAATGGTTTCAAGAGCTCATGAAGGGATATAAAGAAGTAAAAAAGTCACTACAGGCTTATTGAGTACTCCCTATGAGGAGACGTTGTACGGAATCAATTCAAGAATTATCTATTCTCTAAAATCTTTCTAAGAGAAAAAAAAGTATGACTACAAAGAATGACTACCACCACAGAATATAGACAGATACAGAAGCTCCACGGTATAGGAAATAATGAAACGGGCAGTTCGTGGTATTTCTCAAAATGAAGGCGTTGAGACGGTCGCTAACTGGCGCGGCGTTGCCAGATCATAGTGCGGGATTCCCGTTTTCTCACAGTGGAGGGAGGAATACAGAATGGACAGACAACTCCAACCGACAGTCAGACAGGGCACTGAGGGCAAGGCCTAGAATACCCCCGCTTACGTTCACTGAGTTGCATTCACTCCGCGTATTTTGACCCTATACATCCTCTTGTTTGAATTTTAGCCAAATTCTTCTGGTACATAAGTTATACGTTGAGCAAATGATACCTAATTTATGCACTTCTAAATAAAGAGGATTGTTTAATTGTATTCTTAATTAACAATTTTATGAAAGATTTATGATAATTTATCAAATTAAATGATGAAACAATTAATTTTTTAAGGAAGATAAAATAACGATGGATGATAAGAAAACCAAGATTTTTATTCTGCAGTTAGCTTGGGCATTGTCAGTGATATTACACCACGAGGAACTATAAAATATAACATATAATTTAGACATACATACTGTACAGAATTTATTCACCACAATTTCTCAATACATCCCTCTCATAAGCTCATTATTTTTATTCATGTTTATTAGGGATTACTATTTTTAAACCTTTTAATTTGCCAAATTGATTGATTTTTTTAATTATTTTATACCGACTGGATATCATCAATGTTTATAGTTACTATATACTGTACCTGAGCAGATACAGAGACAAGCAAATTGTATTGATAGCACATGCTTATAAGGATCCTTGAAACATATAATTAGAAGTTATACTTTTAACTATCGATACATTTATGAACTATTTACATTAATAAACATTTGATTAAACCTAAAGACAAAACATAAATTGTTACATAAATACGCCCTAAAAGTGTTATACAATTCAAAATAAATACTGTAAACACATAGTAAACATATAGACTATTTTAAAAATTATATCTTATCACCAAAATTTCTCATATCTCGATCTTTCATAACCACATTATTTTTATTCACCTTACTCAACCCTCTATTTTCTACATCCCTTTTCACATTTTTAAACCTTTCAATTTGGCCAATTTAATAGGGTGCTTATTACTGCTTGTAGATACTTTAAAGTGGACAGATTAAGAGACAAAAAAGGAATATTGGTGACACAGATAAAAGACTGATTTATATCCAAGTCTTTAGAACAGATAAAAGCCTTAAACACAATTACTAAGAGAAATTAAATTATCAAATTATGTATGGAAAAATAACCATACAAATTAGTTACTTCACAAGACAAAAGATTAAATTTGTTTGTCATGACATTCAAATGACCGCTACTCTGTAAAGGATAATCCTTTCCAAGTCCAGTTTGCGACAATTAATTCTCTTAAATAGACCTTTCATTGAATACCAAACTTGGCTTAGATTTAAGATGTTCGTTCAACTCCTCACGGGCCGTACCAGTGAAATGATGAAAAGTCACTAATGGTATGAAAAAGTAGGTTTTTTTGTGACCAAGATGATGTGCAAGATTTCACTTTTATATGTTAAGTCATATATAAGCTGTGACAGCGTTTATATATTTTTTTCACCTTGTATGCACGCTATGTACATGTTGCCGACGTTTCAAGTGCATTGCAGTTTCATCTTCAGTGCAACACACTCTGTTACTAGATCCACAGAGTATATGTAATGTACCTGGTGATGAGTTTGTCGCCCTGAAGATGAGAGCTGCAATGCACTCGAAACGTCGGCAACATCTAATTAGTGTACATAGCAATCAAACACGGTCCTACCCGGATTATGATAATGTAAATAGTTTGGTCTAACGTGGTGTTTATATCAAACTGGTTTCACTTATTCATTTTAACGATTAGTCACCAAATATGAATGTGGGTATACTTTTGCTGCAGGAAATGAATCGCATAGATTAGTGAAGTAAGGTGTGTGAATGGTGTGCGACTGCAGCGTTCGTCACATTCACTCCGTGAACGCTGATAGCGCTACCATAAGGTTGAAGACGGGCTTTGCTAAACACTTTAACATTTTAATTTAATATTTTTCAGTTTACTCATGGCATTGTTACAGTTTTAGACAATAGAAGATAATTGACAATGCGGGGACAAGACGCAGGAGACGTTTGATTAATTTATATTAACACATGGCACAAATGGCTCGAGGAAAATAATCTAGGCCTAAATGATGTGTAATATTTAAAAACATTCTTTCACTTACCACAGTTCTCCACGTACACTTGTGATAGGTGTTTTGAGAACCTTAACATCCGCAGTGATTCTATTTGTGTAAATTTTTAAACTTCCTCTAACACAAACTGTCGTAGTCTTTCTTTCTCTCCATTAAAACACTAAGTTATAACAAGACACAATGATAAAATAACCGAAACCAAACCAATTTTATTCAGAAACTAGGGGACACCCCTGCCCGCTTCGCATGCCAACCCCGACGTCACTCGCTGTGCTCGTCAGATATGGGTCACCTGCGGCCTCGTGGGGGAGCTCGGCCTTCGGCCACGCCAAGACGCTCTGCTACAGGCCTCGCGGGGGAAGGTTCGGCTCGCGGTCTCACCAAGACACTCTGCTACAGTCCCATTTGAGGAAGTGGGGAGGAGGACAAGTCTGACACTCAGTTCTCTTCCCTACACAACATCCGAACCTTGACTACCATCCAACATGAACACCTCATACGTCTCTAGTAGTGTCCACGTCGATGGCAACCATTGTGCGGACGCCGTATCGGTATTAAGAGGACCGAGCATGGAACCTATCGCCTTCAATATCCCAAACACTTTGTCCCCATTCTAGATTTATGTTCCTTTAAACATTTTTTACCCATTTAAAACTGTAAAAAATAATAGTAATAATCCAAAACCTAATTTTTTCTTAAACTAGGGGATACCACAGCACGCAAAGTGTGCAAAACCCCGTTACTGGCTACGCTCATTTCACTCATTCGTGTAATTTTGTTATTCTTCTTCGTATTACATGCTTAACATTGTTTCAATACACTGTTAAAAAATAACCTCTTATGTCAACTGTGCAACAGTGTGCTTGATTATGGTGCACGTCATAAGCTTTCTCATTGTTAAGGTAACAATGATTTGCTAGTATTGGGATATTAGTTATCTGCCTTAATTTAGATTTTTGAGAAAAACAGTTGACAAATTCCCTCTTAGTATATGTCTATAGCCTATAATGAACGTTTATAGCAAATTTCGTGATCTTATGATTTTTGAGAATTTGTGATTAGTCAGTGTTGTTTGGCTTTAATAATAGTTATAGAAATCATCTCCCTAGCCACGATAAAATTGGAAAACATTTGTTCTTTGTAATAGGATTATTTATGTTTTATATTTATCTAATTTTCAGTTAGACAAGTTTTGAGCGAAAATAGCACCCTACTGATGAATACCTGAAGAAACGTTTAAAATAATGTATTTTGTAAATAGTTGATTAAGCTACGTGTATGGAATTTTAGTCTGACAACGCCAATAAAATAATAAAGTATACAAAATAATTTTACTAACATTTATGTAGGCTATTATTTACAAATTTGCAAGTATTTATTATTATTATTATTACTATCTTAAATACATTCATGATAGTTAGCTTTTACACTTACTTTATCCATTTACACGGGCCATTACACGGGAAAAATATTTTTCCATATGTTTTATTTACTTATTTTTACTCGTGTGTACAAAATCTAGGTCTCACCAAGTTATGCAAAACTTGTCGGTGAAGACCTATAGTAAACAAGAGAAACAAAAACGTATTATAGGAAAGAATACCTGATTATTTTAATTTTTTTCTAGTAATTATTAAGATTGGGCGGTTTAGGGCAGGCACCGAATTAAACAAACAATAATTGTTAATAAAAAATGTTAATATGAATATTACGTTTTAACAGTAAAAGATGTACAATAATATTAAATTCCGCATATGCATCATTGTTAGACTGCTCGTGCCATACACGCGGGACTGTTGTAGTTGACTAGCCTGAGAGACCCGAGACGATACGTAGCGAGGGATTTCTCCCTGGCCGGCTGGGCCGGCCGGCCAGCCACAGTTTGGCAACCGCGCTTGGCCGGTTTTTACCACTAGCGCCGCGTATGATCTGGCCGGTGAGTTAAGCGATCTCGCGTTTCAAAATTTAGCATTGCGTGGGGCTTCTGTATCTGTCTATATTCTGTGCTACCACACAAATGTTAAATGATTGCTTTGCATATTAGTGCATTAAGTGATGAGCAATGATTTATTCTATCACCAGATATAAAAGAAAAATATTTTGTTTTAACCTGGAATCTTTGTGGATTTAACTTAACTCCATTTGTATATGCTGAAAATTAATGAGATGGTGGATTTTCTCTACAGATAATATTTCCTATGAAAACTGCGGGGAAACAAGAAATGTTTTTGTGAACTGATTGCAGAGCATGGTTGAAAGCATTTAGAGTACGCTTCATATCATTGTGAGCCTGAGTATTTCGCCAGTGTTGCCAGATCTTCTCGTGTACAATTAAAAACACATATATGGTTTGCTATGTCGTTATTCACCAAAGACAGTGGGATTTAAATATGAGATTTGGTTGTATAGCCATTAATGGCAGAATCAATCAGCTGATTTCAGCAACAGTAGCGACGAAGTCCCATTCAATAAAGATTGGCTGATTTTGTAGTTCAGCATTCACCTTTTATTACCAAAGTAGATTTACGGAAAGCAAGGTTATCAGTTAATGCAAGGTGTATAGTTACCAATAATGCTTGTTTACCTTTGTTTCAACTACTTGGAAATATATTAAAAATTTTATTCTCACATCTCATAATTCTTTTGAAATGTGTGGTTCTATAAATAGTAATTTAATTTTGTGATTGGATTTCAGCTAAATGGGTCAACTAAATTCATTATGATGAAACACAAATTGCTTATTATATGATTGCTTATGATATTTTTAAATACTATGGTTATTTTTAGTTTAAGTTGTTTAAACGAATCTGACTTATTTAGTATCTAAATGTCCTTCAAACATTTAGCTTACCTACTATTCATAACTAATTATCGCCTAAAATTTTTACCATACCGAGCTTTGTGAATGTATAAAATAAATTAATTCGTTAATTTTAAATTAAGCAAAAAAACATATAATTACTTAATTTTATAGTAACTCCAGTAATAAATTTAGAGAGACAGAGATCAAATTTATTTACAATCTTACACATTGAAACATTGTCAAATTTACAAAACATACATAAACCAAGTCTTTCTTTCTAGATTTATGAGGTACAACAGTTAAGGTATTCATCCACACTATAGAACGGACGATGCAGCAGGTAGTGGTTGAGTGCATGCTTCAATTCCTCGGATCTGGAGCTCTTTATTTCCTCAGGCAGCAGGTAAAAGTTTAGTCCCAGTGTATGGTTTCCGCTCAAATCTTCTGGTGTTATGTGCCGGGAGCTTAAAATCATGAGCACGGCGCGTGTGTGGTGATGAACATCCTCATTGCGCTGTGGACATAATGAGTAAGCAAAGGAGACAACTTCAAGGATATATGCGTTTACCACCGTTTGGATTGTCCACTCCAAAAATGCTCTTCTGCAGCTCTATCCAGTCCAAATCAACCATTACACGTACTGATATTTTCTGAAAATCCAACACGCGATTCATATTCTGCTTACACATGGCACGCAGAGAAGAATCCCATACCTAATGTGGCTGTCAATCAGAGCGTAAACCCCTATTTTTACTGCTTTAATCGTGCTGACTGCTTGTACACGCCCAGAGCGAAGATGCTGCTGCTCTATTTCTTGCAGAGTCCGTCAATGTGCTCCTCCCATTTAAGTTCGCAATCCAAAATTAGACCAAGATGTTTTATAGAGTCGACACTCAGGAGATTGGGAAATTCTGAAATTTCTTCTTTCATCCTGCACATGTTAAGCTGTCTGAGTTTTCATTTAATAATAAATCATTCTTACTACAGTATTCCGCAGCCATGTAGGCTTTTTTTTTTGCTGGCGAATGGCTTTGGAGGGCTTCAACTTGCTGGAAAAGGAACCCAAACATAGGCTTAGATTGACGTTGTGAACTAGAGGTGTAAATAGTTCAAGTTGACAGTATTTTACTATCCTTGAAGAGAACTCATCCAGGCCAGAGGAGCTCTTGTTCTTCATTACTGTAATTAATTTCCTTTGTTCATTTTCAGATGTTGGTGCTAAGTTTTTCAATGGAAAAACAATCTCAGGTGCCTCTGATAAGACTTTGGGGTTTTCAGTTTGAATATTCTTCAGAATTTCGTCGGCTATAGATATGAAATAGCTATTAAATGCATTGGCGAGTTATATAAAATCATCAACGCTTTGAGTAAAATTTTAGCTTTTAGTTTCTTGTTTTCTTCGAAAACTACATTGCCGATTTCACCTGCCATTTTTAGGCCATGGGAACTATCCATTTTACTATCAAAATTTACGTCAGTTTGGTTTTACTCAAGTTTTAATTCATACTGTCATCAATACTTTCAATTTCCATAGACTCAAGTGAGGTTAAAAATTATAGGCCGGTTTCGCTTTTGCCAATCTTTTCCAAAATGTATGAGAGAGTAGTTAATCAGCAATTATTATCTTTTCTTGAAACAAACCAACTTCTTGGCAGAAACCAACATGGCTTCAGACCGGGAAAATCAACAATAACAGCAACTGCTAGTTTTATTCAAGACATAATTGATGAACTGGATAAAGGTAAAAAACCAGTTGGCATTTTTATGGATTTAACTCATGCCTTTGACAGTGTGAATCATGACACTATGATAAATAAGCTTCATAGCTTAGGAATCCAAAATAAGGAAACTAAATGGTTTCAATCTCATCTGTATGACCGGTACCAGTATATAGAGCTGTCTTTTAATGATGGGCGTTTCATAAAAAAGTTTGTTTCAAAGACACTAAAAAATCGATTTGGAGTACCCCAGGGCTCAATATTGGGGCCACTGCTCTTTATATGTTACATAGGCGGATTAGAAAATTATGTAACCGAAGATACAAAATTCTGTCTATAAGCAGATGACGCAAATCTACTTGTATCAAGCAGTGATACAAGTAAAGCAGATTCAAATTCCACAATCATATTAAATAAAATGAAAAATAACTTAACCAAAAAGAATCTCCTACTTAATCCATCAAAAACCAAATGCATTTCTTTTAAAACCAAGCAATCAAAATTTATCCACTATCCAAATATATTCATTGAAAAAAACAAAATTTCCGTGACGGAACACACAACCTTTTTAGGATTGATTATTGACAACAATTTAAGTTGGGACTTACATATTGAGCATATAATAAATAAAATTTCATCTGGCCTGTATGCATTAAGGAAAATGTCAAAATTGTGTAGTTTAAGTGTGTTGAGGCAGGTGTATTTTTCCTTGATTCATACACATATTTCATATGGAATATATATGTATAATTCTCAAAAAAATCAAATTTGGACCAAATTTTAAAATTACAAAAAAAAGCTAAATTAGAACTATGATGGTGCTAAAAAGGAGAGAATCGGTAAAACATCTGTTTTCAGAGTTGAATATTTTGACTGTGTACAACCTCTATATTTTAGAATCAATCATGTATTTAGTTAAGTACGATGAGCAGAACATACTGGAGCATAAATACAATACCAGATTCAAATTAGGCACTAAAAAACATAATCTAGAAATGTATAACAAAAAACCTGTAGTTATGGGAGCAAAATTTTTAAAACATCTACCAACAAATATTAAAACTTTAAAAGATAAAGATAAACTTCAAAAAACTATAAAGGAGTTCTTAATAAAACATCCTGTTTATTCATTGGATGAATTCTTCGAGATAATATAATAATTAATTTTAATAAATACACTGTACTTAATTTCTTGTATTGTAAGTACTAAATAAGACTATAGCCTTAATACTAATGTAGAAAAACTTATTGTGTTTTGCTTGACACTATTCAAATCTGTAACTGTACAGTTGATGAATAAAGGAGTTTTGACTTTGATTTCATATCACTCAAACTGTTGGCACTCATAATAATTTAGATCATACAAGTATAATTTATTAATACAATTCTTTTGTGTTGGTATAACACAAAAGAATAACAAAAAAAATTACAAACATATACAAGCATATTAAACTTTATACAGCAAAAAATATTAACATAAAAATTATTACAAAAAATATACTAATTAAAAACGACACTCCACTTAGTTTGATTAGGTTACTTTTATAATGTTTAAGAATAACAAATGAAACCAAAATAAAAAATCTCATTGAACAGATCAGCTATAGAACTGCAGTTACTATTGGCAACACCGCTAGGCAAGAGAGGTGTAGAGGGAGTGTCTTCAGCACAATCGGCTAAGCTCACAATGATAGTATACTAAATTTTTCATTTCCTAAAACGAATAGCCACTAAATATAAATTTGCTTATATTATTGCCAGAAAGGTGACCAACAGAGCCGGACCTCGATTTAAAAATGAACCTCAAAAAAACATGCTTAAAATGTTTCAAACCACTTTAAAATAGAATCCAAGCCCCAAAGATGGTCTATCAGCTATTTCTGTAACAAAAATATATGCAAATTTATATTTTTCGATCAGACAAATTAGGTTGTAAATGAATCATGGCGAAATTTGTTTCCATTCAGCCTCAATTCACAATATTCCACATGTCTTTTCTTCAATAGGCTTTCCTTTTTTGTGAAAAATAATTGACACAGATGAAAATTATGTTTAAATTCATATTCAACTTGGAAAACTGAATGAGAATTCAGAAATCAAAATTTATTTCTTTTATGATTCTTGCAGGTAATCACTGTACCATTACTATGATTATTGTCTGAAAATCCCTTTGCACACCTTTAAGAGTTATAGGCTTCAGGACATCAATTAAAAAACAACCAAATTTTAATTTGTCAATAATTATCATTTGGATGGAAGTCAAAACTTCACTATTTATTCTTTAAATATTTAGAGATCGTTTTTTGAGTTTGCTTTCAAGAAAATTCTAAATATGGTCAACTATGTAAGATTACAATGCATGCATCTGTACTAGTGTTGTAGGGCTTATGATTCTAGAATCATCAGTGCCATTCCTGGCCTGGCTTGAAATTGTCCTCACTGCAAGATGAACAATTTTGTAATATCAAATAGCAATTTACATTGAATAAATACAAACCAAACCTTAGTATTAACACAATGCCAGTTAGTGCTAACAATTGAACTAAAAATTATGATTTCAGACATAAGAAAACGAATAACCAATTAATGAATCATATGATGAGGCTTATGGATGTTTTGATATTAACCGTGAACTAACATTTAAAATGGTGTATGCCTATCATTAAGCTATTGTACTAAGATTAATTAAATAAGCATTGCATGTTTATTGATATATTCATAACAAAAATTAGGATTACAAGCATAGCTTAACTAATTACTAGTCGACTTTTGATATTTGCCACTAGTAAAATTATACGTTAAGTGTTTCAGAAATGTTATTATTGGTACTGTGATTATAAGTCGGGCGTTTTTAGTTGTTTACTTACCATTTCTGACAGAAGAACAGTGTAAAGCAGCCTTCGATACATGAAATGATTTTTCTACAGTAGTGCTGTAACGTTTGCCTGGTTCTAACAATAGTCCTGAAAATGTACATAAATATAAAGTATTCCTCCAAGCTTTATTTGAACTATTCCAAATAGTTCATTAAAATGTTTCACAAACACACTTATTCGTTTTTAATTTTCATATATTCAATTTTTCCTCACTTTCCATAGTATATTTTTCTTTTTAAAATATTAATAATTACCATTCAGAGAATAAAAAATGGAGAATAGACCAGATGGATAAATACATTTTTACTGTCATTTCATTTCAATATTATTGACAATTTGACCTTTTTAAAGAAGTATAATCAAATATTGAGATTAATATAAAATTAGAAAACTAAACAATAAAAAAATTGTGATTTTTAGAAAAACAATGAAGAGGTTACATGATATAAAAATGCAAACATTTGCAATTATTAAAAGTAATGTATCAAGAAATAATAAAAAGCAGCCTAACTGGAAAGACTTCATCATTGCAAAATGACAGCGGAACAATTTCTTCATAATGTACAGTAGCCTAATATTAATATATTATTTATAACATAAGTTAAGTCAGGCTAATTTACGATGGTGGGTAGATCAATGTTACGAGTAGACTCTACATACAGAGCTGATAACTTCTACTTTGAAACATATTAGTACGGGAGCTAGCAACGTTTGAAAAACAATAATTTTAGAACAGTTGGTTTTTTGATATATTGTCTCTCTTGCTCTTTCGGTTATAGTTCGGGCTACCTGGCTGGCGGTAGTGGTTGCGTTTATTAGTGCGCATCTTACCTGCACAGGTAAAAATCCTTAACTTTAAAAGAATTTTTTAAAGTGTAATTTTTGATTTTTTGCCTTTAGGTAGATCCACCAGACATACATTTTTTATTGCCAGGCATTTTTGTTGTTGTTAATTATGTGCCATACGTAATTTTTTATTTTTTTTAAATAACAAATTCAAAGTATTTTAGAATGTCTGTAATTTTTATATTACGTTCTTTAAACATATAATAATCTAAAATTAATTAGCCAGGTGTTAATTCGATTGTTAAGTATTAAATATAAATAAAAAAGTAATGAAAAGTATTGCAGTATGATGCTTGTGGTTAGAGAGGGACAGTGTAAAGTGCAAGAGAGATAGAAAGCGACGGCAGCGCATCGGCGAAATTAATAAACAAACATTACAAAATAACGTAAACACAACAAACATGTGACTTTATACTGACGCCATATTGTCCATTTACCGATGCGCTGCCGTCGCTTTCTATCTCTCTTGCACTTTACACTGTCTCTCTCTAACCACAAGCATCATACTGCAATACTTTTCATTACTTTTTTATTTATATTTAATACTTAACAATCGAATTAACACCTGGCTAATTAATTTTAGATTATTATATGTTTAAAGAACGTAATATAAAAATTACAGACATTCTAAAATACTTTGAATTTTTTATTTAAAAAAAATAAAAATTGCGTATGGCACATAATTAACAACAACAAAAATGCCTGGCAATAACAAATTTATGTCTGGTGGATCTACCTAAAGGCAAAAAATTAAAAATTACACTTTAAAAAATTCTTTTAAAGTTAAAGATTTTTACCTGTGCAGATAAGATGCGCACTAATAAACGCAACCACTACCGCCAGCCAGGTAGCCCGGACTCTAACCGAAAGAGCAAGAGAGACAGCATATAAAAAAACCAACTGTTCTAAAATTCTCTCACGAAAACGTTGCTAGCTCCTATACTATATAAACTACTGCAACAGCAACGTAACCATAGAAACAAGCCCAGCAACCAATAAGAATCATCCAGTTCAAAAATCAACCACTATTTCCACACTACTTCCAAAGGGCGGAAGATAATGCGGACAGTAGCCTAAAATTAGTTAATAATTACCAAATAATCAACGCCATTTGACCAATGATGGGCCTACGATGAATAGTACCATTAAGATCAAAGATGCAATGTTTTGTGAGAGGAAATACATACAACAAAGTGTGTTTTCAGTGGGATCATGCAGCATACTAAGATCGATAGTGGAATGTAAATACAAGAAGAAACAAGATCCGGTTCCCAAGGAATTTTTAATCACTCTGACATGTTATTATATCTTCAAGATCAATGCTGCGGAGTATCTGCATATATAAGCAAAGAATATGCAATTCACACTGTTAAAGTCTTTGCCACACAAGTCAACTGTTCACTGAATGAAGGAATAGTTCCTTCTCATTTTAAGGCTTCAAAAATCATACCAATTCATAACAATGGATTGGAAAAGTTGGGAGAGAAATTTGACAACCCATCACATTCATGTCAGGCTTCTCGAAAATATTTGAGAAGATTGTTTGTAACCAAATTATAAATTACTTAAATGTTAACAATATGCTAAATATTCTCAACTTGGTCAAAGAAGTCTAAAAAATCAATCAGCTCTTACTTAATTTGTTAAAAATCCCCTTAACCCTTTCAGGGTTGCAAAGCCTGTAACGGGCTTTGGGCTTCTGCGCATAAAGTGCCAAGACTTTTCCTTTATGTCACTGCATAAAGTGCTGTGCTGTTTTACTGCGTTTTGTGTAGTGTTTCCGAAAATCGCTCACTGTTCATTTATTTATGCCAGTATTAACATAAAACTTCTTTTGTTATTTAGGTAATGAAATTTACAATGAACTAATATGATGGTTCATATAAAAAAAAAACTCAGATTTTAGTTTTATTAACAATTGTACAGAAAATGTATTGCAATCATAAGTAATAAGTTTAAATGAATTAAGATTTCATGAAACTTTTTTTAACTTATTGACTATTTTATTTTGAAGAGCAGTTTATGTATTGCTAAAAATTGTTTTGTAACTTTAAATTTTTTTTACAATAGAGCAAAATTGCAAAACTTAAATTTTTTCACAATACAAAAACGATCATATAATGAAAAACAAATTACTTTGGAGGCATAAACTAAGTGAAATAATAATGTTATTATCATATTTGATTACATAACAAAAAAATACAACATATTAAAATATACAAAAAAATATAAAATAGACGAAAATAATGTAAACATAAATGAAATACCTCTATAACAAACTAATACACGTAAACTTCTTTTATTTTTCATTACTAAATTTTTCTCTATATACAAATAAGTACAGTTCTTTTTAACTAAATGCTTCTTTTCTAGCATTTGTGGTTGTCAATGTAATTTGGATGAAGACCCTTGTCACATATAGTGCAGACTGAGGAAAGATTAATGAATAACAAAGCACATGTTGTAAACAGCCGTGCTGCATTGAATGCGGTAAAATAAACTAGTTGTGCCGATTAATAAACGTGAAAATAAAATATGATATAATTATATATGTATGTAGAAATTCTTACAAGTCATATTGCGGAAGTAGAACACATATGATGATAATAGAATTATGACCAATTAATAAATATACAGAAAGGTCCGGAACAGGCTCCTGGCAATTTATGCACAAGTATATTATTATTATTTTTTTTGTTGTATATTTTGGATTAACACTGGTTATGAAATCATAATAGGTCAGGTTGAGTCGCCTCGTTCGATACCTAGAAGCATCGGTCCACCCATATAACAAAGCCCAAAGCAGGCTTCATAGCAATTTATGCAATAATTTATTAAAAATATTCGGTACTGAAAATTTAAAATCCTTAGAAACAAAGAAAATAACTATAAGTCATTTTATAGGCCTGGCTTTTGATTTGATTGACTTTGCGTTAAAAAATAAGTGAACTTATAAATCTTAGTTTCCAAAGCAGATCATAGGTTTAAACTATACAGAGTGCATCTGCAATGCGGGGACATACTTCAGGAACTGATTCTATGAACCAGAATTAAAAGTAAAGATATGTCCTAAAATGCTTCTTTTCCCGAATATCTGTAATTTAAAAAATTTTTATTTATTAATTTGTGACTGTAGAATGACTTAACCGATTCAGGTGAAATGTTGTAAATTACTTATCCATACAAAGTTCAATGTCACGAACAATATTGAACTAGTTACAGTTCTGTATTCCATTGCAAATGGCTGCCATATTAATTTTTTTTAAATTAACAAATTAATAACAGGACTATCTAATGCTGTAATGCTCAAAATTTTCTTTTCATTTTCAAACTTCTATTTTTTTAAACTTCTAGTTTTCTCAAAACTAAAATATTAACACATTCTCTGCAGCGGAACTTGAGGTTTACCTTGTACCGAAGCTGAAAATATTTTTTGCTTATTTTAATGGGAAGACAGTTTTTAGTGGGGGAAAAAACAATTTCAAAATGCTTTTTAGGTGATAATATGACATCATAAATTTCGGGGCCCTATGGGGTCCCACAGCACCACTAAAGAGCCCTATTATAAGAAACATTTTACTTATGGCTATTTATTGTCATATATCGTAAATAATAATGGAATATATCATTTATCAGAGAAAAAAACATTTTGAATTCTATCAGCTGATTATAAACACATCATAACTTCCGGGAACCTATGGGTCCAGCAGCACCGCTAAAGAGTCCCATCTAAATCACTCGACTTGTCGCCGGAAGTACTCTCTGAGTGGTCACCTACATTGTCCAGTCATATTTACACTAACATCCATGTCTCTATATGTCCCAGCCATTACTATATACAAATAAAACACTAAAACTATTCACCAACAAAAACTAATCAATACTGTACAGGCTTCAGTAATCAAACTAAGAAACTATCACAGCACGAGAGGCAAACGTACACAATGACCACACTGCGAGAACTACAGCGAACTGAATCAATACCTGCTGTGGAAATCCTGACATGAAACAAATAGGGGCATAGAATCCTGAAAAGTGCCCGCAGCGACAAACGTTTTAAAGAGGTAATGTTTAAGATCTTTCATGGGTGTTAGTTTACTATGCTAAGGCATTTATTTTAATATAAAATTTTAAAGTAAAAAAGAATCAGCTGATTTTCATCTATTGTTGGTAACAGGAGGTGTTAAAACAAATAAGCTGAAATAAAATTTAAGTATAGGATAAAACAAATATGGTTTTCATAAACCAATTATAGGTGTTATGGAAGTTTTCAATACTATCTTTGGGAAAGGTATTTTCAAAGATTTCCATATTTCCTTCAGAAACCAGAAAAAAACCTAGTTAGTCCGTAGGGCCAAGAGTGTGTACACACATGGTAAGGCTTAAATAGCTGTTTTTTTAATATGTTCCATAATCTATAGATTCACTAGAGTGTGTGATGTCCTAACCATCTGCCTAGTACTTACTTACATTAGGTTCTTCATTGATACGTTTTAGAAAATTCTCTTCGAACTCTAATCTTGGCATAGCAAAATCTAATTGAAAAAACTGCTTAAATCTAATGAGTCTTAAGTTTTTGCATACCTTTAATGTGAAAGTTGATTACTGTTATGACAGCTTAAATTTACCACTAATGGATAAAGATCAGAAGAGTTTTCTTCACTTTACAAAAGTTTTGAAAATAAAAAACAAAAACTGATGATGATGGTTAAACCATTGCATAGGACAGTTAACAGGCAACAACAAATTCTAACGTGATGACGTCAGATAGCTAAAAATGTCAGATAGTAGGAAGTAAAATATCATTAAGTTTATTTTCCATAATCACAACAACTCTTGTGTGTTTAGAAGCCATTGCACTAGGTCTAAGTTCAATTACAATACAGTAATGTACAACAAGTAATCAAATACAACTGAAACCATAGTACTGTATTGACATAAATAAGCCAAGATGTGATAAATAAGCTTTTCAAAGTAAAGCAAGACATGAATTCTTTAATACAACAAACTAATACGTGTGTTCGCTCAGGAAACTACTACTGATAACTGAAAAAGAATGATCGAATAATATGGTCACTATTCCCCCTCCTAACAAACGCTGTCTGTCCAAAAATACCATCCCCTCAACAGATGACAAAAGTGATGTAGTTTGCTCACATGGTACAGTCCCTGCTGAACATAAAGTCAAGTACAGTAGGTATATGAATCAATCTGTTTGGAAAACAGGTACATAGTTTTTTATCAATACAGAACAATAATTTATTATATATTATTTTTAGACAATTTTTGGTACCTATGCACTTTCTTGCCACTTCTGAAAATACGATTTCTTGTTAAAAAAGTGGTGAAATATAAAATTAAATCTCTTCAGGAAGTTTAATTCAACAGCGGAAAAACCGATTTCTACCAATACATCGAAAGACTAATTTCTTTTATCTGATAGTGAAAAAACCAACTTAAAAAAATCATTATTTTTCCTCATTTAAAATTTTGTTAAAGTTGAAAATTAATATATAATTTGCTTTTCAATAAAATTATTTTTCAGCCCGAAAAATAAAATTTTACTTACCTAACCAAACATAAACTAACTTAACCTAATTATCTGATTTTGTAATTTGTGTTAAATTCAAATGCCTGGACTCCAGAAGATTTCTTACATCGGCCGCCGGCAGGAATTTAGATAAACTCAGTTTTTCTTGTTTAAAGTTGGTGTTTGTTATGATCGGGCATTGGCTAATTCACTGTAAAAGTAGTTTTATCTTTATATTTTAAGAAATAATTGCTGTAGGTGCACCAAAACAGTTTTCAAATTTGTATTCAGCTCAAAGAATATCAAATTTTTTAAAAAGATATCAAATATGATTTATATTATCGGAAATATGTAAACAAATTTTGAAAATTTGTTGGTATAATTCAATTTCCGCATAACAAAAAGCATAACTTGCTAAACTTTAGTCAATTCTTGACCCCATTTCAGGCAGTTTTCAAATTTGTTAGGTGCCAAGAGACTGCATAATAACCCGATTTTTATTTCAGCATTGTTTTTGCGATGACTACGTCAGTTATAATGGAATTTCAGATTAACTGTCGGATAGCAAGGCCAAACAAAATATTTAAAAACCAAGAAGTGATCAAGGGTACATAACAATAGCCTTTATAGTCTATTCTATAAGTCTAGGCCTATTAGGTAAACAAACGAAAAATTATAGGCTGTACAATGACACTTGATTAATAATAACCAATGAGAAATTGGTAATTATATTAAAAAGGGAAATTCTTGAGAATAAAACAAAGAAAATGACAAAAATATTTAATTTTAATCACAAAAAGGTGCCAGTTTGGATAAGGTTATGTCTTGTTAAGGGGAGTTTACATTCAACGTCTTATTGTATGTCAAGTTGACAAGGACAGGTCCTATCAGCTATTATGTAGGGGGTAGACAGCAAAAGAAAAGTTTTGTTGAAACGGAATGAAAACCAAAGACGGATATGAAAACTGACGAGGTGAGCATTGTTTTATGAAAACTATAACAATAAGATGAAGTGTGAATACTTGTCCATGTTTGTCAATCGCCAGAAACAGGAATCAACTATACAGTACTAACTTTCCTGTCCTGTTCTATTTGGTTGCTAAGATTTTAGATTTAAAAAAAAGCAATTTAGCTTCCTTTAATAAAAAAGTATCTCACAAATTTAAATAATCACACCTAAGACTAAACTTATGTAAACAGACCTTTATTCTTTATTCCATTCCAACGGTCAAAGACCAAATTACAAACATGTTACATAATACATATGAAATAACACTTACTTATAATTAAAGAGCCAAGCCAAACATCCAAGTGGACCTACGACCATATACTCGTTAATTTCTTACATATTTTACTGAGCTGTATAAGAGTTTTCTTGTTTGTGGCAAATAAAAAAACAAAGATTATAATGACCGTAGTAAAAAACACGAACAAGAGTAAAAATAGTTTAGAATAACAGAAGCATTCTTCCATTCTAATGTAGAGCAATAATTTAAAAATAACCTAAACTAAGCTCAGCTAAAGCGTTACAAAAGACATTGCCATGTGAACACAGAAGAAAAGGGACATTTTGACGTACTTTTAAAATGAACGATAAGACATAGTGTATAAACCCCCCTTTTGGACTGGTTAAAGGTTGTTAGGCTAAGTTTGATACATTAGGTTAAAATGTTGTATTAGGTAATTTTAAATTAGATTTGGATTTTATTTGATTATGAAATCCAAATCTATTGTTGATATGTTTTTGCAGAAACCAAACTAATTTGACGAAATTATGTCAAACTCAGGTAAGAATTCCATTAGTCTTTCAAGGAAAACTTTTTCAAAAACTTTATTTAACCCAACTACTGGTAACTAAAAACCCTCTATTGGCAGCCAAATTTTCCTAGTTTTGCAAGGATATTTTTTAAAAACAATTAAAAATACTTCTGATCCTTAGATTTAATATTATTTTATATAATTTTACTTGTAAGATTCTGTGTTTTTATATAAAATAAGTAACATAAGTATAAACACTTATTTACTTTTTTCCTTTTATAAAATAAAAAAATTTACAAAAAAATTTTTTGGGAGGACCCTACCTGGAAATGTAATACATACTAGTCAATTCACAATTCCAAGATATACAAGTTTTTCCAAATTTTATAAACTTTCAGAAAATGTACAGTTTATAGGGTTTATTATAGGAATTTGTAAATTTATAATGATAAAATTAAAGATAATGCATTTTACCGAAATTTGATGTTCCTATGGTAACATAAAATTGTGTTTTCATAAATTTCTTAGCCTGTTATTATAATTTTATCAATCATAAATTATTTATATATATATAAATATAAAATAAAATTGCATAGAGTACTTCAAACCAGAATGTAAACAAACAATTCACTGACGGACGCCAACTAAAGAAATGACGAAATGAAATCGTAAACGTTGGATTCTTCTTCTCTCCATCTAGTTGTCATGTGGATAGTGTTATCGATATTGATAACAATCGATTCAGAATTTAATCGACTTTCAAGTAGTATCGATTAGTTTTGACGAAAAACGTATCCATAACGATATAACATCAAATTTTCACAGTGATGTTTGACCGTCCGATATCGGACGGTCACCACTTGTTGAGAATGATAGACCATCCGATATCGGACGGTCACCACTTGTTGGGTTAAAACAGGAAAAATTTAAATTGGTCTACAGTTGTTTACGTGCAAAGGATCACATTTCTTAAAAAGTGGTGCTCAGTTATAAATATATACCCACCTGCAGATAGAGCCGATTTAGGATTAAAGAAAGCTCCTATTTCCCCTTTACTCCTGGATTTATACATTTTACGTGGAACTGACCCACCCGCCTACCCATACACGTTAGGTGGTACTGACCCACCTGCCCACCCATACACGTTACATGGTACTGACCCACCCGCCCACTCATACACGTTACGTGGTACTGAAATAGATGAAATAGACACAGCAACTGATGCGAAGACATTATTAAATACCCCGGCCACCTCTTATGAGATTTAACAAGTTTCCCATTAACTTGAAGTTTGATTAATTTAGAATACTTGGATGATTCAAGTTTTACTTCAGCATTAATAATATTCCAAGTTGTTTTAGACACATTTTTGGCTGTTTTCTCAGGTTTGTATCTTAAGCCTTAGCGGCTTTAATGACCCTTATATAAATTCTTTTGTAGTTTTTATTTATTTATGTATAATAGTCAGACATCTTATACACTAAAATATGGCTAGGCAGATGACTTGTCAAGTTACAACAGTGATATAAAACAATATGAAACAACAATAAATATATAACAAAGGTAAGCAGCTAAAAATATATACACCAAATAAGCAGTTTTCGCTACTGGTTGGATTTTGTTAGGATAAGATTATTTCTATAAATTAAAGTAGGTTACATTCTAATAGGTTTTTTTCGTATAAGGCCTACGGTTAGGCAGGTTTTATTAAGTAGTCTTGGTTAACCTAACTTAATTTACCCTAAGCAAACATAGCCTAATAAAAACCAAACCTACCAAATCAACCTTACAGAAAGCACATTTCTCAATCTAACACCCTTAATAATTTTCCGATTGCAAAACCCTTAAATCTTTTTTAATTTGGACAAAACTCCTCATGATATATCAGCCCTACTAATATATTAACAAAAAAGATAATGTAGGGCCTACAAACCTAGGACTATCGCAAGACACGATTGAAACACCTCATTGACAAAACAAACTACCTATATTCTCAAAATAGTAAAGAGCATTCTTTTCCTTTTTAAAAAAAATCTTTACTCAGGAAGAGTATTGAGTCTAATAAATATTAATTTGCCAGTAAAAAGGAAGTTATAATACTACAACCTAAAAAGACACGTGATGACTTGGTGATGTTCAGTAATTTTCATGAACACTTACCCCAAAACATGATGAATTTTGAAATAAAATACTCTTCTACACGAAATTAATTTTCAAATCACTGCTTTACGGTTTTCAAGCAATTTATCGTCAAATAAACAATTCGCCGGTATAGTTACTAATTAATAAACAACTCAAGTGAAAGAATGATAAAGATGCGCAATCGGCGGTTTGGACCGTCAACGCAACACACACGGTTTGGCTGCAGGAAGGAAAGGAAGGTAAATTCAATTCAATTGTTACTTTCAAGCAAGCCTTGAGCTGAGCAGAGAGTAAGATATAATATTAGCATCAAAATGTTCAGAAAAGAATAACAAACGTGTCTGATATAATGCCGAGACAAATTGGAAGTTGAATAAAGAGACCAAAATAAATATAAGATGTTGATAAAAAAGGCAAATTATTCCGGTTGGATCACTGTTTAAATATAATAAAATGTCATGTCTTTGCACCCGGGTAATTATTTATGACTCATTTGAGTATTTTTAATCTTTTTTTTTTAAGTTGTGCCACAGAAGAGGTTCAGTACGTTTGCAGTTTCACTACCAGATCACAGCAACTAGGGAACGCGCGTATGTATGCTTATGATGTAGGCATGTACATTCATTGAAAGATAACTCTGAAACGGGTGCCCTGAGTAATAGAAAAATCAATACTGTGTAAAAGACTGGGCAGTCCAGTAGTCCACTGAACAATTCGAAAAGAAAAACTAGGTCACAGATGTCCCTCCTCTATTATAGTTTTTCTAGTCGAAAATAGGCCTCAATATCAGCAACGGGCGCTTCTCTGTAGGTTTAGCCCATTTTTATGCTCAAAATACGTATGAAACTAGTTTGAATCCTGTTGATCCTGTCAGACTGACCTTGCTGATATGGTTTCCACACAATAGAAACATACACAAGAATAGGACGAATAAGAGACTTAAACAGAACAAGTGCCAGAAGAGATTTAAAATATCTTGTGCTTCTCAAGACAAAGCTCTTTAGTATACTGGCTTTAGACGTTATCTAGAGTATATGGTCTTGTGGCTTTAGAGTACGAGTCAATATCATGCCCAGATCTCTAATCTTATCCACTCTAATAGTAGGTTAGCCTGTCTTAGTTTTTCAATAGTTAATTGTTCCTTCTTCCCATATTTTACTCGATGTATTTTTAGCCATA
This sequence comes from Stictocephala bisonia, assembly GCA_035578905.1. Taxonomy (NCBI): domain Eukaryota; kingdom Metazoa; phylum Arthropoda; class Insecta; order Hemiptera; family Membracidae; genus Stictocephala; species Stictocephala bisonia. Next base: position 2,122,708 of record JAQJVL010000093.1, on the reverse strand, counting down.
CCTTATCTCCTGGGAATTAAACTATCTGTCTTCATTTTTAGCTGCTATTGTATCATAGTAAAAGTTGTTTTTGGGGGTCAAGCATTTTCTCATTAATAGTTTCGTCAGTAATCATTGATCGTAATAATTCTTCTGTTATTGTAATTTTACTTTTAAGTGTCTGCTATTTAGAATCTAATTAAGTGTCTGAGATGGTGAAACTAATAAGTTTTGAAATAGGACTATTTATGTAGTTTATTAAGCACAACTTGGAAGTCATGCTTGGTTTCTTGACATTTCCTTAACAATACTCACAGACTTAATTGCTAATCCATTCGATTTAGGATCTTATGGACACGAAGTAATTATGTTTACGTCCTAATCTTGATAAAATTGTTTAAATTATAAGCTGTTAAATGGCATAAAATTGGCTATCACAATTTTTGGAATTCCGAACCTGGTAAACATTCCTTTATTTTAAATAATACCACTCCACTAATTTTAACATTTATTTTTTATACCTCGATCCATCGAGAATAGTTATCTACAATAACCTAATAAAAATGCCTTTGAAACTCACCTACGCTCACTGCAGGTTTACTAAACGGAATGCTTGGAATTTCATATAGTTTATCATTGGACATTTTGTTTTAGATTTTCTGTATTTCTAACAGACTTTATATGAAAAGAAGTGATTCCTGGCCATTAAAATAACTGTTTCATATTTTAATTAATTTTATAAGCTTCCAAATAGGTTTCATGTAATAATATTACATATTACATGGATTAAATAGTACATGTTATAATATTAATATATTATCATTGACCTTCTATTATACCAAGAAGCAATAAAATTAAATTTATGGTACACATGTGGCATATCGTTTTTTACAGGAAGAAACTAGGGATGGGAAATGTAGTTCATCAGACGGAGTTAGTTCACTCCGGAGTTATAATGACTCGGAACTAGTTCCGCGGAGTAGTTCCAACTCCGAACGTCGTTCCAGTTCAACGTGGAGCGAAGCTCAAGTGAGTCGCTCCGAGTGGATGCGCGCGCATTACGTACTTCACTCCTTTGTTTTGATCGTTCCAACAACTCCGGAACTATGTTAGTTCCATGGAGTGAGGATACGTCGACACTGCAGCCGCTCTGACAGTGGTTGCGCGCGCATCTCGTTCTCACTCCTTTCTGTTGATAGTTCCAAAAAGATAGAAACTAACATATGATTTTTAGGTTATATCCAGCTAACAATTTGAATTGTGTATTTTATTTAATTATTTTACAAAGAAAAAGTATGGATGTCTTATGAATTTTCCAGCAGAAAGTAAAGTATTGTATATTTTATATGCGTATATTTATGACATATAATACACATTTATTCTAGTTCCGAAATGAACTAGTTCCGCACTAGCACTCGGAGTTGGAGCTGTAACTCCTTAACCGGAGTAGTTCCTTTGTTGTCGTTCACTCCGGAGTTACCCATCTCTAGAAGAAACAAGTATTATAATGGTAGCTGTTTATTATAACGTGGTTGTGACATATAATTTATGTAAGCGTTAAAATGAAAACATCATTTTAGTTAATTAAAAACCCGCGACATGAAATTTCGAGCAGCGAAGACATTTTTTATTTCTTGGTCAGGTAAATTTGACCAGCGTAAAAATGTTTTGAAACTAACCAAAGTAATTAATGAATTAACCAGAAATGTTTTAAGAATTATAGTTTTTTTGAAATAGGGCTTACAATTAAAAAATTAGCATTTCAGTGCCCAGAACAATAAACAATTTTTTTAATTTTTAATTATCACGCTGGACGAATTACTATTCTGAAAGCACAGTTTTATGGAGCATACAATTCTCTACAACTCTTAAAATTAAAGTTGTTAAATTATTATAGTTTTTGTATAATTGCTGGTTTTGTATCAAAAAAGTAACTAATTTTGTGAAATAATGTAATAACTTAGTCATGAAACATGGTGGTCGTCAATGTTATCCATACAAATATAAAAAGGATGAAATATTCTCTGAGGTACTGAACTGAGTGCCCCAGTGTAGTATTCCAGGATTAAAACCTTCAATGCCAACTGAAATGGAGACAAAGTTGAAGAATCTGTTTGAATGTTTGGGTTGAGCTGGGCTTGCACTAGTTCCCACGGTACGGAAAGTAAACACGTCGAGGGGATATGAGGGGGAGTGACGTCATCAATTTACGTCACAAGTCTAGTTTCCGAGTTAGCCAGTTGAATTGCATGGATCAGTGGGAATAAGAGTGTATCTAATGGTTCCTACTAGGTTGCTCTGCCTCCGCTCCAATTTTTATAGTCTTCAATTTTCTGGCTGGGATGGGACTGTATGGTATAATAGAAGGTCTATGATATTATATCCAACAAAAACTTACTCGAACTCTTCGGTACTACTACTAATCTATGGCCATAGTGTGTTAGTCCATCACTTACTTGAATTTCCTGTCTAATATTAAATAAATATTTTAATTCATCTTTAAGAAATTTTTGTTTTGGCCATGCATTGTACAAATAATGTTTTACTAATGTCAGAACTTTATTTGTTTTGATTTTAAATAGTTTCAATCTTAGTTCATCTTCTGTGATTTCACGCATTTCCACAGTATGAACAAATTCATTCTTTAGAACGTCATGACTTTATTCCAAATCTAGATATGAAGTCAGCTATAAACATGTATTTTACCGAGATATATTTTACCTTTAACTCTTAGTCAATCAACTTTAGTTTTAATCTCTTGAGGTTGTTGTTATTCATTATTTTGATAGCAATTAAAGCGAGTGGTAAGTGATCAGTGAATATAGTAACACCCTAATGTCCTTATGTGTATGTGTACAATTGAACGGGCAAAAGAGGCGGATAAAATGTTTCCTACAGTGTTTTTGATAGTAACTCATGTATTTGTATGTATACATAAACTGAATAAATAGGTTACTTAGTAACGATCTTAAGACTTTTAGTGGGAAGAGATGTCCAATTAAGACACCTCTCACCTACTTAGACGAGCCCCTTTTCGTTTTGTAGGCTCGTTTGGACCAACGGCTTAACGTGACTTCTGAATCACGGCAGTGGCACAGGAGTAAAATCGATGTATGGTCAAACCGAGAATCGAATCCGGATCGGCTGTTTGGTAAGCTACCACCTTAGCCCATTAGCCGTGGCATCGGTATAATATACTACTACAAAGTGGAAGAAAGGACTTTATAGTCCTAACTTCACCCTTAATAAAGACTATTTTCATTTCATTTCACTTCGGTAGCTCCAGTTAAACAAGGTAGATGAATTGCTGTTAAAACCATCTATTTATTCAAAGATGATATGCTTACAAGTATAAATTAATGCCAATACATTATACAATACATCCATAAAACTTCTGTTTTATGGATACGGCCCAATCAGTGATTTGTATAAGGCTGTTGTGAGTAGATGTCAAGTTACAAAGATACAAAAGCGCTGCACCATTAAGTACCAATAATAAAGTCATAAGAGCACCATTCATCAGCCGTTCATTTTAAACTATAAAAGTCACACAACAGCAACATTCATCTATTACTTGCTTATATATGCATGCTTTATATATTCAAGTGCATTATTCTTCGTTTGGCGATTAATCATTGGTAATGTAAAGTGGGGATAGTCTGAAAAAGACCCGGGCTAATTATAGTTTATACATAATACAATTCTTCAAACTAAGAGGTAAAATATAATAAGTTAGTTTATATAATAAGGCTACAAAAGGAAACCTTTTCCAAGGCTTCATATTTCAGGAAGTTGCAGAGTACGTATTCAGGAAAAATATCCAAGCAATAAATTGAAATCAATTAAAACACTCATACATAACAACAACAAATAAATAATTAACTAGTTTACTAAACCAGAGCCTGCCTCACTAAAACACAAGCACAATGTGTTCCCGTCTTCTCTTTCATTCACTCTCTCACCTACCCTGTTCCGTAAATTGTACGAAAATATGTAACTCCCTAATTTATAGCAAACTTTAACAATGATGTTTTTATGTATTAATTTACTCTTTCTGCCAAAGTTAGTTGAAAAATTGTCAATTCAAAATTTGTACGTGTGTCATTTTTTTAGGAAAACGATAGGTTACACTTGCAAGTTATGTACATATTAAAACCAAATTAGCCACTTTAGGTAGCCATATCTCCACAAATATTTTTTAAATTAAAAAACACATTTATTATTAATGAGAGGTCTTAACACTTTTATTCAAAACAGTTACAAAAAACTTGTTCATCGATTAATATTAAAATTTATGTAGATGACACTAACTGTTGTTACGAATAAATAAATGATACAGGTTTGGGCACTAAGAAAACCCAACAAAAACCAACACAGTTGCCACTGTGTATCATTTGAGACAGCTAAATAATAGTATAATTGTGGATATTAATAATGTTGTAATTTTGAAAAACATAACATTGTTATACAGTATTACAAAATTGTAGACCTTTAGAAGAACATATTCTAGTTCTAAGGTTTAATAGTTTAATAATATAGTTTAATAAGGCTTAATAGTTTTTAAGGTAAAATTTATATTATCATAATAACATATGACACTATTCTTGGTATACTATGCAAACTTCAAATGAAGAATATTTGAATTGAATTGGAAAAAAGCCCTGGCTGTTGGGCTATTAATAAATTGCCCTTTCTGAGGAACAGTCGAACTCAGATAGTAACAAGACTACACTCATCCACACTCAGCCTACACTCATCTAACCATTCATATTCGCCTTAAAATACCAACATCATTGTGTCGGCGTCTCATATATAAATAAAAATAAATAAATTTAATCAGTAGGCCAGTAGACCAAATAAAAATTATATTAAACCTTTAAAAACTGCTATTAGATTTTTCCTTAATGCCAAGCCATTTTCACGCATCTAAAGACATGAAAAGATTAAATAAATAAATATATATTGTAAAATTATACTAACTTTTGTATGTTTGTTAATGATAACACATACTCACTATGAACTGGGCTATCTGAGTAATCAAATATTATTTATTTTTGAAAAAATTAAATGTTATCCCACCTAATTTATCTATTTTTCGTAAATATAAAGGTACTATATGTCATTAGGTGCAAGAAAAAACCATACTAATACAACCGAATGTAGGTTAATACCTAATTCATATATATACTAAACAGTTTTTAACTATTGTAACTGCAACATTATTTTTTATGCTAAAAATTTGCCTAGTTGGTAATAACTATAGACTCATAATTAGTATCAAAATTTACATATAAATACACCTAAATGAAAAATGTCTATTAATTAGTTACAATATCTATGATACGCTTATCTAAAAATAAGACATAATTGTCTTGGATTGATCTGATGATATCTCATGTTACAACAGTTTTGTTTGATTCGCCAAACTAGGAGTGTGATTAAATTTAGCTATTATAATTATTGCCTCGGCGTTTGGTACCAATAAAGAGCTAAGGCAGAAGACGATTACAAATGCATAAGCGTTTAGGCGGGGCAGGACGGTTGTTTACAAATAGGCTCAGTGTCTCACTCAGCAACAAAAACAAGGAAGGAATGGGTGAGTAACGTAGTGCCTGACGCCTTTCCTTAGGACCTAAGGTAGGACTCAATAACACTGTATGTGTATGTGTATGAGTGTGCAGGTGGGTCAATACCACCGTATTTATTCCATTTTTTATTTTGAATTGAACAGTTTGGAATGTAAACGATGTTGTTTGTATTATTGAGCCGGTTAGATGTTCATAATGTTAAACCAGAGAAGGTTGTAAGCATGGTTTTATTAATATTCGATTGTAGGGCTTCACTCTTCTGGACTTGAAATTTTCAATGGTAATATCACAGATAACTAGTTATCTGTGGTAATATAATGCAGTTATTTTACTTATTTAATCAATCTTCAGCTGTTTATTTTATGTTTATGGGTGAGGAGGGGAGACAGCTAACGCCAGTGCCGTCTGATGAGAGCTCAGACAACTAGCCGACACTTTGAACCAGAACTACGACCAGCTCAGCTCATATGATGGGACTGTCTGGTATAATAGAAGGTCTATGCTTGAACTTTGTGGTTTCAAAGTATTTATTTCATACCCACCCGTTCCCATTTGTTAAAGAAGCAGTGAAGTTTTAGAGGTTTTGTATCAAGCAGAAGCATGGAAACCACCTGCACCTACTCTCACTCAGATCGCGTTTACACGAGGCCAGTAGGCGGCACCTAGTCTGTGCTGACCACACGAGGTATTGTTATGAAGCAGTTAGCGAAGCAAGTATTACGTGAATATGGCAGAGAGTACATCGTCGATGGTTTACTATCGTGATATGAAAGTTGCTTTTGAGTGTATTGTAAATGATTTTATTGCAGAATCAAGTGAAATACTCCTTGAAGAACTTGAAAAGAATAAGCTATGTTGTAGAGATTGGCTAAAGAGTTCCAACAACTTTATAGTTATCTCTTCAGTCCAACTTGGGGCCATTGCAATATAATTTACGACAGTATACAAAATATTAACAGCGTACACAATAAACAGCCCCCTATTAATACTCTGTAATTTGTAAACTAAAAACACACCCTCACTTGCCTCACTGCCTATCAAATCAAGACACTGCTGTCCACCCACAAGATGCCAGTGAAGGGTAGTTTATGTGGCAGGAGCAGTTTTCGAGTGGTTGGGAAGCAGGTAGTCTACTCCTCATGCAAGTCGACTTGCTTTTTGCCTCTCATTTGAGTGCAGTGCTATTTACGGGGTACAGGTCACCTGCAGCAGGCTACTTGCCTCAAATAACCTGCCCGCTTACTTGCATCGTGCTTGTAAACGCGGCTTCACGGTCATTCACAGTCTCCTCAAGCCTGGTTGGGTTGAACGGTGTGTATTATTTGAGGTTAATTTAGTGATGTAAGGTTATATTTACATTATGCTTGTTTGACGCTGTTTTATATTAATATCTGTTGAAATAATTACTATTTATGAATTTGGAAAGCTAACGTGGCAACATATGAAACAATATGCAGCAAGATGATGTAAGTATTATGGTTAAAAATAATTTTTACTAAACCAAAAATCATTGACATTTTTACTAAACTTAAAAAATTCCAAATTGTTATTTCGAGACTGATTATTAATGAGTTAGATTATCAGTGGGGATATTTGTAGAAAACGTTCAATTTCAAACCTGTATTTATACGGAAAATGTTTTTTAAATTAGGCTATATGCCATTTTGAATTAACTTGTTTCACTGTGTTGACTAAGGTCATAATTAGGTAGTTTAGGTGTAAAATTAAAATGTTGATCTACAAACACATTTCACTTACCAAATTGAATTACAGTACAGTTTATCTTAAAAATAAGGCACTCAAATTTAGCTTAGGCTACATTGAATGCGAGCACCGAGAAGCTGCTGGTTGTCTTCTTGGCGAAAATAAACACTTCCTTAGTTACGGTACATTTTAAACTTATGCACACAGCACCTGAAATAGAAGACGGTATGATTCAAGATCATGTGCATCTCCGATGAAGTCACATGTGTGAAATGGCAAAAATAAACACAGGCCTAAATGCTGTTCTAATTTCCATTATCACAATTTTAGCTGATAAGTTGTAAGTAACTTGCTTACTGTTTAGCTAAATGCTTCCATGTGATTGGTAGATTTAATAACCGGTATGTAATTACTGCCAGGAGGACGTTACTGGATCTCTTTTCTTCATAAAATTGTTAGTAAACAAATTGCAAATTGCAAAACCCTGATATTCTCCATCTGCTTGATTTTAATGTTTCCGTCAACTCGCCGTCCTCTGCTATTCACAAAGACCTTTCATCCAGCAAATTATATTTACTACAGCACAATGCCATGTCTGATGAGAGTTGGGAACGATGCCTGTGGTGACTGTATTGCTGTTTTCCCTTTTGCATATACTGTTATCTTGCAGTAACTTGCTTACTGTTTAGCTAAATGCTTCCATGTGATTGGTAGATTTAATAACCGGTATGTAATTACTGCCAGGAGTACGTTACTGGATCTCTTTTCTTCATAAAATTGTTAGTAAACAAATTGCAAATTGCAAAACCCTGAGATTCTCCATCTGCTTGATTTTAATGTTTCCGTCACACTCGCCGTCCTCTGCTATTCACAAAGACCTTTCATCCAACAAATTATATTTACTACAGCACAATGCCATGTCTGATGAGAGTTGGGAACGATGCCTGTGGTGACTGTATTGCTGTTTTCCTTTTTGCATATTTTGTTATCTTGCACAGTATGTCGATTCTGTTACTATGTATCGTATTCTTGTTGATTTTTCTTGTTGTGAATTTATTACATATATTATATAGCTTTATGAATAGTACTGTTACTTAAATTTATATTATTTATTACATGGTCTTTATTTATAGCTGTTAGCAATTTGTAGATTATAGTGTTTGATGTTGGTAGAGTCTTCATATCATGTTGTGGGATATTATCGGGTATTTGTGTTGTTGTTGGCTGTTGAGTGATCTTGTATTGACTTAGCTTTTGCGTTTGTAAATTGTTTTTGTTTTTTAATTACTGTATAGGCTACATTCGACTTGTTAAAATATTTATATTAAGTTGTACATTTTGGAGTTTGTTTATATTAGATTTAATATTCTCATACTGTTAAATGCTGAACTTGCTACCATATACTAGTAATTATTATGTTATAAATGGTGTATTGCCGTATGTGAAATAAATAAATAGAAAAACAAATCAGCTGATTTCGTCCATGTGATGTCACCATATACTGTGCCGCCTCATCGTGATACCTACTGTTTTTTCTAGTTACTGTGCTTATGCTTACCCAATTCTTATTTAACTTGAAAAGCAGTTTCTGTTAAGGCTAAAGAGTGAAAGTGACAATGTTACATTGAACATTGATACCAAACACTTATCACGCTATTCACTCATATAATATAATTTAAATGTGGCTATTTATGCTCTTTTTACTTGCCAAATTAAATATTACAACTGAAAAATGGTTCAAAAATGGATTGGACTATATTTGTAATGATAAGTAAGCCAAGTATATTTATAGAAATCTTGTTTAGAAAAAAAATTGGATAAAGCAACTCTAATACTTTTTTATACAGTACTAACACATTTCTGCCATTTTTAAAGTTTTCTTGAACATCTTTCTTTAGAGTGACATTTTTTCCAGGTGGAATGTCCAGTACCCAAAGGACTAAAAAAATCCTAGATTGTATGATCTCGTAAAATCAAAAAGGCATAGGTAATACCAACTGTGCAAAAGATGTATGTTTGCACATGTTATTTGATTTTTATTTGTTCGTAAGAGAAAGTATGGATTTCGAATGAGTGTTGGGTATTACATCTTGAGGCTATGTGCTATGGAAACACTCTCACTTTAAATTTAAAAAAACTGTCACAAAAGTTGCTAATGAAAGAATGCTTAATCATTAAAAAAAGTTCTCAGACAACGAAAAACAGAAAATTGATACAAAATCAAAACCAATAAAAACTAATAGCCTAAGTAATTACCATCACAGCTGCTATTAAAATATTGATATCTAATCTGGGGTATGTAATGAACCTGTTTTAGGTACGTCATAAATAATCAGTAATGGAGGATGCTAATTTTCTGTAGAACTTGGCAACCGTTTACGCCACCCTATCCCCTGTGGTTAGTTATAATGTTGGTTGGTTTTTTAAGGAGAGGCTGATGTCCATTTTAACCTTAACCAACCCATTCTCTCTAAACTATTCATCTGTGTGAGAAACTTGTCAAACAGAATATGCGGGAGAACCAGTACAGTACAGAGCAAATATCACTGATAAAAACTAATGGTTGAGGCCAGGATTTTTAACCTGTGCTCGTTTGATTTCGCGTACAAAGACCTGATGCCTTAGACCGTTTAGCCACTGGCTCTCCATGTTACATTTAACAAGCCTTAAAAACTTTTCCCAAAATATGCAAAATAGTGAAAATAGTCTGAGATACAATAAAAGTAGAGTTTAAATTTTGGGTATAAGTTTACAATTTAAGTCGTATATATTTTTAAAAGTGTATGTACAGAAAAAGAAAATATTGGGGCAATAAAGATAAAATAAATTCAATCAGTTTCTAAATACAGATGTTGCACATAAAGATACTCCAAGCAACAGAAAATCTCAAAGGTATACAAGGTATATCAAAGGTATATCTGTTAGCTAAACAAGTATGAAAAGCTTTGATCAACTATCTACTTACTAGACAGGACGTAAAGAACTTCAATAGTAACAGTAAGAGTATAAAAAATCAGGAATTTCAGCCAGAGATGAAAGTCAGAAAGACTGTTCCATAAGTTGACAAAAGAAGCTTTGAGTGAAAAAAGGCCTCATGGGTACACATAACAGAAACCACATTAGCTTCATGGGTCCAAATGAGGGTTCAGAATAATATTATCATTACACTATCTTAATAATATAATAGTATTAACATAAAAAAGTCTTTTAGTAGGGAGAGTTGCATAATTAAGGCAGTTATTTCCTATACTATTTGTAGGAGTTTTAGCCGAACAGTTTATCAACATTTCCAAACTATCGCTTGGCACACCGCTTATCAAACTAGGGCTGTCTGCATAATCAGCTATCGTCTTAATCCCATAGCTATTGTTGCTGGTATAGACTTCTTTTAACTGCATGTCCCAAACTGTTTATTTTTAAACTTTCACTAAGAATTGGAGAATTGTTGAAAGGAAACTACATCCCATGCGTTTCACCTGAAATCGAGCATCAAAATTACTTAAAGATACTGAAAATGTTATAGCCTAATGCATCTCTTTGACGTTTTAGGTTGCTATAGATAGTTATTTGATTGTAATAGTTGGTGCCTGACACCAAAAGTGTTAAAGGTTTTGAGTTTGTACTCAATGAAAGGATATTTTGGGTTTGTGTTTGTTGGCTACGCACAGTAATATATTTTCTATGATAAGTTTGCTGTTTTGTTTAATACCTATTTCATTATGTTCCCAATTATTTATTTACAATCATAATTGAAAATGCCTGCAATATTGCTTGTTAAAATATTTATATTTACTTCATTATTTGTTTAAATGTCTGTTATAGATCGTGTGGGGTATAATTAACAATTCGTTCTGCTCATTTAAAGTCAAGTAAGTAGCCTACTATGTTTGACTGTTGACATCATTCTATGTTAAAAGTGTTGTAGAATTTTAGTGTTAAGTTGCAACCGTGCTAGTTATCAAACCTTAGTGTCCCCTTCGATAATCTCACCTATTGGACTTAATAGTAACCCCTTGACCAATAGTACTCTACTCGTCTTTTATCTAATATATGACTCATTTTTATCACTGGAAACCTTAGTATATTAAAATGGATGCTTAGTAAGTTAATGAGAATTTTGATTAACGCAATATTATATTAAATTCATATCCAATAAAGTTTAATGCCTTTGGCACTGGTCTAGGTCAATGCTCAATTTGTAAGGCTAACATATAAATGTCTACTCTATAAAGTGTGGAAAGGGGAAAATAGATGAATACTCATAAATAGTCAACACCATTGGAACAACCATTGGTCAACACATACTAAGAACACCATTGGAACAACCATTGGTCAACACATACTAAGAACACCATTGGAACAACCATTGGTCAACACATACTAAGAACACCATTGGAACAACCATTGGTCAACACATACTAAGAACACCTTTGGTTACTTACGTTCTATCTACACTTCTGTGCAGCTTTACAATGTGTACTTTGAATGTGAGTTAAAGTGCATATTAAAGTACCCGTATTACAGCTTGGATTACTAGATATGAGGATGTAATTTAATTGCAGCACATTAGTTCTTAGTAGATATGTTATCCAGATAAGGAATAAAAGGTTCAGAGTCCATAATGGACATATGGTGCAATATACATTATTAAATCTTATGTAAACTTATTAAAACTTGTGAGAATTTTATAATCCACATTAATTTGTTATTCATATTCAGTAATTTCTTGACAGTGAATATCTTAAAAATTGATTGGAAAAAATTATAAAATAAAAATTTAAAATGTTGGTCTTTTTTTAGTTTCAAGTTATTGGTAAATGTGTTTATAATTCAGCTACAGTAGGCTCTTTCTTAATCGGCCACCTCGAAACTGGAGGCCCGACTAGACAATTATTTGACTGGTTAAACTTAGGTACAAAAAAAATATGTATATAGGTACTAGTTTATCTAATTTAGTTTTAAGACAAACTGAGAATTACCAAAAGTTTTCCATGTTTTGGGTATAAAATTAAATTTAAAATTATATGTTTTAAAGTAAATAATTAATATTTGTTGTACTCACCTTAGGAAATATTTCACAAAATACTTGAACTAATTACAAAGGCGCACAATTTTTAAACAAATATAGCATACAACTATATTTACATGAACAGTAAAGAACAACTCACCTCAGAAACTTTAGTAAAAATTATTATATTTATTTAGAGGAATAAAGCAGTCATCAGTAAACACGTTGTGACAGGTCTGTATGAATCATAGATATTACAAATGTTGCCGCCATCCATTTCTAGCTAATCACAACCAGTTGAAGCACTTCTCATTTACTTCTGGCCGGTGAAAAAAAGTAATTATTTTGGTAACAAATACTAGCTAAAGCAGTGGCCGGTCTACTCTATTCAGAAAATCATAAGTAATCAAGAAGTATTTTTTACACAAATTATATTATATTAAGTTTAATTATTAATGGGTTGTGAGTGTTCTCTAATTATTTTTATTTGTAGTACCAAAACACAACAGTTCTGCAGAAATGAATATAACTTAACAGGAACATGTAACCGCTCATCGTGTCCCCTCGCTAACAGCCAATATGCGACAGTGCGGGAAGATAAGGGCATCATATATTTATACATGAAAACAACAGAAAGGTAAATAATTCAGATGCATTTAGTTATATTACTAATTTAAATTGTGCATCGATAAATAAAAATGTGTATGGTTGAGTTAATTTAATTGTTATTTAGTTAAGTATCACAACGAGGCCAATGAATACTGTGGACAGTTTATTTTTGCATCAGTTTACATTGACCGCTAGCTTCTTTTGGCGTTTGAACCTAGAACTTGTTTTTTTTTGTATTTAGAAGATTTAGAGTTATTAAATATATATATTTAATACGCCTCATGTATTTGAAGATATTTTGTGCTAAAGTCAGTGGCATGTATTTGTATTTTATCGTTTTTTTGTGTACTAATTTTTTTTACGTAAGGTTGATGAAAATGCTGTTTGCAGAAAATATTTTTTTCGAACCTCGACAGGATATAAAAAGTGGCTTAGAATTTTAAATCAAACTTAATCACTTGTTGATTTATGTGCTTTTTCATTTAAATGGGGTTTTGTACATTCATAAAGAGGATTTAAGAGTACAGTAGAGTCTCGATTATCCGACCTAAACCGGCCGTGGCAAGGTCGGATAAGCGAAAATGTCGGATAACACGGAAAATGATATAAACGACGTTGAAATTGTAAAAAAGACCCCATACTCGATCCGACCAATCTGCGAACACGTCTGCCGACGCGTCCTATTCCGGGTCCGTCGTTCCCACTCACTGCCCGACCTGTCTGACTGCGGACAGTGTGTAGGAACGACAGACCCGGAGTTGGACGCCTCGATAGATGTGTCTGCGGATTAATCGGATCGTGTATGGAGGCTTTTAATTTTATTTGCACATGAAAATGCACTTAAGGCAAAGTTATAAAACATGGTTTACAGTAAATACATACTCACATACAGTGCAATAAACAACGAAACTAAACTTAAGCTTGAGTAAAAAAGTTTGTGATTGTCTTTTGTTTTCCTGCTGTTTGTCGTTTTCTGGCCGCTAAATCTCGCAGTCTCCTCAGAAGTAAAACCTCGGTAGACGATGTTTCCTCCAGCTGCTCTGCATACTTTAACGCCATTTCCAAAGCTTTGTGCCCTTCGCTGTGTGAAACTTTCTGTGCACTGTCCTCCAACACCACATCCTCTTCTCCTTTTCCGTTTGTCATGTTCACTATTTCTTCATCAGTTACTACTTCATATTGTTCATCTTGGGCAATCCACTCATTCACGTCCTCTTCTGTTGCGTTTTCGCAACCTGGCACTTGTTGTAACAAAGGAAGTAGGCTAGTGTTGTCTGGCTCGGTCTGCTTCTGTACATTTTCACCACACGGAGATTCTTCATTCTCTTGGAGCAAAACTTTCCAAGATTTAGCAATGGTGTTTGCTCCAACACTCTCCCATGATTGGGCCACGTAGTAAGAAACGTCTTTCAAATTAAGACGACGCAATTTGTTCACCATGTCTTCTCCCTGGTCCATAGTGTCAATTAAAGAAGAAAGCTCTTCATTGCCTCTAAGGTTCCTTGATCCATAGGCTGACATAAGGAAGTCACATTTGGAGGCAGAAACAGCCTTTATTTCCTTATCTTTAAGTTCGTCTTCGTCAGGATGGCACGTAGCATTGTCAAGCAACAATATTGCTTTTCGTGGCAAATTTTTGGATTTCAAAAACTGTTTCGTTTGTGGCACAAATTCTTTAAAGAACCATTCTTTAAAAATATCTGAGCTCATCCAAGCATTTTTCTGATTGTAATATTTCACTGGCAAAGCATTTTTAGAAACATTCTTAAACGCTCTCGGATTTTTTGACTTGCCTATCATAGCCAGTTTCATTTTCATATTTGCCGTGGCATTACTGCATGCAAGAATGGTCACTCTTTCTTTGCTACGTTTGTAACCGGGCGCTGCCGCTTCGGCCTTTGACGCTAGTGTTTTTGCTGGTAACAATTTGTAATTGAGTCCAGTCTCATCACAGTTGAAAATTGGATCCCCTGATAGGCTTTCATTGTCCAATAGCGAATGAAGTTTGTCCCTAAATGATTGAACGGCTTCACAGTTTGCTGAAAGCTTCTCGCCACAGATATTAAGCTGCCGAATTCCGTATCTTTTTTTCCATCTATCGAGCCAACCTACACTAGCTATGAAATCAGGTTCACCTTCGTTAAGTTCATTTCGAAACTTTAAGGCTTTTTGTTGTCCTGATATCGGTATGCCTTTATCTCTGTGTTGAGTAAACCACAGATACAAAGCTTCGCTTACTTTTTCGTACTCATATTTTTTCATAGTCTTCCGATTTTCCAAAGCAGTTGCCGTACCTCGCTCAGAACACCATTTTTCAATGTCATTGCGATTCCTCTTCCAATCTCCGACTGTTGTTTTTCCCACGTTATAATCTTGCGCCACTTTTAATAAAGTTTCACGATTGTCTAATCTCTTCAAGGCTTTCAGTTTTTCTTCCATTGACACAACCACTTTTTTACGTTTTGAGGCCATCGCCACAACTTTTAGACACGCCAAAATCAAAACACAACTAACTTACAGTCTAACAAAACGGCAGAAACAAAACAAGAAAACGATGCACAAGACGACCTCTCAGCGAAAGAGCTACGTAAGCACTGAGGACTACAGCGTGCCAAAACAAAGAGAAAGTGAGGTCACCAACCTGTCGTCTGTCGCGCGAATACAATGCGTACAGTCGGGTAAAGGGAAGGGGCTGCCTCACGCGGGAGTCTGTTGCGTACAGTCGGGTCTGACGAAGGGGGCTGCCTCGCGCGACATATTGCGTAAAATCATGTTACATGACATAGTGCCCGGAAGGTCGGATAACTCGGATAGTCGGATAACCGAAGGTCGGATAACCGAGACTCTACTGTATTTAAAGATTTCCATAACTGTTGTAAAAAAATAAGTATTCATAATCTAAATTTTCTTATGTTTAATTTAGCATGTATCTGCTATAATGTAATCTGTTGATTAATTATTTTATTTATGTGATTGGTGTAAAACTTGATCAAACATTGCTTCCCTTAAGTATAGTTTTTAAACAAAATGAACGTATACCATAGAGAATTTGATAAACACAAGCAAACTCAATTATTTTCTAACCACTTCATTTATATATGTAGCATATGGTTTCTTGTCAGCTAACATTTATTAATTTAAATGCTGTGATATATGTACTTGGAAGAAAAAGTTTAAAAGTCATTATATATTATAAAGATAAAAATATCAAGTGATCTCCTGTCTCAAAGCTGTATCCTATGCATCAAGCTACTCACTGTTTTTATTCATGCTAGCTAATCCCTCTTTAAAAGATCATAAAAGATCACAGGGGAATCTGTAACTATGTGATCCATTGTTTATGCAACTCTTGAAGATTATTTTAGAACCTGGAAGCTAAATCCTAACCCATCAAAAACTGAAGTGGCCTGCCTCAACCTAAGTAACTGACCTCTTCGTCTGAAGCCTGAGTACAAAACCAAGGAACCAACCTCTTTTCTAACTAATATTCCTGATTTTGCTCATTAAAAAAGTTTTTTTTTTACTAAAACAATGTTTAATGTATAACAGTTGGTTTATAAATCTGTGAACTGTAATTACTATTTAAATTTGTTTTGTGTTATTTTACAGGTCTGCCTTTCCAAAGAAAACCTGGGAGAGAGTTAAACTATCAAGGAATTTTGAAAAGGCAATTTTTCAAATAAATGAAAATTTACTCTTCTGGCCACAATTTATCAAATCAAAATGCAAACAGAGATTTGTAAAAATCACCCAATATTTGATTCGCATGAGGAAGATAAGATTAAGAAGACAGTTAAGTATATCTGTTGTTAGTTTTAATTTGATACATAATTTCTATTTACTTAAAACTTGTTTTTCAGTTATCATAGAAGGCGCAACTGGTTATTACATAGACTACTGCTGATTCAAAATTATGGATACCAAAGTAAAATTTACTCAGTAACCACTGGGTTTAAGAAAATAAAAATAACATCAACATTTTCTTTATTTATTTATACATTAACCTATGTTGATTTAAAATGTTTTTTGTTAAATCAACATAGGTTTAATTTCTTTTAAGGATTGTTGGCGATATCACAATCATGACATTCACGCTCATGGCACATTTATAAATAATGAAACCGTTAAAAATTATTGGGCACATATACAATAAAAATTATTACATATCTGAGTTATTTACATCAACAATACTTGTCTGATGTTTGTAACACTACTTTTAAGTGGCTGTAGCTAAGGGACTTAGGCATCTTAATTAGCTATGTGGCTTGCCACACGTGGGTCCGGGTTTAATTCCCGATGTGATCACAAACCATTTTTGCTCTGTCCCGCTCTATGGTTCGGAAGTCACATAAAGCCGTTGGTCCCCAGGTTAAGTGTAAGAGAGAGCTATTATCTTCGTATGAAAGTCACTTCACTAAATTGATAAGAAATTTTGTTGCACATAAGCTACAAAAAATGTTGACACTATATTGGCTGCAACGTATTGACATAATATAAACGTTTCACATTTATCTAATAAGTATTTTTTATTTGGCGATTTTTTGTTGTTAAGTGTCAAAACAATCCAAAGGTGTGAAATAGTGGTACTTATTTACTCAAACAAAGATTGAACAAAATTAAAACAAGATAAACATTTTAAATCATAGATTGACGTAAAAATTAGGAAGGAAAAATGATGTTTTAATTTGTTCACACCCATAGTGAGATGTATCTAACTAAATTAGTACTCCGTAGAGTAAATACCCAACATCAAAGTATGTAATATGATGTAATATTATACGATGTACGGTCTGATGACAATAAAGGCAACGAATTGGTGGAACCCTTCATGCCATTTCTTGCACCTTACAGTACAAGGCAGTCCATCTCTTGACACTCCAGCCTCCCTACCTGCCACCAATCTATGGACGAACTGATGTAACAATGTAGCAATCATTAATTAATTAACCTTACACAATATCCTCGCAATAATGTACTCACAAATTAATATGACATGATACGTAGTTATTGTGCAGTTTTTGTTCATACTCAGTATTCATAATTTTGAATCAGACAGTAGTTAACCAAGGAGAAAAATTGACTTTAATTACCTTAGATTTGTTAGCTTTTATATGCCCATACATGTTCCTGGTTGTATAACAACTTCTACTGAAAAAAATAATTTGTTTCTGGATGCGAGAGTGCTGCGCATATTATTTTAATCAGCGAGGATTTATTTCAGTTTTTGAAACTTTCTTAACGTTTTGATAATGGACATCGGGATTGAATTTTTATTTTATCCAAGCAATATATCGTGTCTGGTTGTTTCACTAAATAAATAAAAATACATCTATATCCTCCATGTTCTCCTCTTATCTTACTGAGACTGAATCCATAGAAAAAAATCCAAACACTGTTTTCAATAACACAATTTTTGTTCTCCGAAGGCTCTTATTTTGACTGTTTTGCAATTGCTATTTGTGCTTGCCTGTATGTTAGTTGTGTTGTATATAGTATAACCAGTTTAGGTACATGGAACCTAAATGTACATATCAGTTACTTAGTAAATACACTCATAAACATCTGTAGTAGGGTAAGAGGGGGGTTGTGGGCTAAGGAAAGTAAGGGGAGTGGTGAGAGATCGAAAGTCTATTGAGATCGGCCCTCTGTTTGTACATCATTATAATAGTTTAAATAAATTAATTCTCAGTTTTATAGTGTGATTTGTGTTAATTAGTGATATACATACCGGGAGAAGTCATAGTTTTCGAAGGAAAATCTGAAATGCAATAGTACAACTTACATTGAAACCGGCTACCGACATTTCACAGCAACTACACCTAGCTTTACCATATCAATTTTTTTAATCATTCCCATTTATTTATTTTCATTTCAAAAGTAAAACCACATGCCTTTTATTGTAACTCAAAGCCTAGGCTACACTTTTGTAGTGCATATGTGTGACTTTAAATAGCTTCTTTTTAAGAAACAGTAAAAATTGTAAATTTCAATATGGCTACCGCAATTATAACAAAGTGAAAAACCAAAGCTTCATTTGGACATATTTCATTGTACTTCTCTTCAATTTCCTTCCACTCAATCACATTCCACATTAACCCTAAACCTGGTCATAACCTATCTTTCTAATCAGTTACAAAATATCATCTTCCTGCACATCCTGGTCTCTCTCTGACTCTCCACCTTTCAACAAATAAAATAAAATTTTTAAAAAATACAAAAAAATAGATAAACACAAAATACAAAAAAAAAAAAAAAAAACACACATATAAATAAAAATATTTTCGCATTCTACACGCACATAATAGGTGACACAAACACTCAGACACATTTCAAGCCTCAAAATGAAATCATAGACAAATTCTAACACAACTGACTTGACAAAAACTACATGTCCTAGAAGACAGTGAAGCTATCACGTGTGACAAATGTGAAAGCTGGTATCATAAAACATGCGGTAAAATAAGTGAAAAACTATACAACAAAATTCAAACAGCCCCTAAAAGTAAAACAATAGAATGGATATGCCACTCATGAAAAAAAACAAACTAAAACTTATAAACCCCCAGGGAATAAATGCAATTTAAATACATCAGACACACCAAACATAATTAATCTCAACAACACATCTGACATAGATGAAACGGAGGACAATATTTCCGCTGACACTGCTTCACGTAAAGATATAACTGCATTGCATGACCTACTATCAAAAACATTAGAAGAAAATAGAAATTTACAACAAACTATACTTATCTGTATAAAGATTTACATCTATTAAATCACCAACTAACAGAATCAAAAAAAAAAAAAAAAAAAGAAAATATTTGGCTCAACCAAGAAACTATAACTAAAGAAGACAAAATGTTAGAATTATGAAACCACATAAAAAAACTCCATTCTACCTCAAACACTAGCTCCACCACATCTACTCTGAACCACAATAAACCTGATCAAACACTCTTACAAAGCCAAACCACAGAAAACATTGAAGAAAACACAAATATTGATACAAATATAAACAAAATACCACATGTAGACTCAGACACACTAATTATAGGAGACAACAACATCTGCAAAACTACACAGATCACTTGCCGGATATACAAATACACTGCATTCAAGAGCTGAGCAAACACCTTGCGACATGTCAGACTCTGTCCAACACTGTAGTATTGCACTTTGGTAGAAACAATCTTGCACTCTCTCGTAATCCAAATATGATGTTATGAGACCTCTCTGGTATACTGTTGAATCTGCCTAACAAATTTTTAGGAATACTACATGGATCATAAATGGCATAGTCTACAGACGTGACATACCTACAAGTTACATTAAAGAAGATAATGAGGCACTAAACTTTATGTGCAAAAATCTGTTTTTGATCTTCCAAGACCCTAATGAGATAATAACTCCTAGAGGATTAGGAAGAGACGGGCTGCACCTCAACCCCATGGGGAACCACTGCCTTGCAAGTTTCATACTGGAGGACCTCGGTTATAGAACGTCCCTACCAGAGGGAAAAAAATTAGGAAATCAAACAGAAGCTGAAACAAAAAACTTAAACAACCCAAAACTAAACACCAACTTGCAAAACCACATAGACAATACTCTAAAATAGCAAAAAAATCAAAACAACAACTCCACAACACCGACTTTAGACCAAATAAACTAACCCATTCACACAAACTTAAACAAAATCACAAAACACTACCAAGCAAATCTAAACAACTTAACAATAAAAACAATTTCAAAATATTCCATTTAAACATACAACGAGGAATCCAAAATAAAATAGACCAACTTAAACTGCTGTTAAACACAATAAATCCACACATACTACTAATAACAGAGCACGGACATAACAAAGAACAACTAGAACAAATAATCATAACAGGTTACAAACTACAAACCCATTTTTATAGAAAGACAGACAAATGGGGAGGAGCAGCAATCTGTACTCTGGAGAACATTGATCTAGAGATAAAAATAATAGATACAAAAAATAATTCAGAAGAGCTAGTCTGTGAAATAGCAGCAATAGAATACAAAATAGCCACAAAAAACTACATAACAATTTGCACCTACAGACCAACAACAGGTTCACCCAAAGACTTTTTAAACCACTTTGACAACTTTCTAAGCACCATATCAACCAAAAACAAAAATATAATAATCCTAGGTGACATGAATATAGATACTCTCATAGACTCTGAAGCAGTCGTGAAGAGTCATTACTCTCGGCCGATTCTTCAGGTGCAATGCCTCGAAGCTGGTCAGTACAATACTGCCAACAAACACAAGAAAATAAACAGTCAGTTTATGAACCATAATTCATTATTTGCAAAAACATGCAACATACAAAATTAGAAACCAACATACAAAGGTTTCTGGATAGAGTCCTGTAATCAATAGTAATAGACATAATTTCGTGGTCTTTGGAAGACGACCGTGTCAGTAAATCTTGTGCACTACACACTTAGCCAAAGTTTCAATGTAAAATGTACACACTAAAATGTAACCTCACCAGCACATTACATCAACCAACTTACTCCTAGAATACCTACCTGCAACTAGAAACTTTAACATCAGAAACAAGCATCGATTGCTGTATAACTAATTATCTTTGGCCACAAAAAAAATAATTGACAACACTTTATCTGACACCAAGGCATAGTATGCATCCTTAACACAAAAATACATTTACACAGCCAAAAAAAAAAAAAAATCTGTACAAGAAATCTATCGAAACAAAACATGGACTTATTCAAGCTCCAAATTTCAAAAGAAAACTGGCATAATATATACACTGAAAATAACATAGAAAAAAATGTGACCAATTTATTGAACTATTACAGTATCACTTAAACATAATCAGCCCACTTCAGAACAAATCTACCATGACACAACAATTACAACATCTAAGTGACAGTAGACTACAGGCAAAAAATAAATACTTAGTTACTGGATAACATACAGACAAAATTAATTACACGACACTCAAAAAAAAAAAAAAACTAATGACCAACAGATACGTCACTCAAGAAAACTACATACTGAACAACAAATATTTGAAATATTCACACCCACAAACCAAACTAAAGCAATATGGAAGGTGATAAACCAAGAAATAAAAAGACAATCTACATAACATTACAATATAACACTCAAACACTAGATTTAGATCCTTAAACTATAGCAAATCACTTTAACACACATTTTTGATCCATAGGCCAACTGCAAATTGACGACCAAACACAGTAACAGCCTAATTTTCAGCACCATTTAGTACTAAACCATACTATTACCAAAAATCTAAACACTTAAATGCATTACAGATAAAGATCTTAGACTTAGTTGTTTTTTACCATTTGTTGGCTTTAGTTATACTTAGTTTTATTTTACATACATAAGTTTAGTATTAATGTCTGACACTATTTACCTGTATATATGTACAGATATAAATAAAGAGATTTTGATTTGATTTGATTTGACTAATAATCAAGAACACCAAACATAATAACACAACGGGAGCAGACGAAATACCAGGAAAGGGCAAGACTACATTTCACTGACTAATTAATTCCACCACTTTTACACTTAATCAACACATCCATATCTACAAGCACAGTACCAAAAATACTAAAACATCTCTAGTATACCGAAAGTACAACAAAAATCTGACAAAGAAAACATAGAAAATTATCGGCCAAATGCAGTATTACCCACAATATCAAAATACCTAGAGAAAGTCATACATGGTCAAATAATGAATTATCTAAATACAAACAACAAATTACACATTCACCGACATAGTTTCAGAAATAGTAAATCCATAAATACAGCAGTTGCAGACCTTCTAAAATTCATCACCGAAAATTGGGAGAAAACAACCCATTTCAGCAATATTTTTAGACCTAAAAAAGGCCTTCGATTGCCTAAACTGGAACATTCTGCTCAATAGACTAACTGAAATAGGTATTACTGGAGAAGCTAAAGGCTGGGTAAAGCTAAAGACAGACAGAAGCCAAATGGTTGAAATAAAATCAACTAATAAAAACATTGGGAAAACATTTAGATCCAAAAAAAATTCATGACAAATGGTGTGCCACAAGGATCAGTCCAGTATACTACCGACAAAATTACCAATATACAAAACAGCTTGAAAACAATGAACAAAATAACACAACCGTAAACCAAACAAAATTTTTAGGACTACAAATAGATAATTCACTTACATGAAATATTCATACCCAACAGCTTGTAAAAAAAATTTTGTCAGCTCTCTATGCAATAAAACAGATAAGTACCATAGCAGGAAAAAACCAGCTCTTATAGCCTACCACTCCCTAATGGTAACTCACATAAAATTTGGATTAATTGCCTGGGGAGGTGCTTCACACACACACACACAAACACAGAACCGATATTAATATTACACATAAAAGCAATTAGAATAATCAACAATTTGCTCATCAACACTCCTTGTAGACAATATTTTAAAGGGAAAAAAAAATTCTAACTGTCATCTATATGTACATTCAAGACATAATACGCCATACAAGAAAATAACAAAACAAGATCTGAAATCCATAGCCATAACACAAAATATAAAAATAATATAGACATAGGTAATCTTTTATAAGGTTATAAAAGATTAAAAAAAACACTAAACCAACCACAATACATAGGTATTTAATCACCTTCCAAACAACATAAAAATACTAAGACAAAACAAAACCAAATTAAAAAAATCTCTACTTGCATTCTTAACAACACATCCATATTACACAAAAGAAGAATTCTTTAATATAAACATATAAAATAACACATACTAAACATTAATTGCAAGCTATCCTACCCAAACACAGACTTGACCAATGCTGGGGTATGCCCGAAGATATCTGACATGCCTCCTGCTTTGAGGAGAGCGGTGGCGAAGAGGAAGGTAAAGGTAAGGTCTTAAACATCTGTAATAACATGGTGGTGTGTTTATAGTAAATTAAAAGATAATAAGATAGCAAATCTTTTGAAATTGTCATAAATAGAGCCTGACTTTTCAGGAGGAAAATTGTGACAATGCCACGAAAGGTTGAGAGAAGAATCAGAAGACGAGAAGAAAAGGCCTTGATTGCTGCTCAGCTAGACAATGCTATTGAAAAACAGCTTGTAGAAAGGTTGAAAAAAGGAGTGGTAAGACCCAACATGTTTATCCATTTACTGGAATAAATTAGTGCAGTAATTTTAAGACTCTCATTGAAGAAGAAAAACAAGTCTGTATATTTTATTATAACTATATTGATAAGATTTTTAAAATTCTTTAAAATATGATTTTACCAATAAAGAAAGACCATTTTTCTATTCTAATCAATATTTCTTTTACTTAAAAAAAACTATTTAAGGTCCAATTCATTATTACATTAGTTTTTATTTTTATGATGTTAAATTAGAAAGTACCTAAATACATAACATTGAAACGTAACCAATCTTCTGGACTAATGACAAATATGTTAAGATTACTACTTTTATTTTTCAACCAAGCCCAAAGAAGCATTATTTTAGGAGTTTTATTGCTATTTTTGTATTGTTCTGCGGCGAACGGCGACGTAAAATGGAGATGATGCATGCTACCAATTGCGGGGAAAGGCGGGAAAATGAACCCGGATTAAATGCGCGGTTATAGATTGAATTGAATAGCAAAAGATTAATTACCAGAGGCCGCGTGAGATCATCGCTGACTAATAAACGTCGCCTGTTCCACCACGTTAGAAACGCGCGGGCTGGTACAATGGTGTTGGCCGCGTGAGTGCTAATTGACGCTCCCTAACAAATCACAACCAGCTTTGATCAGCACTAAGAGTGATCTACCTTAAGGGTAATTTAATTGCAAGTTAATTAAGAGATTTAATATAATGGTGAAATAACTGGTTGGCTGCGATTCCCTCGTGCCCTAGACTTCCCAATCCCTACATTTAATTGACTGATTAAAACCTACCCATCGGAAACTACTCCCCCCCCTTAATGGTTAATTTAGCCTAACCGAAACATAATAGGTATTATTAATTTAGAAACAATTCTTAAATTAGGAACTTAGCTGTCGAGCCGATGCTTGACGCCGCTCTCCACCACTGCGTGTCGACGGCTCCCCTGCGTGGCGACGACTGCGTACGCCGCACCCTTCCCAGATCCTCGCGCATGCGCACGCGATAGATGCATCTCCGCCCGCGGGTGGCGCTCGCCACAATCTCCCCCCCCTAAAAATGTGTTTTTTTTTTTATTTATTTTTTTTTTTTTTTTTTTTTATTTTTTTTTTTTTAGGTGGGAGGTAAGGAAGGTGTGGGTCTCAGCTTGTCTGGCTCAAATCCTGGGGGGTCCGAAGAGTCCGCCTCTCCTCCAGCAGGGAGGTGCTCTACGTACGAAAGTGATTCTGCGGGGATGTGTTGTCAGTTGTCAACAGTTGGTTGGTTGATGCAGCGGTCAGTGTTCTAAAGTTCTTTTCTTTTTTTTCCCCCCTTTTTTGTTTTTTTTTTTTTATAGAAGGTAAGGTGTGTCGGCTCGCGCGGCAAAATAACTACTTAACTATTTATGATCCTAACAGTAAAACTAATCCTAACCATTTTGCTGGAACTAAAACTAAATCTGAAGTGGTGCGGGAGTGTGTCAGCGAAATGGTGTATATAGTAGGACGGATCCGATTGTTATCACACCTTCCACCGGTTCTTATCACGCAGTGTGGATTCACCACTCTGGTTAGCTGATACTTGTATTAGCTGATACTAATAGCCATGATAGTGGGTTAGCCGTAACAGCGGCTGTGTGCACTACATAATAGTGATTTAAAACAGATGCGGCCACTTCTGGTGGGGCAACCCATGCCTCAAGGTAGTTGAATGCGCCACTACCCGCCATAGTTGGAGGTCAGATATGGTAATCCATGCCGAAATGCAATAAGATGACAATGTGCTTCACACTATAAAGTTGGTAAATAGACCAATAGTGGTCGGATAGCTGAATTACTGCCCCTCCTCAATCCAGGGCTCAGCCGATGGATGATAGGATAGCTGAAAGGCGGGTGGTCGTTGTTCATAGATGGCGTAACTGGAATGACATCCCTTGAATTGGTTGAACCAGTTGACTCACACTTAGTTATTAATCCGCAAGTCGCTGACACATGCCCTTATCGGACGCAAATCCCCCCCGCGACTATCTTAAATGGTAAGGTAATTCTAATTATTCGCTAATGTGAAAGAAAAGAAATTGAATTGATTTAAATTAGTTATGGTTGACTAAAAATCGTGAATTACAGCAAAATACTAATATAATAAAGGTTAAAAATAAATAAAAAATATTAATATAAAAGGAAAATTAAATCTGAAGGCTTTATATTAAATACAATAATTGAAATTAGTAAACTTAGCTCTATTGTTTGACACACGTTACACTTCCCTTCAATCTTTGCTTATTAAATATATTGGTAAATAAATGCTGGAGAGAAACACTGCCTAGTCTGTGCGTACGTCGGTCGTAAGCAAACGCGATGGGAAAACTGTCGGTGAAAAAAAAAGGTAAACATTAAGTCGGTCTGTATGTGAGGTTGGTAACGTATAAAAACATCTCAGGTGACTCTAGTAATGGATCCCTTTTTAAGCTGTTTTAAGCTGACAAGTGGAGGTGAAGGTAGGATATTAATTATTAAATTAATTACTAAAGGTGATTATCAATTTTTCAATGTGTGTGTGTCAAAATTAAAGTGACCTAATAGATTGTGGCTTGGCCAATTCCCCATTGTGGTATATTGTTGTAGCGTCCGTCTGTCTGTTGTTCTAGGTCTCGCAGCCGAACAATGGAATGCGATAAGACCGTCGCTCGACGTAGTCTTTCGCCCTCTTACTTCCAAGAATAATATTTTGGGCTGGGTGCAGTCTATTCCTATATTGACCGCGCCCCCAAATAATATACTAGGTTTTAATCTTACAGCTACATTAAATTATAAGCCAACACCCCTGAATAGATATATGTAATACAATATTTAATACTAGAAAATTCAATTCTTATAACTAATTGGTTCATTGTCAATTCTGACATGTTTGTCTTGCTCCTAATGATCGTCCCTAATACATCGCGCTAAATAACCTTGTTTCATTCACTTAACTTTATTGTACTACTTAAATTTAATCTGCCCGTATCCCTGGCTCATTGTTGGCATCCCTAAGTACTAAATAGAAAAGAAAAGTGATAGACAGAACAGAGATAGTCATGTGTAAGTGTGACGACGAACGTTGTACTACTATGTGTGAGTGACGTGTGCGTGTGTGTGTGTGACACTGCGACTATCCTGAGGCGTGTCGACTCACCTCACGATGGCTTATCCGCCAGCTGTGTGCCGGGCAAGCAGCATAAACAAAAGTGAATTACGAAAAAAACACAAAAATATTTCACAGCTTTTGTTTATACTGGAATTAAGGAACTTATGAGATGATTTCTTTAACCTAATTGATAAAAAAAATTAAAACTTGCCACGGTCACAGCGGCTTAGCAGCGTTTTCCCTAACGGTGTATAAAACGGTAAAAACTTTCGGCGCCTCACGTCAACAGGACGTCGGGCAATTTGTAGGGAAGTCCTCGTAAAGAAATCCCTTAGACTCAAACGCCCGACCCCGTGGTAACTAGAGGTGTCGTTTGGAAGAAAATTTAAACGCGGGAAGACGTGTAGATAGAATGAAGGAAAGGAAAGGAAGATAGAACTTAAGAGCTACACTAACCTAGGCTAGGGACCGTCGCATAGCACTCACCCGGCCATATTAAAACTGGGGTTGAAAAAAACGTTTTAACTGAGAAACGTGCGCCGACGTTACAAAGTTCCCCGTTGCCGGCTTCACTAACTGCACGGTGACCGGTGTCGTGAATCGGCCTATCACACACGGGTTGGACCATTGTGGCATGAGTTTGTAATTCACACTATCAGCCGCTTTGGACTGGGGATGTAGTCTATACGTAACCCAATCACCCGGTTTGAAGTTATGGGGCTTCTTGTCCCTGTTGTAGTACGCCTCGCGCTTTTGTCTCGCGCGACGCAGAGCGTCCAACGCTTGCCTCCAGCGCTGCTCCGTTGGAATCTGCGGGGCCGAGGGCACTAGTTCGTCGAGCCTCCACGCTAATTGAAGCGGATGTTTAATTTCCCTACCCAGGAACAAGCTAGCAGGTGTTGCGCCTGTGCTGTCATGCTGGGCGGAATTGAAGGCCACCTTAATTGGAATAAAATTTTCCAATTAAAAAATTAACTGTTCAATTAACTAATTAAATTAAATTTATTGTTTAATGCTCTGTTAATTAAAATTACAAATTCAAATTATATTTATGGATTCCCTAATACAATACTCATACAAAAGAATTGCTTCACTTTCCGTCAGTCATATTCGTTAATGTGTTTGTTCAACCAATAAGTTCTCAATGAGGTCCACCAAGGCCTGGTTCCCTCTATCATTAAAATGTATGCCATCTCGTCTATGGTGTCTGTGATACCTGGCGTGAAAATAATTTTTTTGGTTTATTGAATGTGTTAAAATGATAGTGGTGCTGGGGTTGGCCAAGGTATGCAAAAAGGTGTTGAATCTAACCAATTTACTCAAAATATTTGGTTCGGCTTGGGCTCTCGGAAAAATGGGCAAGCCTAAAATTAGTAAATGAATCGCCGGATATTGTTTCCTAATTAGTCTCAATAATGAAATGTACTGATCTTTAATACATGAAAATGGCAAACTGGAGAATATGTCATTAGTCCCCACCCAAACAATTAAGGGTTGTTGGGGGTGTAATAAACGATTTCTTTTTATCAAATTTTTTAAATTGTGAATTGTGGCGCCCGGAATAGCCACTCTGTACGTCATATTGATGAGGTGTTGGTTACGTTGCATGTAAAATTTTAAACGTTTGGTGAGTGAGTCACCAATAATTTGGACACCGCGGTCGCTGTTCATTTCTCCTTTTAATTTAAGATAATTCCGTAGGGTAGGGGAGAATTGTAGGCCTATTTGTGTAGCTAGAAAACTGAACCACTACAGGTAGGTCAGCCAGAAAAACCCTATTATTTACAAAATACCTAAAAAATTTTCCCATTAAAAATTAACTGCTCCCTTAACTAATTAAATTGAATTTATTGTCAAATGTCCAATTAATAAATAATAAAATTAAAAGACAAATTATTCTTTGTAGATTCTCTAATACCATATTTATTTAAAGGAAATTGTTTTACTTGTAGTAAGTAATATTCGTCAGTGTGTTTGTGCAATCAATAAGTTCAGCTGGACACGGCTGGGTGTCTTGGAATAAATAAAACCGGTTTCCACTGTGCCGATCGATAATGCTGAAGTATAACTGGAATACAGTTGACCTGCTAATAGCTTGCTGGGGTGACATTTAATACTGGCTGAAAAGAAAATATGCTAAACTTAACTTAATATGAACTGTACATAATCAATAGAATACATTACATACTGTAAATAATAGAAACATTAATCAATAGTTAATTGCCTCTCCACTCAGGTTACTCCGAGATTTCCCAAGCGAAATTTTATTTTCAGTCTTATTAAATCCTCTAATAGTTACTCTCTTTTTTTTTACATTTTTTTACATTTATTTTTACATATATTTTTTTTTACATTTTTTAAATTAATTTTATATATTTTTTTGGTTTTTTTCCCCTTTTTAATAAATTTTTACTTATTCATTTTAGAAAAGAGGACTACACTATTATTAACTTCGCTTGGAAAATAATTGGCGTGAAATCTCCTAGGCAGTTGGCTGTAACCCAAGCTTTGAGAGTATTTGTCACAAAATTCGTTATCACAAGGTGTAATTAAAAATAAATTACTGCACGCATCTTAAACAAAATTGAACTACTACTAAACTACTTAAATGAAATGAATGTAGAGGGCCGTCCAGAAGACTATTGGCTTTCGTATTTGTACTGATGGCTAAAGTGGAATTCCCTACAACTTTGATAAATATTTGATCTTGCTTTATAAGATTCATAGCTAATATATCTGACGCTATTTATATAAATTTGAATATTTTTTCTTTCCTTTAATTAAACTCCCTAAATTCAACAAATGTGGGCACGAGGTTCGAAGGTATATTGTTAAATGCACTCACGCGTTCGTGTAAAAGGGAAATTTACATAAAAATGAGTTCGTAACTTCTCCTCCCTTCATTTTTATTATATATACTTCTTGAGTAAATTGAAAAATGAAGAACATATACGGAAATTGACAATGCTGAAATCACCGGATGCACGCGGTCGCAGCCTATAGACAGGTTTAAAAACGAACGACAACCGCCCGTCCACACTGCAGACACGCACCTCCAGGTTCACACCGTCATTGTTCTCGGTATTTATTAACCAGAAAAATTAAATCACCTTGTTGAAAATAATACTGCCCTAAATTCAATTCTAGTAATTCTAAATTTGTTGCTTTGTCGTCGATTGCTAGGAGTGAAAGTCATGTTTGCCGGTCGGCCAACATGCTCGTGACGACATGCTCGTGACATGCCCGTGCCGTGACCGACATGTCCGTATCGGCTTCTCTTCGTGTAAGCTCACCGACCTTTTTACTAATAAAACATCTATATTTATTGCCAAAACTGCTATTTCACTCATAAAAAAAAATATTTAATTTTTACTCTGAACGCTCTGCTACCAATTGCGGCGAACGGCGACGTAAAATGGAGATGAGAGATGATGCATGCTACCAATTGCGGGGAAAGGCGGGAAAATGAACCCGGATTAAATGCGCGGTTATAGATTGAATTGAATAGCAAAAGATTAATTACCAGAGGCCGCGTGAGATCATCGCTGACTAATAAACGTCGCCTGTTCCACCACGTTAGAAACGCGCGGGCTGGTACAATGGTGTTGGCCGCGTGAGTGCTAATTGACGCTCCCTAACAAATCACAACCAGCTTTGATCAGCACTAAGAGTGATCTACCTTAAGGGTAATTTAATTACAAGTTAATTAAGAGATTTAATATAATGGTGAAATAACTGGTTGGCTGCGATTCCCTCGTGCCCTAGACTTCCCAATCCCTACATTTAATTGACT
Source organism: Stictocephala bisonia (assembly GCA_035578905.1). Lineage (NCBI taxonomy): Eukaryota > Metazoa > Arthropoda > Insecta > Hemiptera > Membracidae > Stictocephala > Stictocephala bisonia. The sequence continues at coordinate 2,091,724 of JAQJVL010000093.1, read as the reverse complement.
GATTAAAACCTACCCATCGGAAACTACTCCCCCCCCTTAATGGTTAATTTAGCCTAACCGAAACATAATAGGTATTATTAATTTAGAAACAATTCTTAAATTAGGAACTTAGCTGTCGAGCCGATGCTTGACGGCGCTCTCCACCACTGCGTGTCGACGGCTCCCCTGCGTGGCGACGACTGCGTACGCCGCACCCTTCCCAGATCCTCGCGCATGCGCACGCGATAGTTGCATCTCCGCCCGCGGGTGGCGCTTGCCACAGTTCTTTTTCTTTCTTTTCTTTTTTTTTTTTTAAACTTCACTCGCCAGTTGACATGGGCCTACAGGCCTGTGCGTCAACTTTATTCAACGAGTGAAGTACCGACCGTTGGCTCAGTGGGGATTCGAACCTTGGACCTTGCCCTCCGCAGTCCGAAGCCTTAGCCACTGAGCCACCACGCCGGCAAGAAATGCAATTATTGTATAGGCCAAGTAAAACAGTAATGGATATTAAAAAAGAAAACAATTCTTTACTTATAGCATGAAAAACTAAGGACCAAACTAATATTCTGAGAAGTCTTTTTAAACCCTTCATAGCCGTTTGACATGATATTACATCATGGCCTACTAATGCAAAAGTACTAAGAGACTTTTGGTGTTGAATCGGAAGAATTGTCTATGGCTAGGATCGTCAATTCTAATCTTGCTGTGGCTTGTACTTTTTATCTATGCAATTTAATAGTGGCATAGTAGTGTAAGGACCACCTTAAATAAATAGTGCTGGTATGGAGGTTGAAAGTGACAGGATCCGTGTTTGTATTATAGTTGCAGAGAACAACACCTGTTTATTACTTTTTACTCAGATCAAAATCAAAAACACTATTACCATAAGAATCTAAGATCATTGACATCCAAGTAAGGTGATAATAGAAACATCAAATATTAACACCTGCAAAAAAAAAAAAACACATAAAACTAAGAAAGCATTGGGAATTCAAAATAAAATTATGTTCAATTTGATGAACTTATCCAGTGAATAAAAAGGATTATCTAATAGCCATGAGTAGTGTTTATTCAAAAATATCTTTTATCATACTTAAGCACTAAGGGTAACAAGTGGTTGTATACCATCAGTGCCATAACAGAGTGGCTATTAAGAGTCTTACTTAATATATTAAAAGTGGATAGTTGCTGCATTCTTATTTCTGGATCCTTATAGGACTCTGTACATGACACTTACTTCCTGAGACTAGTAGCCAGTTGTTATATACCTTTTGCTATCATTTGCATATGTAACATTTGAGAAATTAAAGTGACATATTGCCTAACCCAAAATATGATATTTTCATTGTAAAATCATTTATGTCCACACAGTCAAAAGCCCTACTCAGGTCACACAAAGTGGCTTGAGCAAATGCCTTATCTTCAAAGGGGTACAAGACATCTCTGTGGTAAAGGATATTTTCACTGATACACTGATAATGAGAGGAGGAGGACACGTTTCCTTTTTTTTTTTGTTTTTAAATCTGGCTAATCTGAGACATTACATAAGAGAAAAGGACATAAATATAATTCAATGTAAATCAATAGACATTAGTATAACATAAAGTAACAGTAGTGAGTGTGTGTCAGGTGTCAGTAAGCATCAGATCTGCCAGTTAAAAGATCTGGAGCTCCCATCACTTGTTTAAGCCTAATATACTCTTATTTGAATTGTTATAGTAAATTAAAAGAGTACAACATTTACTATAGGACCATCGTAAATTTATATTGACAGACACTATGGTCTCAATGTGTTATTTCATACCTGAATTCATAGATCATCATACTTAAATGCTAAGAAATGTATATTTATTGAATTTAAAGTTAAAATAAAAAAAGTGTGTTACAATTGAGTTTGACTGTTCACAGTATGGAGACATCTACAACTTTCCGCAAACTGTATTTGACAAGGCCCTCGACAAGGAAGAAGTGGAAGGAGAGGCTGACAGTGAAGAGGAATCTGATGAAGAAGAAGGAGAAAAGGTCAGATTTAATATTTTAAAATTAATATTACTGAGAGTATTTCACATATATTTTAATATACTTAAAAACAGTTTATAATATATTCCTTAAAGTTTATAAAAAAATTCCTTAAAGTGTTCAGGTTTCAACATGTGAAGTTCCCAAAAACGTTCACTTAAAATTGAACGTTTTGCAGTGTTTTACCTAAAAATTTTTAACTAGGTGAATTTTTTTTCTATTTTCTAAACATTAGTCTTATTCTTTAAGTTATTAAATTCTCTTAAGGAAAACATATTTGAAAAATGTTAATAGTTTAAAATAAATAAAATTTAGTTAAATTTATATTTTTTACTATTTTATACACTTTTTTGTCTGGAGTCATAAAGCGTTTTATTGTTCTATTGTATTGACAATACAATACAACCCAAACTAAAAAAAATGTGAAACAGTTTTCAGTGAAAATATGTAAAACGACATATTGTTCTAAAACAGCCATAGGGCACTGGTTGAACAGTAATCTGCGTGTACTGTACAAAATGTACTTTCTTCCTATTTTGTGTACTGTTTACAATTAATTAGTTGCTCTTCTTCTAAAAGTGCATAAATAAATAAGTACAGTAGAGCGCCGATTATCCGAACGTCGGTCATCCGAACCGTCGGTTATCCGAACGCCCTAATATGCATGTACTGTAATTCATATTTTGAACGTGATTCTCAAGTACGTAATTCAAATTCGCGCGCCAACCGAAACTCCCGCTGCGCCGGTGTCGTTCACTGTATGCAGCGCTTAAATACGTCTGCCGCCTACGGCCTACGTGACTCGGCGCTCGTAGTATAGTCACTAGTCAGTGGCTTGTGAGTCTTTGCCGGGAGTGGATCGTAGTGCTGTTGTGCTGTTTGTTGTAACGTTTGGTTCGAGACAGTTCTGTTGCAATGTCTTCAAAAAGGAAACGCGTTGTTCTAAGTGTGTCGGATAAACTTACTATAATAAAGCAATTGAAAAGTGGTTCTAGTGGAGCAAGTTTAGCTCAAGAATACGGTGTTGGTAAAGCAACAATTTCATAAATAAAAAAGAAGAGCGATTCTATCTTGAAATTTGAGTGTGTGCTTGACAGTGCTGATGGAAGCTTGAACAGAAAAACAATGAAAACTGCCAAAAACCAAGATTTGGACACAGCAGTTTATACATGGTTCATGCAGGTACGTGGTCAAGGACAGCCTATAAGTGGCCCTTTGATATGCGAAAAAGCGCTTGAAATGAACAATAAGCTCGGTGGTGATGCTGATTTTAAAGCTTCTACTGGGTGGCTGAAGCGTTTTAAATCCCGCCATGGAATACGAGAAATAGATATTCAAGGGGGAAAATTGTCTGCTGATGTTGCAGCAGCTGAAAGTTTTAAAATTTCATTTAAAAATTTGATAGAAAAAGAGGCCTTTAACTCTGACAATGTGTATAACACCGATGAAACTGGCCTTTACTGGAAAAAGATGCTGACGAAATCTCTAGTTTCTAAAAATGAAATGTCAGTACCTGGATTCAAAGCTAGCAAATCCCGCATAACTGCAATGGTGTGCGCAAATATAACGGGAAGCCATTAGCTTCCATTGCTTATTATAGGGAAGTCCAAAAATCAACGTTGTTCAAGGGAATAAAGACTTTGCCTGTCACTTACAAAAATCAAACCAATTCATGGATGTCTTCTGATATTTTTGTTGAATGGTATGAAAAGGTATTCATCCCAGAGGTAAAAAAACATCAGCGTGAAACTGGAAACCAAGGAAATGTGCTTTTATTGATTGACAATGCTACATGTCATCCCTCAACTCTTTCTCTTGAAAGAGAAAATGGAAAATTTAAGGTAATTTTTTTGCCTCCCAACGTTACATCCATACTCCTACCAATGGACCAGGCAGTTATAGAGTCGTTCAAACGCTTCTACCTTAAGGCATTATTGGGTATGGTTCTTATTGGCCAGGAAGAAGACAAACCTATCTTCCAACTCTACAAAGACATTAATCTGAAGGATGCTGTGTACATGGCAGCAGAAGCCTGGACTATTGTCAAAGAAACCACTCTGAGAAGAGCTTGGGGTAAGCTTTATAAAGCAGACGAGGCCAATGAACAATTGGAGGAAAATTCATCTTCTACTCAAGAGGTTCCAAACAGCCAGTTTGTTTCGGAGGTAGCTGAGCTTATAAACCAGTCACCTGGTTTTGAGGAATGTGACCAGGAAAACATTCATGAATGGCTAGGATGACCCTGGATATGAGGTTCAAATAGATGATGAAATAATTGCCAGTGTTCAAAGGCATAATGAGGATGACAACGAGGAGCCTGATGACGACGAAGATCACGTTGAAGAAAATAAAGGACCATCACATGAGGATGCTTTCCACTGCTTGGAGACAGCAATGAAGTGGTTGGAAAGACAAGATGAAAGTGATGCTCTCCAACTGCTCAATTTGAAACGCTTACGAGATTTAGCAGGAAAAAAAGTGTCAAGGCTAAAGCAAAAACAAATTTTGGACTTTTTCTCTAAATAAAAAGTATGCATTGTACTGTATCTATGTATAATAAATTGTTCTTTAAAAGTTATATCCATTCATTCTGATTGATTTCATAATAGAATTACATGAATAATTTTAGTTTGATAATTTTTTAGCCTTTTAACTGTACTAAGAATTTCGTTACATATATAATTTAAACATTTTGTCTTTTCATGTTCGATTATCCGAATATTCAGTTATCCGAACACCCCTTGTCCCCAATTAGTTCGGATAATCGGCGCTCTACTGTAGTAAGATTAAAGAAAAAAATCTTTATTGCCATATAATATAAGGTATATGGGCATATATCTTATAATTTATACAGTTATTTATAATGTACAAAATCAACCAGATGGTATCATATGTTTCCGTGTCTGCTTTATGTAGACGTCTATATTTAAATTTTGGGGTTAAGTGTTGGAGAGGACTTAACAGTCCTAACTTCGCCCCTTTTATTAAAGGCATTTTTCATTTCATTTCTCATTGTGTGTCAGAGTTTGGCAGTGAGTCTAGACTATCTCTAGATTTTATTCTTGTGCATCTTGTGTGTTATTGAGTACCACTTGTTGATTTAGTGTGCTTTATTTGTTGTTTAAATAATTAACTATCATAAATATTCTATTTTATTGTAAAATACTGTATATAATTGTAAATAACAGATATTTAGTTTGTATTTTAGTATCCAGGTCTTTGTCCGGGCATATTTTACGAAAAGTATCACACTCAGCAAAATTTCAAAAACTGATTTATTTCGAAACTAAATATTCCAAAACTTATAATTCCAGAATTGTATGTTTCATTAATTAAAAGTTTGTTATTTTAACCGAACCTGTTTTTATTTTAATTTAAAACCAGACAATAAATATTTTTAAGATGAATGATACTCGTAAATAGAGATTATCAGACAGTTCGGAAGCCGCTAATATGGAAATTATTTTATATTATAAACTTACTAAACTTATATTTCACATTAATTCTAGACATTTCAATTATCAGTTAAAAATAGAAAAATAGTAATTTAAAATTAGTATTATTAGTGAAAAAAATTGTTGAACAATTATTTTTCATGACTCAAAATGTGCAATGTATTTCAATAGTATTTAAAAACATATTATACTAATAATATAGTAAGAAAAACTATATCACATAATGCTACATATATTAAATATTCAATACAAATATTGAGATCAACATGTAAATTAAATAAGTAGTACTTAAACTTTAAAAATCAGGTGCAATCACAATAAGGCTGAATGACTACAAAATGGGTTCCGATCTGGTGAGAACGGAAGAGTTACATGGCTGCCTATCTCGCAAACAGGTCATTAGCAGGTGTTCGAGCTGACGTAGAAACAAGTTTGGCCAACTGTACTGGACACCCATTCCGAGAGAACATTTTTTAGCAGACAAATCCTAGGGTAAAGGGTTAATAATATAAATATCAACTTAACTGGGTTTTTCCATATTGACAGAGAGTTTGTTTGAATGTAACCGCTGTAACAAGATGTTCACCTCTACGAAGAGGCTTTACTCTAACAGATGCTTATTAGGCTCCATATGTATTACAGCAGTATCATCGGCAAAAAGGCTTAGTTCAGCATTTTATACACCAGAATTTGTCATTGATAAATATAAAACAGCTGGTTGACCCACCTACACTGCCATTCACGTACAGTGGTATTGACCCACCTACACTGCCATACACATACAGTGTTATTGACCCACCTACACTCCTATACAGGTACAGTGATATTGACCCACCTACACTCCCATACACGTACAGTTTTATTGACCCACTCACACTCAGATAAATGTACAGTGGTATTGACCCACCTACACTTCCATACATGTACAGTGGTATTGACCCACTCACACTCCCATACACGTACAGTGGTATTGACCCACCCACACTCACATAAATGTACAGTGGTATTGACCCACCTACACTCCCATACACGTACAGTGGTATTGACACTACTGTACGTGTATTCGTGGGTTACACACGTGTTTGTGTGTGTTTGTTTTTGTTTTTTTTCACATAAAAGTACAGTGGTATTGAACCACCTACACTCCCATAAACGTAATGTGGTATTGACCCACCTACACTCCTATACACGTACAGTGGTATTGACTCACTCACACTCACATATTTGTACATTGTTATTGACCCACCTACACTCCCATACACATACAGTTTTATTGACCCACTCACACTCACATAAATGTACAGTGGTATTGACCCACCTACACTTCCATACACGTACAGTGATATTGACCCACCCACACTCCTATACATGTACAGTGGTGTTGACCCACCCACCCACCTATACATGTACAGTGGTGTTGACCCACCCACCCACCTATACATGCGAAGGGGTATTGACCCACATGCCCTCCCATAAACGTACAGTGGTATTGGTAAAGATCCAATAACAGACCCTTTTCTATATAATAATGATAATCTGCAAATTAGCCCACGAGGATTATACGTGCTTGTCACCATTTTAGGTCGGATTATGTAGTTTGGAACACTGTTAGTTCCAATGTTCATTACCAGAATTTGCAACTGAGTCTGAAGCTTCCCAATTGCCTTACGGTGTCGGTTAACACTGCAATACTTGAGGGGCAAATTTTGACTACCACTTTGGGATTCGAATCTTGGGCCCTAGTTCTGGAAGTCAGTATCACTTTGCCACGAAGATTAAAGATTTATTTTATTCCTCAAAGAATTACAATAAATAATACAAAGCAATTTTACATATGGAATTAAAAATAGATTATATACTTCTTGATCTTAAAGTAATGATATACATATAAGTCCAGTCTATAAAAATATTGGGGTAAAATCAAATAAATGTCTGTATAGAAGCGCCTGCATGAAGCAATAAGCAGTGTACGCATGACAAATGTGTGGAAAAAGTTCTGGTTCTGGCTCATATTATCTTTTAGTTGCCTGAGAAATTACGTCTCCTCCATCTAGTCTCTTCAGAGCATATAATTTCTGTTCAGTAGTTACAACTACTTTCTTTAACAGCCACTCATTTTCACTTATAAATACTGTACACATCAATAAAAACTATAACTGATTGTGTTACAATTAAAACGAATTAAAACAAAAATTATGTTTCTTTAAAAGCTTAATTGTTTACATATGTAAGTAATGGCCACCAATACAAACAAGGATAAGCGTGCATTTTGACAGTTAACAACAGTAGCACTTCTTTTGGATAGCCAAAATACCATGTAGTAATACATGTATCATATATTTATGTTAAGTGTATAGTATTTTATTATCCACTCCACCTGCAACGTTTGTAATACCATACGAGCAACACAGCTGTGTTGAGTTTACCACGGAGACTTTGTGGGGACAACAACGTGATTGTGGTCAAATTTTATTACAGTACTTACATCGTTCAGCCAATCAGCATAATTCTTTATCCGAATGTTTTGAGCCTGGATAAAGCGAAGTTAACTGTAATTACAATTAATTTTTTAATCAATTTACAAGTTATTTAATATAGGATAGCCTACATGGGCACAAAGCCTGTGCATAAGATTTTGGATTAAATAGTTAATTGGAATAGTAAATAAAAGAAACATTGGATAAAAACTAAACAAAATAAATTTAATCTAAATAGATGGTAAATAACCAACTAATAGAAAGTATTAAATGGAAAGAATTAAAATTAATATATTAATGTCCATAAGATATTATCGAACAGTGATCATAGCATTATCGACAAAACATAATTTCTTAAATTCTGTAGTTAGCTGTGAAGGATGCAAATAGATGAAGGAATATGAAATAAGACAAAGATAGAGAGAGAAAGAGAGATGGATGTGAGTACAAAGGTCAGGCCCGCCCGTATCTAGACGAGATAAAGCGCCAATATTTTCTACTTTTAATGTATATTTTCTAATCCTCCGTGCGTAATTATTTCCCAATATCCAGTTTTATAAGAGGCTAGATTTATTTTGTATAACATTTATTTCAGAAGTGAAATCTTTCCTCAATGTTTTAGAATCATTAGTGAGATTAAATTACTGGTGGCCTTGACCGGAGGGTTACAATGTTATGGCATAAAGCATCATCGAGTGTGGCTGTTCCTTGGATAGGTGACTGGTGAGTGATCTTGCACCCAGCCCGCCTGCCCAGTCACCGGTGGTATTTCTTAAGTCACCCTCAGGCCTGTTAGTCCCCAGGTTAAGTTTTAGACAGGGGTTCTTAACCCTGACTTTGCTTGGTAAAATAATACATTCTTTAAATATACAAAAAATATAGTTTGATGGTTCTATAGTTCAGGATTTAGACGAGAGTCCCAAGTTTGATTCCAGAACTGAGCTGAGGATTTTAAACTTTAAATGTTCAAATATGTTTGCCTTCAATATCAAATCTATAAAAGATCTGAAAAAAGGATTTATGTATGTACATACACATTTAATATTTTGTGTATGTAAGAAATGTACATAACAAATATAATTGTAAAACTTTGTTCAGTAAACAAAGTGATCTAATAGGAAAGTTACTGTACTTTGTGTATATTTATAGTATGCAACATATTTAGTTATTAATAAATTATAAAGATGTTTGTATATATAAGCACCAGTGATCTGTTACAGGAAATGGAACCAGAAATAGTAAAAGAACTAGAGAAGGGACTAGACTTTGTTGAGGGAGATAGTGATGATGAAGATGAGGAGGTAATGGACATTACTAACATCTTTATTATCTCATTACAGTTTGTTTCAATCCTGTGAAAATAGTTTAATTGAATTCCACTACTTACTAGTACAGTAAAACATTGTATTGTGAAAGTTATACTTAACATTCCTCTGTTTAAGGACTCGTTTACTCTACCTGGTTGGCTGCAGTTGTTATAATTTGCTACTTTTTAAGCTTTGTTAAAAATAGTAAGAATGTAGAAAAATCGGTTTTCCGATAGATTAGCCAGAATTTTGATCAGTGTCATATCACAAAAGTAGCTCCTATATTACAATAACCTATTATGAGTAAATCCAAACTTGAAGTCTGGATTTGCCATTCAAAATGACAAATTTCTCTCATCCACCCTTTACATACAACACTCACAATCTACAACTTCATCACTCTCCCAGCCCATGTCTCTTTCACACAAAATTATGGCTCACCCACTCTCTTACAACACTACCTTGGCCCGTGCTTTTTCATTTATGACATTGCTGATCCACCCTTACTTATCACACAATATAGATCATTCACTCTACTAGCCCATGTCTCTTTCACACAAGGTTATGGCTCACCCACTCTCTTACAACACTACCTTGGCCCGTGCTTTTTCATTTATGACATTGCTGATCCACCCTTACTTATCACACAACATAGCTCATTCACTCTCCCAGCCCATGTCTCTTTCACACAAAGTTATGGCTCGCCCACTCTCTTACAACACTACCTTGGCCCACGCTTCTTCATATATTACATTGCTGATTCACCCTTACTTATCACACAACATAGCCCATTCACTCTCCCAGCCCATGTTTCTTTCACACAAAGTTATGGCTCACCCACTCTCTTACAACACTACCTTGGTCCATGCTTCTTCATATATTACATTGCTGATTCACTCTTACTTATTACACAACATAGCACATTCACTTTCCCAGCCCATGTCTCTTTCACACAAAGTTATGGCTCACCCACTCTCTCACAACACTACCTTGGCCCACGCTTCTTCATATATTACATTGCTGATTCACTCTTACTTATTACACAACATAGCCCATTCACTCTCCCAGCCCATGTCTTTCACACAAAGTTATGGCTCACCCACTCTCTCACAACACTACCTTGGCCCACGCTTCTTCATATATTACATTGCTGATTCACTCTTACTTATTACACAACATAGCCCATTCACTCTCCCAGCCCATGTCTCTTTCACACAAAGTTATGGCTCACCCACTCTCTTACAACACTACCTTGGCCCATGCTTCTTCATATATTACATTGCTGATTCACTCTTACTTATCACACAACATAGCTCATTCACTCTACTAGCCCATGTCTCTTTCACACAAAGTTATGGCTCACCCACTCTCTTACAACTCTACCTTGGCCCATGCTTCTTCATATATGACATTGCTGATTCACTCTTACTTATCACACAACATAGCTCATTCACTCTACTAGCCCATGTCTCTTTCACACAAAGTTATGGCTCACCCACTCTCTCACAACACTACCTTGGCCCACGCTTCTTCATATATTACATTGCTGATTCACTCTTACTTATTACACAACATAGCCCATTCACTCTCCCAGCCCATGTTACTTTCACACAAAGTTATGGCTCACCCACTCTCTCACAACACTACCTTGGCCCACGCTTCTTCATGTATTACATTGCTGATTCACTCTTACTTATTACACAACATAGCTCATTCACTCTACCAGCTCATGTCTCTTTCACACAAAGTTATGGCTCACCCACTCTCTTACAACACTACCTTGGCCCGTGCTTTTTCATTTATGACATTGCTGATCCACCCTTACTTATCACACAACATAGCTCATTAACTCTACTAGCCCATGTCTCTTTCACACAAAGTTATGGCTCATCCACTCTCTCACAACACTACATTGGCCCACGCTTCTTCATATATTACATTGCTGATTCACTCTTACTTATCACACAACATAGCCCATTCACTCTACTAGCCCATGTCTCTTTCACACAAAGTTATGGCTCACCCACTCTCTTACAACACTACCTTGGCCCGTGCTTTTTCATTTATGACATTGCTGATCCACCCTTACTTATCACACAACATAGCCCATTAACTCTACTAGCCTATGTCTCTTTCACACAAAGTTATGGCTCACCCACTCTCTCTCAAATGACTTTTACATCCATTCACCCTTCCTCATATGAGCAACTTCTCTTGCGTTTGATACTTACTGAGTGCAGGGTAGTAACTCTACAGTATATTTCAAAATGTTAGTTATTTTTTAATCATTGAAGAAGAATACATATCTATATTTCAAAACAATATTAACACAATCCCTTCCCCTGATTTGTATTTTTTTGTCACTGTATGTATAAAATATTTTCAATCAAAGCATTTATCAAATCGACTCACCCTTTTCTTGCACATGGCTTATTATGGCCACTCCACTCTTTCTCACTAATTTAACAATTCCTCATGTCAACACTGTGTGTAAATTTAAACGAACTATCATCAAATCAAATTAAGGGTTTCATTGAGACGTGCTCAGTCCTAGTAATAATAGATGACATCTTGATCTTGACATAATGTTTAGCTACAAAACTCTTAATACCACAGGAAGTCTCAACAAAAGTGTATCTAGTTTTATGTTTTTATTTATCTTCTATTTACCTGGTAGTACTTTAAGGTTGTACATGCCATTGTTAAGAGATTAAGGTTGGTTTTAGAACATATATGCAGAACAGACTTTATTATTAATTTATCATTCAATGGAAGTTGCACTATGATATATGCTAGTATGTAACTATATATATATATATTAAGACCATCTTGCAGGGTGGGTGGATGGATCACTACCACTGTACGTGTATGAGTGGGTCACTGCCATTGTACGTGTACGGGTAGGCGTGTGGGTCACTGCCATTGTACGTGTATGGGTGGGTGGGTGGGTCAATACCACTGTACGTGTGTATAGGTGGGCGGGTGGGTAAATACCACAACTAAGTAATAGTGTCTTTGGTAAAAACAGAAGTAACATGAAAACATGCAAATTCCAATTAAATCAGCCCTGGATTTTAATGTCACTGATGACACTAAAATCAATTTTTTTTAATGACACTATTATTATTATGCCTTTTGCTATTTGATTTTTAAAAATGTCTCTTCTAAGTATTTTTCTGTATCTCTTAATTTATTTAAAGGAGTAATACCACATTTAATTAAAATTAAAGCATACATTATATAGCCAAGATTTGAATTTAATAACCTAAAACCAATTTGATTGAGAAAAATTTATACAGTGTCAAAAAAATGTTAATAAAATTCAGGAAGAGTGGTTATGTAAATATTGGTTTAAGATACAACTAGGTATGGTATCTTCTTCTTCAGTGATTGAAAAATAAACGAAAATTTGAAATATAGTGTAGAGTAGGTATCATGTATTGTCAACTTCCGATTATGTGTGGACCTGTTTGGCATAGTTTTTGCGGATAAAGAAGACAGTGAATAATAAAACTAAATAAAGTACAACAATTCAATGGAGTAAGAGACATCATAAGAGTAATTTTTATTTTAAAACGGTTAAAAACTAATAAAATGCATTGAGGTAAAGTACTGTTCAGTAAAATTGTCATACAATACAGAGTAGTATAGGTAATATGAACACGGTTAAAACATAACTATTTCACACAATAACAATCAAAATGTTGTATAATTTACAGTACCTATCAAAGCTTCGTACATAAACTGTGACAAAAAACAAGTTACGACTTTATCAAAACTAGACATTAAGGCTTAATGCAGACCCATTGGCTGGCTATTGTCTCCGTTTAGTCTGTTACTGTACTAAGTCCTTCTAACTTGGAATGGGCAGTTTTCTAACTTCTGCTGCATTACTGTACGTGGTTAACACAATGAGGTGGCAGGCTAAATTACGAAACTATCCCTAAGCCTAAAAATTATTTTTCACAAATATTTTTCCTTGGCATAAGAGGACACCAGATATTATTAGAGGAGTCCATTGTGAGGTCTATTCTGGGATAAATATGAAGTCAAAATATGCGACAGATATACCCGTCGCCAGGCCCTCACAAGAAAATTGTTATTGTTCTCAGTAATAAACTTGAAAAAAATCACTAAGCCAAAACAATTTCTCACAGAAATGTATCAATTTATTGTTAAAAAAAGTAATTTTTGTTGCCAGAGTACAAGAAATAAATACAAGAAAACAAATAATCAAAGATATATTTTTAGTAGAGAACAAAAAAAAAACATGTGCAAACCTGGGATCTAAGAACAGTAACAATGTTTGTGAAAGCTGATGGTGTAGGACCTTTCCTCGATTGGGTATACCTGACACCAGGATGTGCACTGGGATCTACATGACGGGTATACCTGTCACGCTGCACCCGATGTGTTACATATACATTTCTTGATTACCACTCATCGCAACTTCATTTACCTCTCAATAACATGGTTTATGTAAAGTATAGTATAGTATTACATTTTTACTATAAAGATTTTAACTCAAATTGATTTTCATATTCTTGATTATAATTAAGCCATTTTTTCCCAATTGGCTGAAATAAATAACCTACAGAAAATTGTAAGTTGGCTGTATTGTGTATTTCTTTTATTTAGTTGGACTTATTAGAGCTACCAGCACCGTTTTTTATTTCGCACAAATTTGTTTTAGGAGTCTGTTAGTGGTGAAGTAGAACAACTAGATAGTGAAGACTTTGATGAATCAGATGAAGATGTCGAGGTAAGACTAGTAAATGAATTTTAATTTCAGTGTTTAAAACAAAAAATTAACTACTACGTCTTTTTTAATTGTAGGTTTAAAAATACTGAGTGGTATTGTTCTGAGATGGATCTAGACATTATTATGTTGATTGGGCATCAATATTATTTGCCTTACCCTCCTCCCAAATTTAACAAAATCAATACTTTTGAATTTATTTTACTGAATCAACAGTGGTCCGATTGTTTTTATTCTTGGTCATAATATACATACTAATTGTAATTTGAAATAGTAATACTGTGTTTTTTAAAGGTTAATAAAGGAAACTATAAAGGCACCACAATATTTTAATTTTGGTTATTGTTTACATTATATTGCTGAAACAAAACCACAACTTAATTTTGACTTCATATTCAGAATAACGGTAACTTCGTCAGAATTAGTACATATTAGAAACATAAATGATAACTGGCACAAACTCTCTCCCTTTTTCTTTATGTCAGATTGTTAAAAAATACAGCTTCAATTAATCACATAGCCAGATTTTATAACTTGTATATAAGTTGTGGTATCCGGCCTCCAGCCCCAACTTAGTGGGGTGGTAACTCAAATATTTTTAACTGTAATTTACATCTTGACTGAAAAATTTAATTAAAATCATTGGAATAAAGCTTGACAAAATAGTATTTTATTGTGTATTTGCCTGTAAAAAATGTTATAACTCAAAAACTTTTAAAAGTTAGTGACATGCGGTTCTTACTAAAATACTTTAAATTGTAATTCACATTTTTTCTGGAAATTAAATCAAAATCGTTTGAGCCGTTTTTGGGAAAATTCTATTTTTGTATGTTTTTTGCCCATAAAAATCAAAAGAACTAATATTTCAAAAAAGTGAAAGGACAGTCTGGAGATATCAACTAAATACACCTATATACCAAATTTCATAAAGATCTATCTATCCATCCGTTTGGTCTCCAGTGAAGTGCTTAGACACACACATACGAACAGATACCAACATTTTTTTTGAAAAAACAATTTTTTTTGGGTTCAGGGGGCCCTAAAATGGATTTTTAGACCAACTTGTTTAAACAACTTTTTTTGACAATCACAATACTTTCTCTATGCTAACGCATATGTGGGAAAGTAAAAAGCAGCTAAGCCTAATGTACCAGCAAATAAATTATCAAAAATGGAATACTGTTGTGATTTGACTTTTGAAGTTATACTTCTTTGCGCCCGTTAGACACTTTGGGATGGGATGTTGGTCGAGAAACCGCGTCACGCTGAAAAGTAAGAACAAATTTTTAAGAACTATCGATTAATCGATTGTACGTTTTTTGTATGCTTTTTTTTTTTTTTTAAAATCCCAGATTCTTTTGAAGTCGGAATTAACAGTACCAAGTTTCAACACCGATAGCGCTGCAAGACAGTAGGGTCACCGAATCCACAATATATACATACACTGATTCATTTCGACGACACTACTGTCTTGCAGCGCCGCTGGTGGCTAAGCTAGGAATTACTAATCCCAGCTTCAATAAGATTTACCCCCTCCACTGCCCATGTCCAGACCTGTGTATATGATTGTGGTTGCCGGATAGCATCAGTAGGTTTCTTATATTCGTTGATGTGTCATGTGCCTCAGTGTTTTGATAGTTTGAGTTTTGATTTATGTCTGAGTTTTTGGTGGTTTTTGAATAATATTTTGATATATTTTAAATTATTTTGGTGAAGTATTGATGGCGTTTCAATGATTTGTTTCTTGGGTTATATCAATTATTTATAGTTAACCGGCCTCAATTATAGGTCTATTTGGACTTTCATTAATTCTTCTAGGTAATTCGCCCTAAATATAATGCATATCTTATTTTTTTAAATTATTTTGGTTTGTTGGTTTTTATATACCATAATTACAATCCAAAAATACCTTTCTTTTTTAATTTTTAATTTTTAAGGAAATGAGCAAGATGAAAGAATGATTATAGAAGAAATTACTGATAATGATAATATAGGTGTATAATATAATAATGAAGTCACGTATAATATATTGAAGATAAATATATTGAATAATATTGGAAAATGTCTTATATTTCATTTATATATCCTGTCTGTTTGTGTGCGTGAGTGGGTGTATGAGAATGGCCAAAGAAGTATAACTTCCACCGTGTGGTCCGACGCACACCCAATTTTTTATATATTATGAGTAGTGAAAATAGATTGTGTACAGCTATAGAGCAATGTATCTAGTTATTTATCACATTTGGTATATTATTGATTAGTTTTTGGAATCCCTAATAAGTATATCATAGCATTAGTAGCAATATAGTTAATAATTGGAATTGTGATTTTACAGGAAATCACTGAACTGAAAGGTACTTCATCAACAAAAAGGCTGTCCACTGGAACTTCATCTGCAAGAAAAAGCAAGCGCCCCCATATTGAGATTGAGTATGAAGAAGACACACCAACAAGACTCAAAAAGAAAAATAGTGGTCCTGATGTTTTTTGAAAATAAATTAGTTTGTTTTGCACAATATGTTAATTTTTTTAATTTTCACTGTTCATTTATAATCCATAATTTTATCTGAATATGTGCAAACTCTGTGTCTGTTGATTTACCATAACTCTGTATGTGTGTGGCTTCATACCTCTGTACGTGCATGTTGATTCCGCTGAAGAAATTAAACCTACAGGACTTCTTCCCAGATGTATCTATTTACTTGTACTTCAAGCGTTTGAGCTTAGATGAGGAAAGACTGATTGGTTCGAAAGTGGATTTACTGAAACGTTTAAACATCAATAATGTTATGGTTTGAGTAGTTTCAATATTCTGCACTTACTAGAGATTGTTTCATTTTAGTTATAAAAATGAATATACAGGGTGTTAAAAAAAGGTTGGGCTGGCTATGCAGTTTTAGATTCTATGTTTAATTCTAAGCTAAAAATGAAGAATATTTTTTCAATTTCCACTTTGTTTAGCAGATAGACGCCATTTTGTTTTATCATAAAACAGTTTATGTCTTTGTTGTTGTCGTCGTTTTTATCTTTACGACTGTTACAAAACTCGGTAAAATGGTTCATGCTAAAAGGTAGTATTTGGTACAAAAATATTGTTAAATTATCTTCATTATTTTCAATAAATTACAGCCATTTTGTTTTTATTTAACAAATATTTTAAAAAACACTGGTTTTATAAACAAATTGTGTAAGACAGAAAACAGTTTTTAAATAACTTAACTTTTCCAATAATACCTTATTTGTAAATATCAGTTAAGGAATAATAATTTTATGAAGTAACATTAATTCACATTCAAACTAATTTGACAGTATTTGAATCGCATGTGAATTAATGGTAGTACATAAAATTGTTGATTTTTACAAATGAGGTAACATTGGAAAGGTAAAGCTATTTAAAAACTATTTTGTGTCTTACACAATTTTTATAAAACCAGTGGTTTTTAGATATTTGTTAAAATAAAACCGAAATGGGTGTATAAATTATGTTATGAAAAAACAAAATGGCGTCTAGCAGCTAAACAAAGTGAAAATTTAACAAATATTACATTTTTAGCTTAGAATTACACATAGAATTTGAAAATGCATAGCCAGCCCCACCTTTTTGTAACACCCTGTATGTCCCCAAAAATGGCATATCTACAGTACATATGGCCAAATGGTACTGTCTTCTAATGGATTTCAGCACAAAAAGAAAGGAAAGCAGCATATTAACAAAGAACTTAATAACAACAAAATACAGCTTACTTCAGTTTATACCATCCGAAGAACAAAGAAAGAGTGGGGAGAAGGTAGCAAGGAAACCATATAATATTACATATTTAAAAATACTAAAATAGCCGAAATAATTAAAATTTTATCTAGCCCAGTTTTTGTAAAAATAAAGGTATTATTAATATTTATGTTATTTATTTGGGGAGCGAAAATTATGATACAAATATAACTGTATGAAGTACATATATACACACACACACATATATATATATATAACTTTGTTACCTTGATAATATTATTTTCAAAAATCTTTGTAAAATATAAAGATGTCTCTCTCTCTCTCCCTCTACTCACCTGAAGAAAATGCCAGTGGTGTTGAAAATTTGTGAGCTTTTGTGTAGGTAATCACTTTAGACTTCTATTTTACTAATTACCTAAATTAGTACTAATTTACCTAAAAACATGCTTTATAAAAATAATTAAATTGGTAAAATGGTCTTTATAGCTGACAAGCTTAGGGGGATGAAAATTATATAGTACACATGTACAAATGTTGTTCTGCTTGTTAACAAGTGTTTTCCTTCTTGAGAAGACTACAGTAAAAATCTGGCATATCCAGCCCTGTGATATTGGGAGCCTATGATAAAGGACCTGGGCGGCTTGGTGACAAAGAGAAGGAAGGTTCCCAGCGCTTTACCTTGGGAAAAGAGGGGTAGGAAGGGTAGTGAGAGAGTTCCTCACAATAATGTCGCCTACGCTATTTTTGGAAACATAGCCCTAGCTTGTTGGTAGATCAAACAGTTGCTATTGATTGTATTGCCATTTCGTGTACGTCAGTACGAGTTTTTCTAGTATACTGTATTTTACTGTTTCTCCGTTTTTTTAGTTACTGTATGTTCTAAAATAAAATTCATAATCTATTGACTTTTTTCTTTCCATTATGTAAGCAGAAAGTACCTTAGCTAAGAAAGATGATACTAGCAGGCCAATAGAACTTTTGTTTTTATTTTTGTTAAAAAGTAGTGAGCTATTTTATAAAATTATCAGTAGTCCTAACTTTGCCTCACTAAGTAAAATTTTTTCGTTTCAAATAATAAGGCTATTCCACTATTTAGCTGTTAACTGTTCCTCATTTACACACACTAATTAATTAAATCACACAAAACAAGATATTTACAAATATAAATTACAAGGCAATATTTTAGCTCTTGAAATTAAACCACAGTTATTAGTGTCTAGTTTATTTCAATTAAATATCTGTCAATATTAATGAACTGCCACTGGTTAGTACTAATAATTTTACTCTCACTATTAAACTTCCACTGAATACTGACATTGACTAGTCCTCCGAAAGGTGTATTTTTATTAGCGACGCTGCAATCAAGAAGATTCCAGGGGAGTGATCTGGAAAGTGCTAAATCTTCATGTTTCAGGTTGGAAGGTTCAATGTTCATGTTGAAACTTCTTGCTCAAAAGTGACTTGCCACACAGAGAGAGGGGCAGAGATTTCCCAAATTAGCATGGGCCGCAACAGTACGTTGTATTTACAAACACTTAAGGATTTAAATGTTTATGCTCTTGGTTGAATGGAACTTAAGATTCTTTGTGCATCTATCGCCATAGTGGGAACTGGAGGCACTGGCTCATTTGGTATGACACTGTGTTCAGTAGAAGTATCCTTGTCATCAGTAGAAAAATGGCTGCCTGGCGTTTCAACAGAAGAGTGCTTTTAACTCAACTAGCAGGTAAACATTGATCATTCAGTGATAATTAGACAAGTTATTATTTTTTTAAGAGCTTAGAATAATACTTATGATGTTTTAAAAAAATTTGTACACACTTCAGTACATTAGGTCTGAACGACTATTTTACTAAATTGTGCACACAAATGTTTAAATTAGATCTAAAGGCATAGTAAAGAATAAAGTAATTATAATACACTAGCCTATAGCCCTTGCTTTGCTAGGGGTGGTTCATGTTCCCTACGCATGCTTACCCTTTCCGTTGTGGTTTTCTCTAAACCATCACATTATTATTATTACTATCTATTCATTAATCAATGTAAAAGCTCAGCCTATTGCCGTTCTCCTAGACACCAAAATATTATAATCTAGGAAACCCTATAAGACTACTTTTAACACGTCATTGTACAGAGAAAAATATATAGAAACAGTGTAATTGATTGTAAATTCTTACAATTAAATATTAGCATCAATAGGATAAAAATGTCAAACATACAAAATAAACATGATTATTTACAATACAGCTGTTATTAATTTACTAAAATCAACCCAATGTTATTCTTATAGAAAATCTGTTAGGGGTGGTTTCTACCCCTTCAAGATGAAAATACTTTAGTTTTCCTATTTAGCCCACAACAAACATTTGTAGCAAATTTCAGTTCTGTAGGATTACGGGAAGTGGGAGAATTAGTGATGAGTGAGTGAGGGCTTTCTCTTTTATATATAGAGATTACATTTATTAATATTGTAATCTCTTACAATTTGTACATTTGACTGTAATTATGTTACAGAATTTCCGGGAAATTTGACTGATGAACTGTTACAACTCATTGACAACAGTGATTTTTAAGTTGATGGCCAGGATGCTGACCCAAATTTGTAATTTTAATCCCATTGACAATGTAAGCAACCAACAAGTTGATTATTAGCGACATGTAAAGTTCAAGACAGAGCCCTCAATGAAATAATCGTATATGTTCCAGCTCTAGGTCAAGATGTAGATAGCCCCGCAGAAGTTTCACCTGGAGAGGATGGAGGTTCTCCAGATCATCTTTAAAATCTGTCTTATTTGTTGTTTAGTAATGTATCATTATCATTCATAAAAAACAAGTAACTTTTGTTTGTTTTTGTAATATTATTTATAATTATGAAAATAAATGTTACTTTTCAGGAAATAATGTGTTTATTTTATTTAGTGTACATTGGCACTCTATTGATCTAAACTATCAAATATGTGTTTTTCATCCTAATGTACACAAATGTAGAGGTAGTACTCTGAAATCCCCTGGTGGGAATTGGATAAACTATAGTACGGTCGTGGTAGTCCGAATCACGCAGTAATCCGAACAACTGTTTTTGTTGCATGTCTCGACTTGTTAGTTTTGGATACGGACAGTAACACTGACAGTACTGTTGTTCAATTACTCTTCACAATGTTAAATAAACGTAAACACACAACTTTAAAATTACAGATTACTTTAATAATTAGGTAAACTTTAACTAGTTTAAGTTGTTTGATTTATATTTGCTGTATGTAAACAATTTTAAAAGATATAAACATTTTCTTCTAAGTGAATTCGGAAGTTATAATGAATATGTATGTAAATAGTTGGATTTTTCATATCCGTACTTATCTAGCTTATGATTATGTTTATAAAATATTAAATATTAGGTTATTATTTCATTAAATAGTAATTTTATTGAATAATTAGCATTGAAAAATTATTCGGTCTATATTCTGTGCTCCAACTTGAAAGTAAGTCATGGTTAACACTGTCAAAAGCCATGGACAAATCACACAAAAACCCCATACATAGACTGCGATTTATCTAAGGCCTCTAAAATGTCCCTAACCAACTCAAACACCACCATATCGGTGGATCTTCCCTGCCTGAAACCAAATAGTTTTCCATTAAGAATTTTGTTATCATCTATATATTGTACTACTTGATTGAATATATAGAATCAGTCGGCACTGGTGGCGCAGTGCTGTTGCCCAGCTACTTGGGGACAAAGTGTTTGGGAGATTGTAGATGATAGGTTCCATGCTCGGTTCTCTTAATACCGACATGGTGTCCGCTCAATGGTTGTCATCAACATAGATACTACTAGAGAAGTCTGGAGTGTCCGTGTTGAATGGTAGTCAAGTTTCGGATATTGTGTAGGGAAGAGAACTGAATGTCAGACTTGTCAGTTAGCTGAAAATAAGACCAACACTACGTGGTTTGGATTCCACATAAAACTGTAGGTCCCATAGTTGCCCTGGCTATTGGGCTATTAATAAATAGTCCTTTCTGAGCTAAGTCGAACTCGGATAGTAACAATGACTACACTCGTTCATCTACACTCATTCACTCCTCATATTCGCCCATATCTCTATGATTGGCATCTTAGAGATGAATAATGAATAATAATAATAATAAATATAACTTTTTAGAAAATTATAGTTGCAGGGCCACTGGACGGTAATTATCAATAATCTTACAGTCTCCTTTTTAAAATATTGGTGATATAGTTAAGAAATTTAGTTTACTTAGAAAAACACCTGTTGTTAATGTGGTATGTACAATGTTTGTGATAGGATATATAATATTACTACTGATCTTTTTTAATTATTGAGACTACTCATCTGGTTGCTTGTTTTTCAGACTAGTTATTACATCAGTGATATATTTACATTAAATGTTGTAAATTTAAAATTTATATTTTTTAAACTACTTGTAAATTTTAGAACATCAAAAGCACTTGTAACTGCATTTTTTAAGGAGCTCCAACCTACACTACAACAAAATAATGATTGAACATTGCAGTTATTTTTCTTTTGTCCCTAACTAGAGGGTCTTTAGTTATTTGGCAACTATCCTTTAAAAAATTCAACTTCTTTTTTTACAACTTTCCAAGTGGTCTTAGCAACATTTTCAGATATTTTAAATTTAGAAGAAATGAGCAACTTCTTGCTGCCTTAATAGTTTTTTATTTTGTATTTATTGAAATAAACATGGCATTTTGCATCAGAGGTTAATTTAGATTTTCTATAAAGCTCTTTATTGTTTGTGCAAGACAGTTTTTATCCTTTTCTAATTCATTATGCTTTTGTTTTTAAATTATTGGAATTGAATGTTTTTAAAGGAAAACTCAGCAAAAACAAGTTATAAAATTTAGAGAAAAAAACTATTATAAGCTTCATTACTGTCCTTGTAGCTCAAGGTAGGTGACCAATCCTCTCGACTTGGCAATTCGGAGAATTTATTGAGCCTTTCCTCTGAATCTACTAGTCTTGTAAAATTTTTGTTTTCTTGGTTGTAAAACACTCACCTTTGACATACAAAAGCTGAGCGATATGGTCAGACAGTCTTAATTCTATTACCTCTCCTTTAAATGATTCTCCCCTGGTATTTCTTACAATAAAAGTCTATATATTTTTTAGAATGGTTAGTGATTCTTTTGAGCTTTAAGATAGTTACTTTGAAAGTAAAAGATTTGAGAACTTGATTAAAAGTTTGATTTTCATTGTCATTTTGTAACTGGTCTATATTAAAATCACCACAAATAAATTTGGTAATATCTGAACATATAGGTGCTTTGTTATCGTTACTAACTAAAATACAAGCTCCTCCTCTCTGTTTTCCACTCCTCATATTAATTTAAATAAGTCTATAGTTACTTATTGTATTTGCTAAATAACGTTAGATCCATTGAAGCAATGCTCTTATATAGTTATTGCAGGACTAAGTTTATTAGCTTCTAGTGCTAGTTCTAGGTCAATCAGAGACCCTGTATATTAATATTTAAGATGAAAGATGATTTATTATTATAATAATCAGCTGTTAGCCCGTTTACAGATTTGTCTGACTTACTTCTAAAAAAATCTAAGCTATTTGTCTCAGAAACTATAAGATTATTAACATTGTTCTGTTTGACCATATGTGAGAATAAGAGCAGGCCATGCATACCACAAGCACTCGGACTCTCATAGTTTTCATTGGATTTTTAATCCTATTTCCACTTGACAATAATACATTGCCATCACTGTGGTTCGACTGCTGATCTATTGTTTGGTTGTTATCATGACTGAGTTCAGCAGCTTCCTGATGTCTCAACTCATTGGAATGACATTGATTTGGTGACAACAGCTCGAGTATTCTTTCTGCCACGTTGTAGTGGAATGATCTGAATTTTCTCCCAACACTCTGTTGTTTTCCACTTAAACAACAATAATTATTTTAGCCTGAGTGTCTTCTTGTAATTTTATAAGATGTTTTTTAAACAATTCAGGTTGCAAATGATTGCTTGTACGTCCCATCGGAGGGCAAATGAGTTGTTAAAACCCTTTCTTTTAAAATCTTCATCCAGTCTTTTGAAAGCCTCACTATAGTCAAATTTAGTGGGTTTGTGAAAATACTTAGCTTTTGTAACCAAGCTGTACACAGGAGTAATCCCATGTAGCTCCTGATACGCTAGGTGTCTGTTGATAATGTTTCATGGTGTTGGTTTTCCATAGTATTTTTTTAAATATCACAGCCACTCCTGCAGACATGTTTCTTTTTTGTCCTCAATATCAGCAGAAATATAGTGAACAAATGCTATATTATATTGGCTGGAAAAATTATTAATCATGTCTGTTATGTTAGCACTAATAATTTGGATGCTTGGGTTGATAGTATTAGTTAAAAAGGTTTTTTAGAGCAAGTACTATCTGGAGAAGAGAGAGAGGTTATCATGCTTGCTTGCTGAGGTGGTGAACTTGAGAGACAAGAAAGCCAGTTAGATATGCTCCTACACACTGTTTTCTTTCCGTCTCGGTTTAGAGGAAATCCATTCTTTGAATAATGCTTAGTGGAATATAATAAATGATTGAATAGCAGGTATTTGATTTTTAGCTCTATAGAGAGTGCTAACAGAGTGGAATTGCATTGTTGAATCTCAAAGAACAAATCCATTTTGAGGTTGTTGGTATAGATACAGTAATTTTGTTAGTACTATTTCAACTTGAACAGTTTTAGTAAGCGTTTTAATCTTCCTGGTTGCATTTTGAAGGTGACTTGGTTCTGTTATATTTGTTCCTCCAATTAATAAGACGAGGTCAATTTTTTTTAAACTTCCATTTTGCTTTTCTAGTTGTTCCAAATACAAATAAGAATGAGGCTCCAGAGTAACATATTGACGTGACTGCAGATTGAGGAGTGAGGGGAGCTAAAATTGATGCTAATTCTCTGGCATGACTGTCACCTGTAATGTACAACAAAGGTGTATGTTTTTTATGTTCCTTTTTTCAGTAGTTGTTGATGAAATATTTACTTGTTTGTTATTATTTATTGTGCATGAGATCCTTTCACTACCTAACTACTGAAGAACTTTTGTTTTTTTTATCAGTTATAACCAATTTATTTTTAATGGATGAAAAGTTTGTATTATTTGTTTTAGTTATATGAAATTTGTTTTTAACAGTTGATTATATTCTTTTATTTCTAATAATATTGTACACTTGGAAGGGAATCTGGAACTGTTAATCTTAATTTTCTATTTGTGGATGTATCTGTTTCTAAACTGTTTATTTGATGGGTGAAGATCCTCAAGTAGGCTGAATTTATTCTTTACTACAATCTCGCTTGCTACTAGAGTGTTACTCTTTGATTTCGTTCTATTATCTCTTTTACTAATCACAGTTTTCCAATAGCATTCAAGTTTCCTCCTCTTGCAAGCTTCAGAAGATTCCTCCTGGTTAGACTTATTGCAGGAGTCAATCTTATTATGTTTAACATTTTGTGTATCCATATGTACAATAGGAGTTAATTGTTGATTTTCGTCACTTCCACCTACAAATGTATTAAACCATTCACGATCACCAACTTTGACGTTGCTTTACAATACAATATGAAAGGTATTTATTTTCCACTTCCCCAACTCGCGAAATGGATTCTTCCAGCCAGTCACACTGAACAAAAGTAAACAACATTGCCAGCTCGAATCTTCAGGCGTATTATTAAATTATTACGCAATAACAAGCGACAGCTATTCTATGTAGGGTGACTAGTCAATACAGCGCAATGCAAAACCGATACCCTCTTGTACGACATTTGCGTTTCAAAACTGAAAGGCGCTTCTGATTAATTGTAATTTTAGCTTGTAAATAATTTTTATTGTTATCTACTTGCCGCACTGAATGATAAGAACTGCCGAATAAAGTGAGGCCGGATAATCGAGTTTGTACTGTACTTTAATATATTCCAATTTATGTAAGAACTGCCACTGGAACTGAAACTCACTTTAAACTTAGAAGGCTCCGTGATAGAAGTCCCATAGTATCCGTATCCGTATCAGTATCCGTGATAGATACTGATCATCCATGGCGATGCGCGGCTTGCCACCCGGCATCTGCCTGAACTGTGGTGTCCGCGGCGAGGACTCACGTTCATGCATGGTGCTGCGCGGCTCGCCACCTGGCATCTGCCTGCACCGTGGTGCCAGCGGTGATGACTCACGTTCATGCATGGCACTGCGCGGCTCGCCACTGGCATCTGCCTGCACCGTGGTGCCAGTGGCGATGACTCACGTTCATGCATGGCACTGCGCGGCTCGCCACTGGCATCTTTCTAAACCGTTGTGTTAGCGGTGATGACTCACGGCCATGCTTGGCGCTGCGCGGCTCGCCACCTGGCATCTGCCTGCACCGTGGTGTCAGCGGTGATGACTCACGTTCATGCATGGCGCTGCGCGGCTCGCCACCTGGCATCTGCCTGCACCGTGGTGTCCGCGGTGATGACTCACGTTCATGCATGGCACTGCGCGGCTCGCCACTGGCATATTTCTAAACCGTTGTGTTAGCGGTGATGACTCACGGCCATGCTTGGCGCTGCGCGGTTCGCCACCTGGCATCTGCCTGCACCGTGGTGCCAGCGGTGATGACTCACGTTCATGCATGGTGCTGCGCGGCTCGCCACCCGGCATCTGCCTGCACCGTGGTGTCAGCGGTGATGACTCACGTTCATGCATGGAGCAGCGCGGCTCGCCACCTGGCATCTACCTGCACCGTGGTGTCCGCGGCGATGACTCACGTTCATGCATGGCACTGCGCGGTTCGCCACTGGCATATTTCTAAACCGTTGTGTTAGCGGTGATGACTCACGGCCATGCTTGGCGCTGCGCGGTTCGCCACCTGGCATCTGCCTGCACCGTGGTGCCAGCGGTGATGACTCACGTTCATGCATGGTGCTGCGCGGCTCGCCACCCGGCATCTGCCTGCACCGTGGTGTCAGCGGTGATGACTCACGTTCATGCATGGTGCTGCGCGGCTCGCCACCTGGCATCTGCCTGCACCGTGGTGCCAGCGGTGATGACTCAAGCTCATGCATGGCACTGCGCGCCTCGCCACTGGCATCTATCTGAACCGTTGTGTTAGCGGTGATGACTCACGGCCATGCTTGGCGCTGCCCGGCTTGCCACCTCGTATGTGCCTGCACCGAGGTGTCAGCGGTGATGAGTCACGTTCATGCATGGCACTGCGCGGCTCGCCACCCGGCATCTGCCTGCTACGTGGTGTCAGCGGTGATGACTTACGTTCATGCATGGTGCTGCGCGGCTCGCCACCCGGCATCTGCCTGAACTGTGGTGTCCGCGGCGAGGACTCACGTTCATGCATGGTGCTGCGCGGCTCGCCACCTGGCATCTGCCTGCACCGTGGTGCCAGCGGTGATGACTCAAGTTCATGCATGGCACTGCGCGGCTCGCCACTGGCATCTGCCTGCACCGTGGTGCCAGTGGCGATGACTCACGTTCATGCATGGCACTGCGCGGTTCGCCACTGGCATATTTCTAAACCGTTGTGTTAGCGGTGATGACTCACGGCCATGCTTGGCGCTGCGCGGCTCGCCACCTGGCATCTGCCTGCACCGTGGTGTCAGCGGTGATGACTCACGTTCATGCATGGTGCTGCGCGGCTCACCACCTGGCATCTGCCTGCACCGTGGTGCCAGCGGTGATGACTCAAGTTCATGCATGGCACTGCGCGGTTCGCCACTGGCATCTTTCTGAACCGTTGTGTTAGCGGTGATGACTCACGGCCATGCTTGGCGCTGCCCGGCTTGCCACCTCGTATCTGCCTGCACCGAGGTGTCAGCGGTGATGAGTCACGTTCATGCATGGCACTGCGCGGCTCGCCACCCGGCATCTGCCTGCTACGTGGTGTCAGCGGTGATGACTTACGTTCATGCATGGTGCTGCGCGGCTCGCCACCTGGCATCTGCCTGCACCGTGGTGTCAGCGGTGATGACTCACGTTCATGCATGGTGCTGCGCGGCTCACCACCTGGCATCTGCCTGCACCGTGGTGCCAGCGGTGATGACTCAAGTTCATGCATGGCACTGCGCGGTTCGCCACTGGCATCTTTCTGAACCGTTGTGTTAGCGGTGATGAGTCACGGCCATGCTTGGTGCTGCCCGGCTTGCCACCTCGTATCTGCCTGCACCGTGGTGCCAGCGGTGATGACTCAAGTTCATGCTTGGCGCTGCCCGGCTTGCCACCTCGTATCTGCCTGCACCGAGGTGTCAGCGGTGATGAGTCACGTTCATGCATGGCGCTGCGCGGCTCGCCACCCGGCATCTGCCTGCTACGTGGTGTCAGCGGTGATGACTTACGTTCATGCATGGCGCTGCGCGGCTCGCCACCCGGCATCTGCCTGCTACGTGGTGTCAGCGGTGATGACTTACGTTCATGCATGGCGCTGCGCGGCTCGCCACCCGGCATCTGCCTGCACCGTGGTGCCAGCGGTGATGACTCAAGTTCATGCATGGCGCTGCGCGGCTCGCCACCCGGCATCTGCCTGCACCGTGGTGTCAGCGGTGATGACTCATGTATATCTTGTATATACTGATATTTCTTAAATTCACAATTACGTGTATTTATACAGTTTTAAAATACGTTTATTGTTAATAGTTTGAGTTGAGATAAGTTAACTGTACTTAATAAAGATAATATTATTATTACGTTATTATTTTAATAACACATACTACTGTACGCTTTCGGTAGACTATCTGTACTCTGTAAGGTTCAGATGATATAAAATATAACAATAATGGAACAATGTTATGGAATAAAATTAAATAGGTTATATTTCCTAAAACAGCGCAAAGTTTTTGTAGGTTTAAGTCTTTATGTGTTTTTGTTTCAGTAATAATTTACTAAATCTGTATAAATGTGCATTTTAATAAAAATATCGAATATTTTTATTTAACGTGTTAATATAAAAATAAATGATGTAAATGTTTTCAACGAACAGCTGACGATTAAAATTTTGATGCATCAATAGTATAATGTCAAACATACAAAATAAACATGTTAATTCATTTACAAAATAGCTGTTACTAATTTACTAAAATCAACCCAATGTTATTCTTATGGAAAAAAGGAAATTTCGAGGGGCTGTTTGTACCCCTTAGGAATGGAAATTCGCAAAATCCTCTCTTAGTGCGCCTCTAGGGTATAAGATAAACATATGTACTAAATTTCATGTCTATCTTTTATGATTTTTGCTGGGCGATGTTGAATCAGTCAGTGAGTCAGAACTTGTCTTTTTATATATTTGGAAGATTCATAATAAACAAACAGATTAAGTAAATATGATTAATAACATAATATAAAAATTATATAAACTAACAATAACAATCAACAATAATAAAATAGTAATTAACAAATTTAAAAATAATAATAACAATAATGAAATAGAACTATGAAAAATTACGCACTCGTTACAGAATTTTGTATTTGTGAACAGAACTCCTAATTGTGTATAATACTTAAAACTAATCTTCTAAACAAAGTAGGAGAATTAGAAAAATATCTTGATCAGGAAATACGTGCTCATTATACAATATTGACATATTGTTAACTGTCGAGCGCGAACCAAGAATTGTTCGAGAACAGTTCGATAGTGACCCATGTTATCCCTTGCACTCACCATCGGATCAGTTCGATCTGCTAATTGGGCGGTCCTTCAACAATCGGACCAGTTCGACAGTGACTTTTGTAATCCTTCGAACCGGCCATAGGATCAGATTGACCTACTAAGGGGGTGGTCCTTCAACCATCGGACCAGTTCGATAGTGACCTTTGTAATCCCTTGCACTGACCATCGACCTACTGATTGAGTGGTCCTTCAACGTTCGAACCAGTTCGGCAGCGACCCATGTAATCTCCCTCACTGACCATTGGATCAGTTCGACCTACTAAGTGAGTGGTCCTTCAACAATCGGACCAGTTCGATAGTGACCTTTGTAATCCCTTGCACTGACCATCGGACAGTTCGACCTACTGATTGAGTGGTCCTTCAACGGTCGAACCAGTTCGGCAGCGACCCTTGTAATCTCCCTCACTGACCATTGGATCAGTTCGACCTACTAAGGGAGTGGTCCTTCAACAATCGGACCAGTTCGGCAGCGGCCCTTGTAATCTTCCGCACTGACCATCGTATCAGTTCGACATTACTAAATGGGTGGTTTTTCAACCATCGGACCAGTTCGACGGTGACGCTTGTAATCCCTCGCACTGACAATCGGACAGTTCGACGTTAATAATTTGGGTGGTTCTTCAACCTTCGGACCAGTTTGACCCTGACCCTTGTACTCTCTCGCACTGACCATCGGACTAGTTCGGTCTTTCTAATCGAGTGGTCCTTAAACTATCGGACCAGATCGATAACACACATGCAGGTAATTTATTTTACTTTTAAAGTACAGTAGTTAGTTGTTCTAATTCCATATATTCATTAATATTTCCCTTATCTGTTCGTTACTTGCACGAACAATGTAGTCTTTGTCATTTCCCAATAAGCATGCAGATTCATTTTATATTATAATCAAATATAAACCATAACAAAAAATGATTAATGCTTAATTATTGTAGTTGAAGCTTTTAATAGACAATCTTTATTTGTCCATAACATTATACGAACATGTATGACAATTTTTAACAAAGGCATTAGGCTTTATATTACACATAGTCATCTATGCCTAATAAATCGTAGGTACAGTTCTCTATCATGATATGTTTTATGCACTTCTATTTTCTTCTATAAACTTAAAGGAATAGCTTGAATGTAAAATGTAATCCTTTGATACTGAAAACTCTTTTGAGTCAGACTAAACGTACATTTGCTATTAAGGCTGTTTGGTCAAACAAATTTTTGAATTTTTTCGATTGCATTGTCTTTATATCATAAAAATTTCAGTAGTTCTTTCATTAAAATTATGTTTATAATTATAAATACATCACATGAAAGATGCGAATTTGGGCTTTCTTGGTACATGCACAATTAAGAAACTATTTTACCGATTATTACCAAATTTTAAAAACAGACCCTCACATGACTGGTCCTCCTCATCAGTTATTTTAAATTACGTAATTTTACTACAAATTAGCCAATTTGATTTTAAAATGTTACACGTATTTTTTATTTTATTACGATACAACGTCGTGTTTGGCATTTTATGCTTTTTAATATCACCCAATTTACAAAATAGATTAACTGTATAAACTCAACTTTTACTCGCATGTTATGTTACAATCCAATCGCTACGCACATGTACAGCGAGACACTGCACCCGCAGGATCGCGCTTCAACGACTTCCTGCAATTATATAGACGGGGTGGGTAGGGGTTGAGTGTCTGTGTGTGAGTGACTCGCGGTCAGACGTGTAGTTCAATTTTTAAAATGGTATACTCGGGCCCCAGAAGCGGCGGTAGGTAAGGGGCGAGGAAGAGAATCATTGCAAAGGACGTCTTACAAACATAAGCTCAAATTAGGTCACTCGACGCAAGAATCGGACTAAATTAATTTTTTAGTAGTTTTCTTCTTCTAAATTATCACCGTTAGTAGTGCACGGTCGAGTCTACCATTTTAAAAATTGTACTTATACAGCCAGCGCGAGCGGGACTCAGATGTTCCTATGCCGACCGACATGCTGGACCTCTCCTCCCTGCCTCATTTCAGTAGTCTGGAGGATTAATTATTATCGTCTTAATGATGAATATTTCAAGCCAATTTAAAGACTTCATTGTTTAGAATAATTAAATGGGTAACCTCCACTGAAAAATTGTTGTTCGTTTATTTATGCAATTGAAATACAGTATTGCATAAATAAAAAGTGATATATTTGTAGTTTTTTAAGTTGGTTTTTATTTATTAAAAGAACATTATTTTGCCCTTTTTATCATCTGAGGTCACTGTTAGGTACATCACAATGAAATATGCGTGTTCAAACATTAGTTTAATATTGTTATAACCACATAAAAAGTAATCTTTGAAGGGCTTACAAAGTCAATTTTCAGTGACGTTTGGTGGCACTACGAGTGGTAATGTACATAAAATCCCTTCAATTTCCCTTGCCTCCCTGACTTTATTCCCACACGATGATTCACCCGCGATGTAGAACCTCTGAGTAAAAAGTTTTTTTGTTGGTTCATCAGTCATCACACACGGTCTAGCCGAGACGACGCTTCCCGAACCTAGTTTTTAGTCATCCGCTCCCAGGACTATTAGTCGCGTCAACTAAATTCCGCTCTGGCTCGATCGATAATAGCCAAACTCCGTACTACGGCTAAGGTTCTGCACATGTTTCCTACTGTCCCTCTCCGGCCTGAGCATAAGGGTAGATTTATTCACTCGTCAACTCCTGGGTGCCAGTATAAAGTAGTGTTTTGTGAGTTACTGGACAGAAGACAGTTTGTGACTGCTTTGAGTGGTGTGTCGGTTTCATCTAGTACACTAAAATCCTAAGGCAATTTCGAAGTTCGTCTCTTCAAAGCAATAAATAAAATCATAAACTTGATCGGCTTTTTTAAAAGAAAAAGAATGTTTTCAGGCTAACATTCGTTTTTATCCTCGCATCCACACCCTCGCTCACAGGGAGGCAGCAAGAGCGGAATTTAGTTGGCGCGACTTCACTCGATCGATAGTTTATTACTAATTAATGGGTATTACAGGGCGCAGACCCAAAGACATTGCCACATTTTTGCAGAAGATACATTTGGACAGCTTCATTAGTTATTATAACAAGTGATCGATGACGTATTAAATAACTCTTTGATATAATACAAACATGTATAAATATTCTGTTTTTAATTTCAATTGAAGATGTGTAACTGGATGTTAACTATTTAATTTTTCAGCCGTATGATAATATCATTTCCATAACTACTAACTAAAGCCTCTCGGTGGCATCTCAGTCTCAGAGATACTACTGAGGATGCCACATCACAGCATGGGCGAAACGTTTGGTGATGTAAATACTGTAAATAACACCTTGACGCGGTCTTTAAGTTACCGGGAGCTTTGGTTATTAGTAATGACACCGGCCGCTTAAGCCTGCGAAATAAGATCATTTCCATTGTTTTATAGCAAACAAGACTAAAATAAAATAAAAATCAAATAGGACTATAATTAAACGTTTGACTCGTCATTTTCAAATACAAATGAGAATTTTTATCTCATAATAGAAGTTAGAAATGTACACGTGGTTTGTATTATATACACTGTAGAGCAAATGCCTAATGTTTAATAATAGTGCAGTAATTAATTGATTAAACTACAATTATATTAAATTAGTTTGATTGTTTATTAATTTATATATTAATTAATTATAATGTCACCTATTTGTTGAAATTCACAGTAAAAATGAGTTCAACAACAAACAATATACATAAATTGTACAATATTGTTTTAAGTTTTAGTATACTTCCGAAACATCTGAGACATTAGGTGAACATTAAGACTCTTAAACAATTAAGATTAACATTTAAATTAGACAAGAACAATTCGTAAATATTAAAAAGCCATATTATTATTACTAACTGATCCCTGTACACCATTACCGCCCACTGCAGTATTTGCTCACTGACACCTGCGGCACGGCAGGGACTGCTAATACATTGACACTTTACTGCAATAAGTACACCGTCCTAGTGGATCAACCTGCACTCTTATATTAAAAAAATTGTATGTTAAATTCAATATTTCCCCTACAACTTTGCCGCTGACCAAACAGTAAAAAGGTTAGCAGCCGACTAACTTTTTCTTGTCAAAATGAAAAACGACATAATTCTTATAATGTTTATTCATTAATTATAAGTGATGTATAACACCTATTTAATTGGTTTTTCACTTGAAAGTATCCAGATGATTTGTAATGTTAACGTGTTAAGTTTGAAATTTTTAGCTCCGCAATAAGTGTATAAATGTTGGTGTTTTTGGCGGGAGAATATTGCCGCGAGTGTAGGGTTGGAGCCCTGTTTTCCGCCCGAGTCGCAGGCCAAGTTGGCGGATCTTGCCTCGCCTCTAATGCACACGGCGTATAGGGCATGTCCTCTCTATTTATATTCTGTATTTCTGTACTCACTGTCGGAAACGAGAATGCGGTGAACAGCGAAACAAACTGACGGACACAATTCTTATATCTTGTAATAATTAATATCTGACAGACACAATTATTCTTTATGTATACCTACATTTCCAGCCACTACCAGCAAAATTATCCCAATCTACCTCACATTCAAGTCTTTCCATACTAGGAGAGTAATTTTAGTGAATTACCTAAAAATATACAAGTTTGTAATAAGATTAACAATAAAAAGGCTTATTACTTCACTTCTTTGGAAGATTTCGCATAAAATATACAATCACGTAATTTTTGCATTTACACAAAATTACCATTTTAACCACAATAGTTTAATAGCAGTAAAACTATTAATTTCATTACAAAATATCAGATTTAGTCTAAAATGCACAAACAACTGGGGTAATTTTCCATTATGGCAACCCATCACTGACTGCATGGCCGACTGAACTGGCGGAAATGTGCATTGCTTCGCGCTGTAAAATTCTGCTTTTTACTGAAATACCAAACATCATGTATTGCTTTTTCTGAAATACAACAGAAAAATGTTTGAAACAAAAGTTGTAGCTTGTGTGATTCTCTAGATGTTTGCCGCTGACGAAACTTCGTGACTCAAAAGATAAAATATTTCCTCGCTTACTATATTTTTCGTCACTATTTTAAGAAGTATAAAGAATTTATGTTTGTTTAAAAGGTAATATTAATCCGATTTGAATGATTCTTGTACTATATTAAAGATCACTTCTTTGTCTCCAGAACAACGTTAAATAACAATTGTTTTGGTGCGAACTACTAGCGCAGCTGCAGGTTGAGTAAAAAAACTGCAAAACCAAGTAGCTGCATACCCCCAACCGACGTCATGCGCAAAACCAAGTAGCTGCATACCCCCACCCGACGTCATGCGCAAAACCAAGTAGCTGCATACCCCCAACCGACGTCATGCGAAAAACCAAGTAGCTGCATACCCCCACCCGACGTCATGCGCAAAACCAAGTAGCTGCATACCCCCACCCGACGTCATGCGCAAATCCAAGTAGCTGCATACCCCCACCCGACGTCATGCGCAAAACCAAGTAGCTGCATACCCCCACCCGACGTCATGCGCAAAACCAAGTTGCTGCATACCCCCACCCGACGTCATGCGAAAAACCAAGTAGCTGCATACCCCCAACCGACGTCATGCGCAAATCCAAGTAGCTGCATACCCCCACCTGACGTCATGCGCAAATCCAAGTAGCTGCATACCCCCACCCGACGTCATGCGCAAATCCAAGTAGCTGCATACCCCCACCCGACGTCATGCGCAAATCCAAGTAGCTGCATACCCCCACCCGACGTCATGCGCAAATCCAAGTAGCTGCATACCTTCACCCGACGTCATGCGCAAATCCAAGTAGCTGCATACCCCCACCCGACGTCATGCGCAAATCCAAGTAGCTGCATACCCCAAGCTGACGTCATGCGCAAAACCAAGTAGCTGCATACTCCAAGCTGACGTCATGCGTTCTCCTGAATAGCACACCTTAGTATAATTGGTTTTATAGAAAAATTACAAAACTATTTAGTTTCAAGTGTTTATTTTCTCGTATTTTTCAAAACTAGGCGTGTGTGTCTAAAATATCACAAGCATACCCAATGAGCAATATGATAACGTTTAAAATGATAATACACAACTTTAGGTCAATAAATAACGAAAACGTAATGGATTCGCAAATAACAGTTTTCCTATGGGATTAAAACCAACTTGGCCTACAGCCTCTGCAGACTCTTAATATATCTGCGACATATTTTATGCCGTCATTTTTTGAAATATCATTGTTTTTTAGAAAATGCTTCAAAGGAAATGTATCTTTATTTTTGTTTAAGCCCATTACTTCAGTCACGTTTTTCCACATTTTTCATTTCTTAACTGTCAAATCGTAAATTATCCTGCGATAATGTAAGCGTTTTGCAGATTTAATTAAACTTGTAAAATGTTGTGGTGATTTATAGAGAACATTTTTAATTCAATATATAACGGTTGCTATTTTAGACGCCAGATCATCGCCTTTGTGGTCCGGATTGATCTCACAAAACTACAGTTATCCAAGATTTTAATCGGAATGTTTTTCTATGAAACTGTTATTACTTGTGTTGGCATATGAATAATGATTGTAAACTGTTGTATGAGAGTATTTCCACTGGCCGTATTGGCGACAGCAGCGTTCATTACCGCAGACCCATAGAGATAAGGCACCGATTAACTCTACACAAAACAAAGAGGTTTTATTACTCAATGTAGGTTCGTTTGAGTATTTCTCGGTGCAAGATTGGTATTCAGCGGCCATAAAATAATTATTGGTTAATTGAGACAATCACCGCGGATGTGATTAAACTAACGTCTTAAGTGGCTGATCTAGAAAATTATTTTGGAGGGGCTAATCAGAGTATATGGGGATAGTGGGTACATTATTTGGAAAACTCATTCCAGGCCTTGTGAAGTAAAATTTAATAATTAATTGTTTCACCATGAAAACATGTAATTCCTCTTGAAACATTTCCACCTATATTTTTTTATTTAAGCCTATGTTACCGATATGCTTGCCACAATATTTTCAATATTCCTGCATTTTATAATAGACTATAAATCTTGTCAAAAAACATAAATCGTCAACTTTTAGTTTTATGTTGATTTTGATAGTATATATATTTTATTTTTCTTGAGTTACAAATCAGTGGCCTTAAAAGTCAGTTTGACATTTAAGAGGTAAAACGCTATATCTTATTCATATTTTTTTGTCTATGAAAAATGAAAATACCTAAATAATAAATAAAACAGCTCAATGTAAGCTAAGAATATTATTTGATATGAATCTTATTCATTTCAGTTATTGCGCAAGCCTCATAATAAATTGGAATTTTAAATGTATGTTATAATATTCAGAATTATTAGAATACAAGTTTTTATTATTCAGACCTACAACTATTTTATCTTAATTATTTCAATTTTTTATAATTTAAATGTAAACGGATGACTCTATTTTAAAACAATAACAAATTACTGTCCGCGCAGAAATTATGGATACTCGAGTTCACGATACCATATCTCCGAAACGGTCCGTTCGATTTTAACGAAAGACCTATCAAATTAAAGGAAATATTGTCAATTTTTATACTACGAAGTTTCGATTTTTTACGTAGCTTTTTATAATTTATAAGATGGAAAAAGTGGAAAATATCGGCATTTTTCACAATCTTATTTTAGTAGTATGGAGTATGACGTAAGTGCCGTGTAGGCCGTAGGAGATTGGTTTTCGTCTGACGTCCCTCGGTGAACGGAATTTGAGGTTAGATGGTATTATTATTATTATTATTACAATACATAATGCAATAATATTTTATACGGTTATATTGTTTCAACTGATTGAAATGTTGGCACTAGTTGCGCCAGAATCGGACGTCTATTAAATAAAATCTCGAACGTAAAAGACGCACACTTGATCAGACTAATTCACTAGCCGATACCCTCGGTGGACAAACTTTCCAGTCTCATATTCTTATCATACATAAAATGACTATATATTTTTATTTTATACAGTCCCATACATGATAACGCTTTGCTACAGGTCAGGCTTAATTCGGACTGGTTTCTGTTGTAAAATCGGTCGTCAAAGACGTGCGAAAATCCTGATTGGTTAACGAATGGCGAACGTCGATGGACGGACTCCGAGGCATCTTAATATTATTATTACAGAACGGAATGAAATAATCTTTTGTACACTTATAGTCTATTACCCGATCGTATTTTGGTACCGGTTAGGTCTAAATTGGACATGAGATAAATGAATAGTCGGTCGCCAAAAACGTGCCGTGTAGCGGATTGGTTTACATCTGGCTGGCGTCCTTCGGTGGACGGTTTTTGAGGCCTGATAGTACTATTATTACAATACGTAATACAATCGTTTTTATACGCTTGTAGTATATTAATCGATTGAAATTTTGGCACTGGTTGCGCCAGAAATGGATATCTATTAAATAAAATCTCGATCGTCAAAGACGCACACTTGACCAGACTTATTTACTAGCCGGTATCCTCGGTGGACAAACTTTGCGGTCTCAAAATTATATTATTACCATACTGAAAACGACTTTATTTTTTATATTTGCAGTCGCATACACGACTATAGATTTGGTTCGGACTGGTTACTGCTGTGAGATCGGTTATCAAGGACGTGCGAAAAGCCTGATACGTTAACGAATGACTAACCTTAGGGATGCAGCTCTAATTATTAAGATATTTCTGTCTTCAAACCACTACAGCTGCAGAAAAAATATAAGTACTATTTGAAATAACTAAAATTACTAGAAAATAGCAAACTATACAAAATGATTGTTATTATTTTTTTAAATATTAAACGCAATTGTATGCATTTAATTTATATTTCATTATTTTATATTGTAATGAGTAGCAACAAACTAAACATTGTTGAAAATTTACTTTCAAAGCAGTAATAAAGTTTAAATATAGGCCCAAAGTACAAAATTCCATTATGGTATTACAACCATAATGTTAATTGATATGTGAATGTGACAGAAATAACAGTGCGTTCTATTATTTTAAGCACTTAAGAATTTTGTCTCGTAAGAAAAACAGATATATTTACTGAAATAACTTTATTTACACGGAATGGATCGTCTTGTTGTCTTAGAATGTAATTGCAGGGTTCGCTATGATGATATTTAGTAATTTTGGAACTAGCCACTTCGGTATAATGCGTTGGTTCCTATAAGTTTGTAATCATGTGAGTTCAGCGCGGCCAGTCAGTCCCAGTGCTTGCCGTGTGACGTTACCGCATCAGAATCCTTCAATCCTCGTCTTGCTCACATATTTCACTTCTTAACATCGCTCATATCGTAATGTCAGTTTTTACCAAGTTAGTTGTGAGTTACTCATTGTGTTAGTAATAATTCATGCTAAAAAATGCATGTTAACGTGAGTGTGAAAAGCAAATAGTTTTCACATCATCAATAATCGTTCGATATCGTTAAACACCTGTTGGTATTGTTTTATTTATCTTAGTAATTTAAACTTCTTGTTTTGTTTTGGGGGAGTGGCTTGAGCCCGGAAGCCCCCCCCCAACTAAATCCGCCACTGAATGTCTTTATTGTCTGTAGAAACATGACTAATGCAACTGTAACTCTAGTTGGAAAAATTAACTTATAATATTTGTTTAGGGATGTGTAAAATATTTATTAGTTCTTGGACACAAACATGAAATGGCTCGACGTTGTGAGAGTCCTCGATCTCGGTTAGGCTGGGCCATCTGTGTACAACTGGGGTCCAATTACCCACCCATGCACGTATGGTGGTGTTATTCTAACAAAATAAATAAATGGTTTATGTCAAGAAGATGCAAAATAATCATTACCAAATCATGATTAATAATAATAATTTAATAATAATAATTTGTTTATTTCCATTCATTAATTTTACATGAACAATATTTACATATGCTTGG
This sequence comes from Stictocephala bisonia, assembly GCA_035578905.1. Classification (NCBI taxonomy): domain Eukaryota; kingdom Metazoa; phylum Arthropoda; class Insecta; order Hemiptera; family Membracidae; genus Stictocephala; species Stictocephala bisonia. Next base: position 2,052,390 of record JAQJVL010000093.1, on the reverse strand, counting down.
AAATTTAAATGGCCATCACTATTCAGTTAAGATTAATTAAGATTAGTTAAGTTAATTACTTTAATCCACCAGTCCTTTAGGTAGTTTGTGACTACAGTAAATGAACTGTAAATAAACAAAGTAGAATGACAATAGAACAACGAGTTTCATCACCTACCCCATGAATTTGTACGTCTACAAACAATTTAACTAGTCATCATATGAACTCAAGAGATAGCAAACCATTTAATACTACGTCATTAACTCATACGTCTGCAAACAGTTTAAATACCCACCTAATGAACTCATACATCTGCAAACACTAACTATAACCCCATGAACTCATACGTCTACAAACGATTTAACTACTACCCCATGAACATACGTCTACAAATACTTTAACTACCACCCCATGAACATACGTCTACAAACAATTTAACTACTAATCACATGAACTCAAACGATAGCAAACCATTTAGCTACCACGCCATTAACTCATACTTCTGCCGTATGCAAACAATTATTTAGCTACCTGCCCCATGACCTCATACGTCTGCAAACAATGCAACTACCACGCCATGTACTCATACGTTTACAAACTATTTGAATGCCCACTCTATGAACTCATAAGTCTACAAACAATCAACCCCAATCAACTCATACGTCTGCAAGCAATGTGACTACCACGTTATGAAATCGTATGTCTACAGACAATTTGAATAACTCGTTTATTAGGCCAGATTAACAAGTTGAAATTGCATTAGCCAAGTCATTAAGTATTTCTAGTTAATTGTACAGCTTAAAATCAACAATAATTTACATTAATAAGTAATTATTATAGTCAGCTGTGACTACGAGCCTTAAAAGTCCCGGATGCTGTAAACAACTTTATCCAGAAGCATATTCTTAACTTTTTTCTTAAACGTCTGATGGTCCTACTCGATCTTCAATGAGAGTGGAAGGCTATTAAAAAGTCTAGACCCACCTACCCACCTATACACTTACAGTGGTGATGACCCACCCACCCACCCGTACAGTGATGACCCACCCACCCACCCGTACAGTGATGACCCACCCACCCACCCGTACAGTGATGACTCACCCATACACTTACAGTGATGATGACCCACCTACCCACCCGTACACGTACAGTGGTGATGACCCACCCATACACTTACAGTGGTGATGAAACTCATCCATCTACAAACAATTAAACTATCTGTCCCATGAAATGGGCGTAAACTCATGCGTCTAAAACTTCAAACCCAACGACAGGCCCTACTGAGTTCTCTACTCCGTGCAAAACATTCCTGTTTCACGAATAAATTATTTTGTTTATATTTTCATAGGAAATGAGTTGGGTGTTTCTGTTGTATGTTTGTTCAACCGCTTCCAACCATCATCACTGAATTGAAAGTCTGATGATACAGTGTGGTTTCCACTGAAGAAATAGCCGATTAGTTTGTTTTTAGAGAATCATAAAAAAAATGATAACAAGGAAATGTTTCGGTTTTATCATATCACGCCCAACTGGT